>JADWQK010000827.1:0-508329 GCA_017933935.1 Sesamia nonagrioides
TAAAGCGCCAGCGCATTGGAACACAATGCCAGTCGCCGAACGTGTATCAAAGTGGGATACATTGTTACGAATAACTGCAAGGATATTAATGATTGTTGAAAAATGGTTGCACAAATGTATTGAACTAGAGGTACGCCATATTCAAAAAGCGGAAAAGCTGTGGTTCGAGCGAACGCAGGTAGAGAGTTTTTCCGAAGAAATTAAATTGCTACAAGAAGGCAAGTACATACCGAAATCGAGTCGATTGTACAGACTCGACCCATTTGTAGGCAAGGATGGCCTGCTCAGGGCGCGCGGGCGTATTGGAGCCGCGCACCTGCCCGAAGAAATGAAGTGCCCTATTATTTTAGATGGGCGAAATCCAGTAATACAAAAACTTATTGGGAAGCATCATGAACTCGCGGCTCATGCGGGCAATGAACGCGTGGTCAATGACCTCCGACAGTTTTACTGGATACTGCATTTGCGACCGTCGGTAAAATTTGTTGCAAGAAATTGTCAGTGGTGTAAAATAAGAAAGAGTAAACCACTGATACCTAGCCTGGGTGACCTACCCAGTGCCCGTATTAATCCTTTTTGTAAACCTTTTACAAGTACAGGTGTTGACTACTTCGGGCCGATGTTAGTGACCGTCGGCCGGCGCCACGAGAAGAGGTGGGGCGCACTATTCACGTGCCTCACGACGCGGGCAGTCCACCTGGAGCTGGTGGCCAGCCTGTCCACCGACTCCGCGATCATGGCGCTGCGGCGGATGGCGGCGCGGCGCGGCTGGCCACGCGTCATCTACAGCGACAACGGCACCAACTTCCGGGGTGCCGACGCCGAGCTACGAGCCGCGACTCTAGAGTGGGCAGAAGCATTGAAGAGCTTCTGCCTCTCGCGGCAGGTCGAGTGGCGTTTCATCCCTCCTGGCGCGCCCAACCAAGGCGGCGCGTGGGAGCGACTGGTGCGCTCAGTGAAAACAGCACTGGGCGCCGTACTACACGAGAAGTATCCACGCGACGAGGTACTGCACACACTACTGACTGAGGCTGAGCACACTATCAACGCCCGGCCTCTCACCCACGTGTCAGTAGACATCAGCGATCCTGAGGCGTTAACCCCAAACCACTTCCTGTTGGGGTCATCATCGGGCCTTCCTGTCACGGGGCCATGCCAGCCGAGTGACAGACGCGCTTGGCGAGCGGCGCAAGCGCTGGCCGACGAGTTTTGGCGGCGCTGGGTGCGAGAGTACCTACCCACTCTCGTGCCCCGAGGAGACTCTGCGGCGGGACGACGCCAGCTTCAAGAAGGTGATCTGGTCGTCGTGGTCGACGCAGCCCTGCCGCGGAACGTGTGGCCTAGGGGTGTGGTCGAGAGGATCTACCCCGGGCCTGACGGCGAGGTGCGCAGTGCAGACATCCGCACAAGTGGAGGTGTCTTCCGGCGGTCTACGAGAAAGGTCGTCGTCCTCCCGGTTGGAAGTGAGGCTGCGACTGGGAGTCTTCGCCGGGGGGAGAATGTTACGGACGACGAATGACTTTATGTGCAGTGTTGATGTGTACAAGTGCTTACTTAAGCGTGTGCCTAGCGCTATTATTAAAAGCAAAAGTGTTAGATATAAGTCAACTTGAATTTAATAAGTTTCGTTATACTTTGCTAAAGTTCGTCGCCCCGTTATAGCATCGCCTTGTCATATGTATAGCTCGCACTACGTAGATACCTTTATCTGTCCGGGAGGGCAGAGGGGCGCGGGCGGGAGTACAGCACCCTCCCGAACGTCGCCATATAAGGTAAGGAAAGCTTTCACGCGTTGCCATTGGCTATGGTTTATAAGCCGTTTTTTACTATATTTGGTAAGGTGCTCGCGAATCCGCTGAGTTTATAAGCGGGTCAGCCGGCGAGGCACTCTCAGTTCTGTCTGGTTCTGCTATGAGTTAAGTTCTGTTTTGTTCTGACGTGAGGTTAGTTCAGTTCTGTCGTGAGACTCTATCGGGCTTACGTGAATGAATTATGAAAGCTTTCCACACTGTTGCGTTAAGTTCAGTTTATCTTGCTCTGTTAATTATTGTGTAAATAGTAAGTAATTGTAAAGTAACTTGTGTATTCCGTTTGTGTATAGTTTAGTGTTAGGACTTTGTGTTGTGGTGATGTAAATAGTTAGGTTAGGATAGTTCGGTTGCAAATAAATTACTGTACAAAAAGGTCAGTGATTTTATTAAACCTAGTGAAAAGATAGGTCCTGTAGGTTGGCTAGGGACGCTAGGTTAGGCCGCAAGCTATCCCCCGTGTCATCAACAACACCGCCGGCGCAGAAGGCCGGCAAAAGTCCACACCGCTGTTGGCTCCTCATCAACAAATTCCTGGCCTCTAGAGCCGGACCCCAAGAGCTCCTGGTTCTTCGAGGCCAGGTCATCAACAGTACAGTTATCTAAAATAACGTACAATACATTGAAATGAAATGAAATGAAATCGTTTATTAAGCAAGTAGGATCACTGATCACTTTTACACGTCATGTTTATTTTTTATTTTATTTTTTTTAACTAGATGAAGCCGGCATTTCCTAACTGATTACCTCTGAGAAGAAATAGCCGAAACAAACTCAGGGATCATCGTCTTTTTTCAAGTCCAGACATTAAAAATGAAAATGTTTACAATAATTTACCTTATAATTACGCATTTTGCTTAATAACAATTAACAATGCTTAACAGAGCGAGCAGCTCAGTCCCAAGCTTTTTTGTCTTCTAAATAATCTGTGATTTTATAATACCCCTTTTTGCAAAGTTTGGCCTTTATATGGTTCTTAAATCGTATAATGGGTAAGTTTCGAACGTCCATGGGAAGCTTGTTGTAAAAGTGTATACATTGACCCATTATAATAAAGTACGGGTGGCAACCCTATATACTACTAACTACCTACTATACCTAAGTAATACCTAATAGGATTAGCAAAAACAGAACGTGCTGCGTTTGAATGCTTAAAATCGAAAACGTGTGTATCATCCACGAAAATTGCTTTTGGTAATATAACCGGAATTTGCCAACCCAGTAAGATCTTTTGGGAAATAATACTTACGTCACTTTTCATATGACACTTTTCAGGCTTGTAAAATAATCTTAAAAGCCTGAAAAGTGTCATCTGCCACCACCTGTTAGATGGATCTATGGAATCAAATAAAAATGATAATTTTCTGAACATTTTTTCTACAATAAGATAAATTCTGAAAAAGGGTTTTTTTTAATTATTTACTTGTCTTTAATTTCTTATACGTATCGTTTATTTTTTTAGAGTGAACGGCTTCTACGTGTGGTTCCCGTCCATCCTTAATTCTCTTGCTAACAACGAGGGTAGTGAGACCAAAATCTGTGACGTTCTGGACGCCGGCAGAGATGCAGCCTCTAATGGCACTATGGTAAGTGTTAGGCCATATCATCAGCTGCCGGCAGAAGTTACCACCCACCAGACAAAGTCTTGCCGCCAAGCGATACGTCGTGTTCCGACATGATGTCTGGTGACATCGTACGGAGGACTGGTCTGAGCAGTTGTGTTGTGATGTATGCCGGGTACGATGCACCTAACGTTGTTGTGTCGGGAGTTTGGTCATGGAGGGTCTCCAGATCAATCTCCCTCTGGTGCAGCTTCCTTGGTTATGTTGTTTAGTTGAACATTGCATCATCTCGCTCAACTGCCGTCTTCCTTCCTATTAAATCAATTTGTTTTTGTCTGAATAAGCTCTTAATAAACTAGCTGCTTACCATCAGGTGGTATTGCAGTCAAGCACTAGTTTATGATAAAAAAAAACCGGCCAAATGCGAGTCGGACTCGCACACCGAGGGTTCCGCCGTACAAACGTAGCGGTTTACAATATATGACGTACTAGCTTTCCGCCAGCGGCTTCGCCCGCGTGGAGTTCGGTTATATCGCGCTTTTTAGATTTCCCACGGGAACATCAAATGTTTCAGGGATAAAAGGTAGCCTATGTTCTTTCTCAGGATCTAAAGATTGTCTGTGCCAAATTTCATCAAAATCGGTTGAGAGGTTTAAACGGGAAAGCGTAACAGACAGACAGACAGACAGATAGACAGACAGACAGACAGACGGACAACAAAGTGATCCTATAAGGGTTCCGTTTTTTCCTTTTGAGGTACGGAACCCTAAAAAGCATTTAAAAGTAGTTAATAAAATAAATACTTATGTTCTTATAATTATATTTACATCTTCGAAATGATAAAAGAAAATTCTAGGCTAAAAGATTTCATCTCTGTATGGATACGAAAATATGAGTTCTCTAAGTAATATTTCAGAGTGTATTACTAATTTTCTTAATATGCTTTCGTTATCCATTTTTAACAATTTTTAATTCCAATTACTGGAAAAAGTCTTATTTTATGATTCAGGGTTTCTTAACAGTATGTCCTTCTTCTCCATCAGATCTGCGACGACACAATCCACACGTCTACCTTCGAGCGCTCCATCTACATCGGGCTGGTGTTCTCCTCCATGTACATTATCGTAGGCTTCCTCGTAGACTACGTGGGCAAGAAGCCGATCCTTGTGGTGATCCTGGGCATCACCGGCATCTGTGGGATCTGCGCCCACCTCGCCTATAACCAGCAATTGGCTGTGGTGCTGTTCGCAGTCTTCCAGATGTCTGGAGCCTGTATTGGGTTAATGAATGCGGTGGCTGTTGAACTGTTCCCTACTAAGTATAGGTGAGTTCTAGAAACAATTGTCTAGCTATTGCCTTTTTCAGTTACTAATACAAGAAGAACCATTCAATTTATTCCTAGTTGAATAAATAGTGATTAAGTAGCGGTATCTACAAACACCACATGCATATTGACGTCACGCAAGATCCTACATCTCACAAGCAAAGTTTACAGCCCAATTAGCATCTATACAATGGCCCAAGATTAATCACATTTAGTTCTCGGTGGTAGGCCATAACATCAGCTGCCGGCAGAAGTTACCACCCACCAGAAATATTAATTGTTATTAAGACAACTCACAAAGACCGTCCAACGATGTTCAAAGTCCATTCGCACAGATCTTATTAATCTTAGTTTATTGCGACCGCATTCCTTTAATTCAAAATGGCAATTTCACGCTCAATTGAAAACTAGGAAGAATAATCACAAATTCAATTTTGAGCTATTACTTTGTCTCATAAATTTAGTTTATCGTAAACAAAATGAAACCTCTACGTGTCTCGGAAAGCACGTTTTGTCGTTGGCTCTGACTATGATTCAAAGGTCCTTGGCATCACGGGCAGTGTTGGTGGGCCATAACGTCAGCTGCCGGCAGAGGTCACCACACAAAGTCTTGCCGCCAAGCGATTCGTCCTGTTCCGGCATGGTGTCTGGTGAAGCCGTATGGAGGACGGGTCTAAGCAGTAGTGTTGCGATGTATGCCGGGTACGATGCGCCAAATGTTGTTGTGTCGGGAGTTTAATCGTGGAGGGTCTCCAGATCACTCTCCCTCTGGCGCAGCATCGTTCGTCGTGTTGTTTAAGATTGCGTCACCTCGCTCTACTACTATCTTCCTTCCTATTCATTCAGTTTTTTTGAGTGGATAGGTTCTAAGTTAACTAGCGCGCTTTACCATCAAAGATTGCGTCACCGCTTACCATCAGGCGGGATTGCGATCAGGCACTGGTTTATACATATTACAAAAAAACCATCGGTTAGTACCCAGCCAGACACAACACCGTCGATGGTCAGAGGGTCCTCCCTTTTCTATGGAAGACGAGTTAACTTTATTTATATCCTGTTCCTTTTACCTTCATAAATATAATCGTTAAGTATCATCTAAGGCAGCTGCCTCGAATCTTGCGGGCAGCGGGGCTGCGGCGGCGGCGGCGAGTGAGCGGCAGGATCTTATGCGTAAAATCAAACGGACCGGTTCTTTAAAACAGCGGTGCGGCAGCGGGGCGGTGGCGGGCAGCGAGCGGTGTACTTCTTGCGCTCGAATCTTGCGGGCAGCGAGCGGTGATCGAGCGTTAGGAATAAATTTGAATCAAAAAGATGTTGCCGGCATTGTTCAGACATTTCTTTTGCGAATAAAAACAAATATCTCGTCGACACAATCGTGAACACAATACTACGCAGCTATAGTGACGCGCGATCTGCCCGCTAGTTTCGAGAACGGGTCTTTGATGCCCGCTCGGCACCCACGCCGCCGCCGCCACCGCCCCGCTGCCCGCAAGATTCGAGGCAGCGGCCTAATGGTGGCTGAGTATACCTACATGCAGCTTTTTTCTTGAAGGCAAATAACACAACATGTCTTTAACCAACCAACTCCCAGCGGAACTTGCAATGGCACTATATGGTCCTTAGGTTTTCAATAATATTTCTAATATATATATTAATAATAAATTTAATATGTCTTTATTAGATTTTCAACTTTATCGTTAAAGCATTTAGGCTCAAGATTGATTGGAAATATTTGACACTTTACTCTTTAGACCTGCTGTCGTCCATACAAATGCTCTGCTACCTCAGATTATCATGGTCCTTGTTAATGAATGAACCACGCTGTCATAACATACGGTTTCTTGTACCTAATACCTATTTTATTTTTACAGGGCCATGGCAATCTGCCTATCCATGATGATGGGTCGAGTGGGTTCCATGGTGGGGTCCAACCTTATCGGACTGTTCCTTGAAATCAACTGCGGCGCAGGATTCTACTTATTCGGATCTATTATTATAAGTAAGTATCAATTTAACGGTATTATAATATCAAGTTTTTCGTTACTTCATTAAAACTAGACCTCTCATCTTTTCTAATGGTTTATTATAACAACTACTCAGATTCGTGGTCCTCCAGGTCTACTCTATAGATTACTTTTAACACAGTGGTATTTCAAAAAGGCTTTTGTATGAGAATACTTGAGCAGTGGAGCAGTGGTCACTGCTGCGCTGCATATCGTGGGTTTGATTCCAGCACGAAACAAATATTTGTATGACCTGTATGACAAGTAGTTGTTCCGGGTCTGTCTGTTTGTGTATGGCAGGTTAAATGTTTGTAACCATACCCACGGTACAGGAGTAATCCGTAGCGTGGGCCAACGTTTTAAAAAAAAATATCCTGTGGACTGAATTATAAAGATGACAGCACCTCAAGCTACTACAACCTATCAATATTCTTGAATCGATATTCAACTCCATGGTTGAAGCATTACAGTTCTAGGTTGATTGGGGAAATTTCAAATGTCGGGTAGCTTGACCTGCTGTCATCCGAACTATGCTTATGCAATATCGACCAAAGCTAACTCTTCTTTGTTTCTCCTTCCAGTTAACGCACTCTTCTGCCTAACACTACCAAACAAGAAGAGGATCCCCCACAAGAAGATTGTAGTGGAGTCAACCCAAAACGAGACCCACGAACCAGTATGAACCGGTTTACAGCAAAAACATGGTGGACAGGACTAGCTAATTCTGTTTGCGTAAAAATCCGAAAAATATTTTTTTAAAAATACTCGGAATCAGTCTTAGGATTTATTTATTGGCGCTTAGTTAAATTTTTATATTGAAAACTACACTAAAAAAACCAAAGAAAATAATTTATAGATGGAACGAAAATCACTAAAATTGGAACAGTGGTTCTCGAGTTGCAAACGCACTAAGCGATGGAAAAACAAACATAGCGTTTTATATCTAAGAGAATAGAGATCAAAATAGAACACATGAGGAGCCTGAAACTGTAATCCAAAGAAAGTCTATAATTGAGATTTGAATGAAGTTTTTAACTGTACATATTATAATG
Source organism: Sesamia nonagrioides (assembly GCA_017933935.1). Taxonomy (NCBI): domain Eukaryota; kingdom Metazoa; phylum Arthropoda; class Insecta; order Lepidoptera; family Noctuidae; genus Sesamia; species Sesamia nonagrioides. Next base: position 7,750 of record JADWQK010000827.1, read on the forward strand.
AAGTGAAGTGAAATGAATGAACGATTATTGTGATGAGTGTTTTATGTGCACAAAACAAAATAAATTAATTAGTCCCGAGACAAATAGCTTTACAGAGATTGAATACAGCGAAACGGGTGGCTATCAAATTGTTTTAATCACGAAATAGTTAATATTTTTTATCTGATCTGTGGTTTTGATGAATGTAAAACCTATAAAAACAACCAAATATTGTTAATTTAATGTTATAATAATTTTAGTATTAAGGAATTTAAAATGAATACAAGAACAGAAAACTCTAGTGGTATGAGAACGTCTTATAGAGTCTAACACAACAAAATACGATCGAAATATACTTGTTTTATTGTGTGTTCTATAAAAGCTGCTATCGCTACTTATTTTTCAAAAATGTATAAATAAACATGAGCTTATGGAAAAATAAACTTTTAGTCCTGTACAATAAAGTTCAGGTCAAGCTACAACCTCTGACATTTTTCATTAGTGATAGTTACTCTGAAATAAACTTAATTGTCATTAAAATAAAGTTGATATCTGCTTAATTTAAATCTGAAACACATTCAATTTTGACGTAAGTTTTCACGATGAGATTACAGAATATATCGACTGATCCTGAATAATTGATTCAAATAGATCTCATTTATCTACTTTAAAAAGGTATAACGATTGTGACTTGATTATGAAGAACGACAACAATGTATTTAAGTAGATAAACATATAATCTTATCTAGAATGAAAGAATAATAATGATTATTTGGACACTGTTCATGAAACTCAAAATTAGTAAAACTTGGTGACCCGTGCGAAGTGTTCGGACATTTCTTTAATTTTCAATTAAAAATTTTGGAAAAACCACTGAAATGCTAGTAATTTGTATATTTTTCCGGTGTAGCGGTCAAGAAAAGCTTTAAAATGATGCCTTATTTATGTATATTGATAAAGTATGAAAGAAGTTATGACGTACCGACAAAAAAGCCCTTGAGAAATAATATATGATAAGTGTAATACATCATAATTGTATACAATACGAGTATGTAAAGAAAACCCTGTCCGATCCGTGAAATTATTATTAGGTATCGATAACTGATTCTACTAATGCCTACAAAGCCGGGCCAAATTAAAAAAAAAAAATCTCCTAAAAAAATAAATATTATTTCGCAAAAGCAGGTAATTTAATACATGTGCGGTAGGCAATACATGCGCGGGGGCATGAAGTCGCATCGCTCATAATAATACCGTAGAAAATGGTGTTGTCAGAGAAGATTAATTCAAAATTCATTAGAAATGTTACTATGATAATTATGTAAAATTGCATATTTTATTTGGTCATGTGGATGTAGTTCTCTTTAGATATTGTAGGTATATGATACAAAATAATGTTTCAAAACATTATTTTGTTCGGCTGCGCCAAAAAGGTTCATTTCTACATTAAAACATGCACCCTAATTGCGTAACATACTGTTACTATCAGTTGTAATTTCGAAGCATTTTGCTGATCCATTGCTGCATGTGTATGAAAATGTGTCTGTTCAACGACTTAAACAACGCAATGAATGTTGTTGAACTGTCAAAATGAAACCCATTGCTACTGATAGTGTGTTACGTAATTACCCTGCAGATAGATGCTATCTTGGCTCCGTGACAGCCTCCGTGGCGTAGCGGTAGCGGACGCGGCCGCTGCGCAAGGTGGCGCGGGTTCGATCCCCGCACAGTGCAAGTATTTGTATGCATGAATATGAATATTTGCACTGGTCTGGTCGTGCCTCGGAAAGCACGTTAAGCCGTTGGTCCCGGTTGCCATACGAACATCTGGTGGCAGTCGTTACGGGTTGTTGGAGCCCTCAAAAGTCCAACAATTGGTCTAACTGCAATGCTTCGATGTCGCCTTCGGGTTGTGGAGGTCAGACGGCAGTCGCTTCATGGAAAATGTCGAAGTTTAGCCATATCAGCAGCTGGACTGGTAAAGCGAACCCCAGACTCCAAAGCTGAAAAGGCTTCGGATGCGACTGGGATTAACGCGGGGATGATGATGATGATAGATGCTATCTGAAACTGGTGTTCTAATTATCACAATTTCTCAAGTTCTGTGATTATTATTATATTAGCCATTAGGTTTTTGTAATGTATTTATAAGAAAACTAACAATTCAATAAATGATTGTTGATAGAACTTTGCTGCAGTTTTTGTAGTTACTAAACTTTATCATCTGCCTGCCATTTTTTATACTTAGTTATAAACTAAAGCTTGACCTCAATCCCACCTGGTGGTAAGCAGTGATGCAATCGTTGATGGTAAAACGCGCTAATTTATTAAGAGCCTATTCACTCTAGCCATTAAGACATTTGGCCAAGCACAATTTAATTTCTTCAAGGCTAGAGTGTAACAAGGCCTTAAATTGTAGTCATTCGGAAACACCGCCGCTCATAGGCGTACCCAGGTGGGGACTGGGCGGGGGGGGTGCAGCTGCCCCCCTGGAATTCTCGCAGACCATGTATGAACTCCCCTAATTTCTAAACAAAGTATAAAAGAGGACTTATCTTTAACTTTTAACTAAACCACGCAGTAGACACTGGCAAAATGTACGGTGTAATTGCCAAAAAAACCACCTGTGATCACTCTAAAAATTTGACTTGCCTCCCCCAAGGCCTGACTTGCCCGCCCCCCCTAGGCGTAACTTGCCAAAACCTAGGCTTGATTTGGTGCATCGTACCCGGCACACATCGCAACACAACTGCTCAAACCCGTCCTCCGAGCGGCTTCACCAGACATCATGCCGAACACGATGAATCGCTTGGCGGCAAAACTGCAAAGCTTTTCTTGCTCAAATTGTCTCAGATAAATATTATTTCTATTTCTACGAATAGAAAAATATTAAGGTCAATATGGCACAGATACCAAATAATACACCATCGCGCGGGGACATTGCGATTTTATAGGTGACACATGTGATCGATTTTTTTGGTAATATAGTATAACGAAAATCGACAGCCTCCGTGGCGTAGCGGTAGCGAACGCGGTCGTTGCGCAAGGAGGCGCGGGTTCGATCCCCGTACAGTACAAATATTTGTACGCATGAATATGAATATTTGCATGCATGAATATGAATATTTGCACTGGTCTGATCGTGCCTCGGAAAGCACGTTAAGCCGTTGCGCAAGGAGGCGCGGGTTCGATCCCCGTACAGTACAAATATTTGTACGCATGAATATGAATATTTGCATGCATGAATATGAATATTTGCACTGGTCTGATCGTGCCTCGGAAAGCACGTTAAGCCGTTGGTCCCGTTTGCCATACGAACGTCTAGTGGCAGTCGTTACGGGTTGTTGGAGCCCTCAAAAGTCTAACAATTGGTCTAACTACTAGATATCGCTTAGATATATACTAGATATTGCTTAGATATCGCCTTCGGGTTGTGGAGGTCAGACGGCAGTCGCTTCACGGAAAATATCGAAGTTTAGCCAAACTCAGCAGTTAGATTGGTAAAGCGGACCCCAGACTCCAAAGCTGAAAAAAAAGCTGCGGATCTTCTCACTCTGTCACTGGGATTAACGCTGAAATGATGATGATGGCCAAATAATACATCATACCAAGTGCAATATTTGCAAACCATAATATGATTCAATTCATAACTTACTCACCTTATAAAATGTATGAACGTCTCATTCGTATCACAAAGTAGCGCCCATTCAACAATCTCCAACTTGTTGAGCTGCGCAGAACAGATGCGCAGTAACTTAGCTCAAGAGCGCCCAACGACCAAATTTTCAGGAAAACCAACGCGCAGGCTTTCGTACAGAACTGAAAACGCTGTGCCGCCCTACACAGCGGAAGTCGAAGGTTCCTACTTCCGGGAAACCTGGCGACGAGGGCAGGGAAATTTCAGAATTGTGGGCGGCGGTACTAGGCTACCAGAAACGTTAGGAGATGGGGTTGCGACGGGATCGCGTGGTACGACGAACGGGCGTACGCATGCGTCGAATGTCTAGTATCGATTTTCTTCCACCCTTCCCGGCGTTAACGCGAACATTGAGATACGAAACAATACAGAATACTTTACCTACGTTAATATGACAGAAAGGAACCCTTAAAAAGTCTGTATTTAGTTAATTTATTTGGAGAATAATGAACTCAGTCTTAATACACAAGCAAACCGGATGTGTGTGTATTCTCTTTATCACATGCTTGTAGATATTATTACAATTATTTACATTAGAAATCTTTATTTTATGTCGTTGGAGTCTAAGATAAGCATTATTTATTTAAATAGGTGAACGCAGATATCAAAGGAAAACCTACAGTCATATCTGCAGGTGATTTTCGTAGCTCAAAGTCGTCACATACTTCAACCGAATATATGCTACTAGCCAAGTTCCTACTGCCGAGAAAGGAATTTCCCTAACTCCTCGATCTTCTGTGCGCCTAGTAAGTCAAATGTCGTGGAAAATTCGTTGAAAAGATATCAGCCGGTTTACCAAGCGGAATGATCACTTAATTACTTTGAAAAGTCAAGATATTTTAAAGGAAATTTTTGTAAAAATCAGTTTCATTTTCATTTTTGTTTTTATCGTCCGATCCCTTATATACGACGGTATAAAAGGATAATTTGAGAGACCAAAAAGAAAATTTAACATTACCTACTTTTCAAGGAAATCATCAATCAATACTTGAGGCCTCGTTTGGGGACTTTACCCCATAGACAACATGGCGGCTGAGGCCCTCTGCGAGTCCAAATCGTAGAGGGATCCGCCATTTTCGTCATATTTACCAGGAGTACAGATTCTACAAGGAGGTTATCGATTTTCCACGACATACGAGAAAGGGACCACACGCGGTCGAATTTCTCTAGTGCAAGAAAGAGATAGACTTATATTAACGCCCCCAAGTCACCCCAACCCCTCTTGAGAAATCTCAGCTGATTTCATTCAGGTCTGACTGGTAGTATAAAGTATTGTTTACGTAACGACCGAATGAGATTAACATCACAAACTTACCATCCATACTAATATTATAAATGCGAAAGTAACTCTGTTTGTCTGTCTGTCTGTCTGTCTGTCTGTTACGCTTTCCCGCTTAAACCTCTCAACCGATTTTGATGAAATTTGGTACAGACAATCTTTAGACCCCGAGAAAGAACATAGGCTACCTTTTATCCCGGAAAAATTTGATGTTCCCGAGGGAAACCTAAAAAGCGCGATATAACCGAACTCCACGCGGGCGAAGCCGCGGGCGGAAAGCTAGTTACTACATATATGTACAGAGTGTATCTTGACGCAAAGCTCTTATTATCACAATCATCATTATCTCAGCGTTAATCCCAGTCGCATCCGTAGCTTTAGAGTCTGGGGTCCGCTTCACCAGTCTAACTGCTGATTTTGGCTAAACTTTGATATTTTCCGTGAAGCGACTGCCGTCTGACCTCCACAACCCGAAGGCGACATCGAAGCATTGCAGTTAGACCAATTGTTAGACTTTTGAGGGCTCCAACAACCCGTAACGACTGCCACTAGATGTTCGTATAGCAACCGGGACCAACGGCTTAACGTGCTTTCCGAGGCACGACTAGACCAGTGCAAATATTCATATTCATGCATACAAATATTTGCACTGTGCGGGGATCGAACCCGCGCCTGCTTGCGCAACGGCCGCGTTCGCTACCGCTACGCCGCGGAGGCTGTCGCTTATTATCACAATATTACATTATTTTTGATATCGTCAGTAAATAAGACAACACACTAAGCCTTACAAAATGTAATATACACTTAGCAACAAAGATTATTATCTCACATTTGGCAAACAATATTATATTATGGTATTTGGAAAGCACCAGTGGGGTCGTGGTATCGGGCGCAACCTACTGTTGTTGGTATATCGAATCCAGTTAGCCGTTTTATTTTGTATAAATTATTTCATCACCACTGCTCTCAAAACGGTGATGAAAACCATCGTGAGGAAAAAGACATGTGCTATATGGAAAACTTCGAAGATATGTGACATCTACGTGGAGCACAAAGCAAAGCACAAAGCACACTCCTTCTCATCAAGAGAAGCGTGTGTATCAGAAGTGGGAATATTGTAGGGTGATTATGATATTATTTATTGGTAGCAAAAGTTTAAAAATTTCTCGGTGGTAGGCCATAACATCGGCTACCACCCACCAGACAAAGTCTTGCCGCCAAGCGATTCGTCGTGTTCCGGTATGATGTCTGGTGAAGCCGTACGGAGGACGGGTCTGAGCAGTTGTGTTGCGATGTGTGGCGGGTACGATGCGCCAAATGTTGTTGTCTCGGGAATTTGGTCGTGGAGAGTCTCCAGATCAATCTCCCTCTAGCGCAGCATCGTTCGGTCGTGTTGGTCTTGGGTTTAACATTACATCACCTCGCTCAACTGCCGTCATCCTTCCTATTCCTAAGTTTTTTAAGTGAATAGGCTTAATAAACTTGTGCGCTTTACACTCAACGATTGCATCACCGGTTACCATCAGGCGGGATTGCAGTCAAGCACTAGTTTATAATTATTAAAAAAAAAAAAAAGTTGGTAGTGTTTTTTTGGAAGTTGGTTTTATTTTTTTGTATAAAAGTTATTTTTTACAATTATTTGTTGTGAAAAGTACTGTTTAGCTGCATCCGGTCAGACCCGACGCTGCCGCCAACATAGTTGGGAATGGGCTAGTAAGCAAACGACGCAATTTTGTTTACTTCAATTTTTACCCGTAATTTTGGTTTAAATATCTAACTATATCGCGCTGGTCGACCCGGATAAGGAACGGTTGATGCGGCGGGTGAATGCGTGAAAGAAATCGCTCGAGAACGGAGGTCTGAAACTCAATGTGGCAAAGTCGGTGTACATGGCCAGCAACACGACAAATTTTATGTATGTGTGCATAGGCGGAGACATGATCGAGTGCACAGACCAGTTTAAGTACTTGGGATCTGTGCTCCACGCGTCCGGCGACATTGATTGCCACGTTAAGGCACGTATTTCCGTAGCTTGGGCAAATTGGCGTTAGGTGACAGGCATGGGCGTAGCCACACTGGGGCACGCTGGGGCGCTTGCCCCACCCTGGCTCTGATCTATAAGGTGCCTAATTATACAAAAAAAGGGCTAGGTTGACTGCTGCCCCACACTGAACTCAAGGCTGGCTACGCCCATGGTGGCCCACCCCAATAAGCTAAGCTAAGCGTTAAGCTTAAGGGACATGTATATAAAACCATTATTAGACCTGTTTTTTTGTTTGGCAGTGAGGCGTGGCCTGTTCTTAAGCGACACAAACAGGAGCTGCGTGTCACGAAGATGAATACGTTGCGGTGGATGTATGAAGTTCCACGAAAAGACCGCATCAGGAACTCCCGCATCCGTGGCAGTCTTCGTGTCCGTGACATAGCAGACAAACTGCAAGATACTACTACCGTACTGCCGGTACGGTCGCGTCTTACGATAACATGCAGGCATGTTACGTGGGTAACAAATGTCTTGCCATGGCGCCTCGGGGCCGGAACAAGCGGGGTAGACCAAAGCGCCACACATCACAGGTTGCTAGAGATCGTGCGAAATGGAGGCGAGTATATAGGAAAGCGGCTCCAAAGTGAAAGCCGCGGAAAATTCCTCTGGGACCTGAGTCCTGTCTGAGCATTGCTAGAGATGACACGATTCCGTAACTTAAATTCAATCCCTTGATTTTTTTTTTATTGTCGCATCAGCGTGCCGAGTAGGTAGTGGTTGTCCTACGTATAACTTCAATGCTGTAAGTTGTTTAGGAATACCCTCGACTGTATATGGTCCTTATTATCAGATCTACTGCAGACGTTCATTATCTATACTAATATATAAAGCTGAAGAGTTTATTTGTTTGTTTGTGCGCGCTAATCTCGGGAACTACTGGTCCGATTTGAAAAATTATTTTTGCGTTGGATAGCCCATTGATCCAGGAAGGCTTTAGGCTATATAACATCACGCCGCGATCAATAGGAGCGGAGCATAACTAAACCACGCGAATGAAATCGCTGGCGGCCGCTAGTAAACCATATAGGGTCAAAGTTCTTATCAATATAAATAAATTAAGTCCAAATACAAGGTGACTACTGTACCGTTGAGGTGTTCCTTGAAATATCTTTCGTCTTCATCATAAGACCTCTAATGAAAGTAAGAATCCATCTAGGTGTAAAGCTCTCATCAATACAAATCAATAAAGCACAATCAAGATAAATTCAACTCTACACACTTTCCTTAAGTCGTGTCGGCAATGGAAGACAGTCCTTCGTTATCCAGGGAGTCGACAGATCCAGGGAAATTATGAACCTGTATGGATTAAGCCGGGAATATTCCAGGACGACAGTCTGAGTCCATTTTGATTCTGCTTAGCTCTGAATCCTATTTAATAAGCACATTGCTGAAGGATTCAAGGTCTGGGTTATGGATTGAAGAGAGGTGGTCAGGTCATATCTCACCTCCTCTACATGGATGATTTGAAACTCTTACCCCAAACAAATTGCATCTGATGAAGCTACTGAAAGTAACTAAAACATTTAGTAGTGCCATCAGGATGGAATTTGGTGTCAAATATGCAGTCATGCATGTAAATCAGGAGATTATGGAATCCGAGGTAATTACACTCTCGGATTCCATACATCTTAGATCCCTCTCTTCATTCGAAAGCTATAAATATTTGGGTATGTCGGAAGCATTAGGTAACAACGATGCTGACATGAAGAAATCGTTGAAGGAGCGCTTCTTTCGTCGCCTGAAGGTGTTAAATAGTCTTCTTTCGAGTGGAAATAAGGTGCGCGCATACTTAAATACGATCGGATCGGACGTTGATCGGGCCTGACATCGATCAGGCCTTCCGTCGATCGGGCCTGGCGTTGATCGAACCTGATGTCGATCGAGCCTGACGTTATTATTGGCCCTAAATATGCTTCAAAATTGTCTAAAATAAATTTTTATGGGTCGTTCTAATATAATCTTCGAGTCAGTCCCATGGGATGGGATCAAAATATAGTTGTTTTGTTATTAATCTGAAGGCATGCGTGCAAAACGGCAGGCATGCAAAAAGTGTTACATAAGAGCTCTGCTCTTATATAAAACTTTTTACATACACTTTTTCCAAGATTGTTTTTATATTTTGCAGAAACGCCGCCGTCCTAATGGGTTTTGGGGCCCACCATCACCATTTGAGGCTTATTGGCTGTGATGGTCTAGAGAGATGGTCATATTTTAAAACATATATTTTTGTTTTTATTTGTTAGGTACTACATTAATTCTGTCAAATTGTCGTTGCTCCTACTCAAACAAGTGAGCATGCCTGTATCACGTCAAGTGTTTTAATATAATAACAAGAAATGGTCGTGCGCAGTTCAATACGCCTTGTAACCGTCTAAGGGGAAATATCATTTTCGAATCAACAAACTAAGCCTTGCTTGCTTTGCTGCAGCAAAGCAAGATCTTCATTTACAGGTCTGTGTACCTAATTTGAGTTATGTGAAAGTTCTAAACAATTCCATGCGATGTTGAATCGATGCATGAGATTTTGCAATACTAAATCGATACCAAAAACAGTTACGAGTAAATCGTATCGATCGATCCATCAATATTTTGAGTACCTGCACATCTCTAGTCAAAGGGCCAGCATGCAGCTGTTTGCCTATTTTTAAAACTGTCTATGGAGTATAAGTATTAGACAAAATGTACATTACACATTCAATTTTTAAATTCATTAATGTGTCTACTTCATAATATTCTAAATAAAAATATAAATAGATAGATAACAAATAAAAATAGTTCAGAGTAAATAAAAAGATAGCATCTTAATTAAATAATTAATTTCAAGTCACAATTAGTCTTACAAAAACCTCGTCATACCATTTCAAATACGATCTTCACGTTGTATTCATATCAGTATTTACATGATTTAACTTTTAACTATGTATATGTAGGCGCACATTAGTTCCTAACATTCGCTGTATTCGCTTCATGCATAGATGGCGATCAAATTGTGAAACTAATAATGAAGCCATAAATATACTCTTTTATACAATATTTAATTAAAATCCGGTGTGAATGATCATCTTTTCTAATGTAGACAATAAAAATTAAATGGTTGTGAAATAATAAAAAAAAATGACGTTAGCTAAAGCTGATTGTGATAAGAAAGAGTGCGGCTTTGAGGAAGCTCTGGACCTCACCGGTGAGTGATTTTTACAAGTTTACATATGTAGATGTATCGTATTATAGGTGACTTTATTTAAGGCCTTCTGCCAGTCTTTCTACACTTGCAGCCTGTGCACTAAGTACGCGCAGCGTACACACACCGCTCTGCGAGTTCAATATAATAATGCGTTCAGAATACTGTTCGGACTATGTTTGCAGAGAAAAGAGTAGATGGTTTCCATGCCATCATGCGAAAGCGCTGTACATCTCTCATGAAGCGAATGCGGGCCAGCCCGAACAGCCTTCTAAGTGTGTTCGTGGACCGCTGGGACTCGCTGATGTGGCGGCACTGGATGCGACTACACACTACGGGTGGTCGCGTCCTGGGTTTGGCATAACTTGGCACTTCTGTGCAGTTCCATTTGTTTGTCTTGTATTTCTGTTTTGTGTACTTACTAACAATAGATTTATAAGGTTTTATTCGTATTTTATTTTTTTGTAAATAAATTATTATTATTATTTCAAGAATATCGGAATAAAAACGATTCTATTCCAGCCCCATAATTGGCGAACACATTTAGCGACTAGTTGGGATCGTTTGGACCGCAGTTGATATTATTTTACACTAAAATTATCCAATTACTAAAATTATATTATTAAGTAGCGTTATCAGGATGGAATTTGGTGTGGACAAATGTGTGGTCATGCATGTAAAGCGATGAGAGATTGTGGGATCCGTGGGAACCGTGGGAACCCAACTCATGCGTTCCATGTACCTTAGAGTCCTCTCTATGAATATTTGGGTATGTCGGAAGCGTTGGGTATCAATGTTACTGACATGAAGAAATCGTTGAAGGAACGCATGAGATGGCGCTGTCTCGCTTGACACCTAAGTAAATAAGCCCCGTGTTTACATTTAATTTAAAAATATTTACTATCGTGTTTTATTGCTAAAAACAACCAGAATATGTATATGAAGACCTAAGTTATCTGTGTAAACGTTATCAAAGTGATTAGCTCAACAGTGACCTCAATAGCAAGTGTTAAGAGTCCGTGCACAAAATTCTCTCGCTACAGTTTAGGTAAAATCGTTGCGATGTTATCTTTGTGTGCATCGTTCTAGCAGCTAGACGCACACGCGCGTAAATATCGAGCTTAGTGAACGCTTAAACATTTTTGATCCTTTAGAAGATTATTCTAAATTATATAAAGTATGATTTGTGAATAGTCGGAAACGAGTGCACATTGTATATTTATCACAATTTAGATGAATATTGATACATTTTGACATTAAAAAAATATGGTGTAATGATAGTTTATTACATAGGCAATTTAAGAAATAAAAACATATACGGTAAAATGAAATATCAGAATAAGTAATCAGTTTAATTTAATATTCCTCACATTTAGAAATCTATTAACAAAATTTTAGGGTTAACATAATTATTACGCGATAATATATCGACGCTTGAAAGGCAATCATATCTAAGCGACAAAAATTCGTAAATTGAGTTATATACAATTATACACCAAACGACGCAGAAAAATCTGGCGGTTCGAATGGTGTATATAACTCAATTTACGAACTTTTGTCGCTTAGATATGATTTCTAGGGTCATCACGAATCGTCTCGCTCGCAGGTTCGACGACTTCCAGCCTCCCGAACAAGCAGGCTTCCGAAAAGGTTTTAGCACCATAGACCACATTCATACGCTGCGGCAAGTTATACAGAAGTCCGAGGAGTATAACAAACCACTATGCTGGCGTTTGTGGACTATGAGAAGGCATTCGATTCGATTGAGACTTGGGTGGTGCTACAGTCTCTCCAGCGGTGCCAAATTGACCATGGATACATTGAGGTGATAAAGTGTTTGTACAAGAACGCCAGCATGTCAGTCCGTCTCCAGGATCAGGACTCGAAACCGATCCAACTGCAGCGTGGAGTGAGACAAGGAGATGTCATATCTCCTAAATTGTTCACTGCTGCGCTGGAAGATGTCTTCAAGCTCCTGGACTGGAAAGGACTTGGCAACAACATCAACGGCGAGAACATCACTAATCTCCGTTTCGCAGATGATATCGTGGTCATGGCTGAGACCCTGGAAGACTTGGGCAAAATGCTCAATGACCTCAGCAGAGCTTCCCAACAAGTGGGTCTAAAAATGAACATGGATAAGACGAAGATCATGTCGAACTCTCATGTCGCACCCACTCCAATTGTAGTTGGTTGCTCTGCACTCGAAGTTGTTGACGAGTATGTATACCTGGGACAAACAGTCCAACTAGGTAGGTCCAACTTCGAGAAAGAGGTGTCTCGGTGAATCCAGCTCGGTTGGGCAGCGTTCGGGAAGCTACGCTACATCTTCTCGTCGTCCAAGATACCACAGTGTCTCAAGACTAAAGTCTTTGACCAGTGTGTGTTGCCGGTGATGACTTACGGAACTGAAACGTGGTCGCTCACAATGGGCCTCATACGAAGGCTCAGAGTCACACAAAGGGCAATGGAAAGAGCGCTAGGAGTTTCTGTGCGTGATCGAATCAGAAATGAGGAGATCCGCAGAAGAACCAAAGTCACCGACATAGCTCTGCGAGTCGCTAAACTTAAGTGGCAGTGGGCAGGGCACATTGCTCGTAGAACCGATGGCCGATGGGGCAGTAAGGTTCTGGAGTGGCGGCCACGTAGGTTCTGGAAGACGCAGCGTAGGGAGGCCCCCAACAAGGTGGACCGATGACCTGGTGAAGGTCGCGGGAAGCCGATGGATGCGGGCAACACAAGACCGGTCAGCGTGGAAAGCCTTGGGGAGGCCTTTGTCCAGCAGTGGACATCTATAGGCTGAAGAAGAAGAAGATATGATTGCCTTTCAAGCGTCGATATCTATGTCCTACCTACTCTAGTAAGTATATATAAATAAATTAATTTTCCTTTTGAGTTTTTGCAATAACTAAATAATTAGTTTATGGATACTAATATTAAAGTGTAGTGTAAGTACCTACATATACAATATCATAATCATCTGCCTAGCCTTTTTACCAACTATGTTCGGACCGGCTTCCAGTCTAACCGGATGCAGCATTTAGGATTACGATAGATACCTCCAGTTAGACAGATTTCCAGTATTTAGGTAAACGATATATAAAACAAAAACATGTTTAAAATATTATTTATCAAAGAATTTTAAAGCAACCGTAAGAATACCTTAAAGAAATCTCTTAGATGAACTTCAGGACCTAGCTGCCGGCATTAGCCTCCTATTACTTTAAAATGAAGTGTCTCGTAGAGGCATTGAACGAGATTTTCTTGGATCGACAATTTCGGGCAATAGGCAAAAGTTGGTTTTTCGTCTGTGCAGTAATAGTTTTCACATTGTGAATGGTCTCCATAAATATGTTGTGGGCTGTTGATAATGTCTTTTTGTAAGTTTTTGATTTGCTCAGTAAATGGAACATTTTGAGTTCCTCGAAATCTTACTGCTGCTTTCACAGCAATGCGTAATCGGTTCACTCGATCAGAATGTAGTAGCTTGCGTTCGTTTAATGGGATGGACGTAATAATAAAAATAATGGGAAAAAATTAAGTTTGATGAAAGATATTCATCAAACTTAAATTTTTCCCATTATAATTGCGCATTAAGTGATTGGAACACTCCACTTTTTCAACCGTAACGTTTGAATATGGCCTGCTTTCCAATATGTTTTTATACACACTTGAGTCACCATCAGCAATAAGTTTTGCATACACTAAATTATGTGTTTTCACAGATTCTCTAAATCCCTCAACGATTATTGATTTCTCCATACTAGTGGAAGAGCCAGTATGATTTTTGACACCGGTGTTTCAGGGGTGTAATATTTTTATTAGCTGCACGGGAACATGTAAAACAGTATTTATTTTTAATACCAACATGTAATAATTTGCCACTTTTCACCCCTATTATAGCTCCAACGCCTGCTGCGGAAGAAAAATTTGTTTTATATGAACGTTTTCCCCAAGCAGCATCAGCTGTTACGGCTATAGTTGGTATACCTGATGGACTTACATTGCCACTTTCGAGAGCTACAGAAGCCTCTTCCTTACCAGCTTCTATCATTGTGGCTTCGGCTGTAGTTTGTCGTGTAACGACAAGAAAAGACTTTAGAGGGAGACAGTATTTATTAAGTATACAGAAATTTAAAGACAAGATGGAAGTATAAAAATGAATAATGTAGATGAATGATTGATGGGTGATGGTGAAGTCCGGCCCCTGGTGGACCGGCGGCAGTTACGGAGGACCGGCGACAGCAACCGAGCGGCCCTGGTGGACCGGCGACAGCAACGGACGAGCGGCCCTGGTGGACCGGCGACAGCAACGGACGAGCGGCCCTGGTGGACCGGCGACAGCAACGGACGAGCGGCCCTGGTGGACCGGCGGCAGCTGCAGAGGAGCGGCCCTGGTGGACCGGCGGCAGCTGCCGGAGGAGCGGCCCTGGTGGACCGGCGGCAGCTACGAGGAGCGGCCCTGGTGGACCGGCGGCAGCTACAGAAGAACGGCCCTGGTGGACCGGCGGCAGCTACAGAAAAACGGCCCTGGTGGACCGGCGGCAGCTACAGAGGAGCGGCCCTGGTAGACCGGCGGCAGCTACAGAGGAGCGGCCCTGGTGGACCGGCGGCAGCAACGGAAGAACGGCCCTGGTGGACCGGCGACAGCAACGGAAGAACGGCCCTGGTGGACCGGCGGCAGCTACAGAGGAACGACTGCCCCGGCGTCACAAGGCCGGCAGCAGTCGAGGGCTCCGGCGGCAAAGGGCCAGGCAGCTCCAGGCGCACCAGTTATATTGTGACTGGCACAGCAGGAAATACCCTAGAAAGGGCTCTCGAGGCAGCGTTTACTGGAGACCTACTTTTAAGAGGCTTGTTTGGAAGCCAGAGCTCGACTGACCACTGCTCTGCGATGATTTCTAAAGAAACCTCGGAGAACGGTTGGAGGTCGAAATTTAAAATATTCGAAAATATGGACGAGGAACGGTAAATAATTTTACCATAAAAGAGTTCGAATAACAATTATAAAATAAAAATAGCAGACCAACAAGAATTTTGATGAGAAGGTTGTCATAGATACATCATCAACAATGTTGTCAAAAAATGTCAAAATAATGAAAATGTTCTGTAACAATGTAAATATAAATGGTATTAAATTAAAAAGTGCAGTGTTTGATAGGAAAAAGTGATACAGTCCTGCATAGGTACGGCTTCCTACGCTAAGGGGACACTAAGTCGCCGAAACTTAGGCTTAAAGTTGAGGACTGTATCTGTGAACAGAAAAATGAGCCCTAGTGTAGTGGAATATGATCAAAACAGAGCCTCATAATAATGGAATGCATATTATGGACCGTGGAAATGAATGATACATATATAAGTATGAATATGAGTATAAATAATAAGTGTAAGTATATCTGAATATGTACATAACATTACATTTTCCCCCCCGACCCTGGAAAAATTTTCAACTGTAGAAAATTTTCTAATAAGATTTCAAGTAGGGACTGTAAAACAACACTTCACACATTCATCCATCTCCATTCACCCATTCATACCACCTATCCTTTCAAGCAATCTTCTTCATACAGGTATGGGTGGAGTTCACAGTTGATGACTGCCACTCATAGAAGTGTGTTTTAGAATGACGACAAGGCTTATTTTTGGAGTTGTCAGCCGCTCCAGACTGGAAGGAAAAAAAAGGAAACATTAGATAAAGTAGAAATTTAAGCTCCTAGAAGAGCGAAAGAGTTAGCATTTGGTTTAGGCTTATTTTAGGAGTAACCAACCGCTCCTGCATAGGCTTATTTAATGAGTTGCAATCCGCTCCATAGGGTAAAAGAGTGAGACTGAAGAGTGGGGTCGAGCAAATGTAATGTTTGTGTAGTGAGTGATGTTTATATATAATATAAAAAATAAATAAGATGTGCAGCTGTAAACAAAAGAAAGAGGTAATATTTACATAAATAATTAGTGGGTGAATTAATTGACATTAATAAGAATCGTTTTTCAAAGAATCGAAAGTTTCGAAGTTAAAATATCTTCCGATGGTGTAGTGGGAGCTAGCAGAAGTATCTGCTTCTTTAATAACATAAGAGTTTTTGCTGGTTCCTCCAGTCTAATTGTAACTTCATATTCAAGCTCGTTTTTATTTAAGAGTTCAAATTTGATTGGACGAGACATATTTAAGTGTAAGTTAGAAAAAGATAGTTATGTAAAAGTATACCTTGTTTTCCTGTTAGGGAAAAAAAAGAAAATTAAGTTAGGTGTAGTAAGTATATATTGTAAAAGTATACCTTGTTTTCCTGTTAGGGAAAAAAAAGAAAATTAAGTTAGGTGTAGTAAGTATATATGAGTGAATGAGTTATGTGTGTGTTAAGAGAAAATGCAAGGGATAGAATAGCCAAAATATTTAACCAAAGAGCTGAGAATGTAAGACACTAGACGAAGTGTTTCTTTTGAATTTAGGAAATTAAGGGGGTGCAGGAAATTTTCGTTGGGCGCCAAACTGTCGTGTAACGACAAGAAAAGACTTTAGAGGGAGACAGTATTTATTAAGCATACAGAAAAGACAAGATGGAAGTATAAAAATGAATAATGTAGATGAATGATTGATGGGTGATGGTGAAGGGCGGCCCCTGGTGGACCGGCGGCAGTTACGGAGGAGCGGCCCTGGCCGGCGACAGCAACGGACGAGCGGCCCTGGTGGACCGGCGACAGCAACGGACGAGCGGCCCTGGTGGACCGGCGACAGCAACGGACGAGCGGCCCTGGTGGACCGGCGACAGCAACGGACGAGCGGCCCTGGTGGACCGGCGGCAGCTGCAGAGGAGCGGCCCTGGTGGACCGGCGGCAGCTACGGAGGAGCGGCCCTGGCCCTGGTGGACCGGCGGCAGCTACGAGGAGCGGCCCTGGTGGACCGGCGGCAGCTACAGAAGAACGGCCCTGGTGGACCGGCGGCAGCTACAGAAGAACGGCCCTGGTGGACCGGCGGCAGCTACAGAGGAGCGGCCCTGGTAGACCGGCGGCAGCTACAGAGGAGCGGCCCTGGTGGACCGGCGGCAGCAACGGAAGAACGGCCCTGGTGGACCGGCGACAGCAACGGAAGAACGGCCCTGGTGGACCGGCGGCAGCTACAGAGGAACGACTGCCCCGGCGTCACAAGGCCGGCAGCAGTCGAGGGCTCCGGCGGCAAAGGGCCAGGCAGCTCCAGGCGCACCAGTTATATTGTGACTGGCACAGCAGGAAATACCCTAGAAGGGCTCTCGAGGCAGCGTTTACTGGAGACCTACTTTTAAGAGGCTTGTTTGGAAGCCAGAGCTCGACTGACCACTGCTCTGCGATGATTTCTAAAGAAACCTCGGAGAACGGTTGGAGGTCGAAATTTAAAATATTCGAAAATATGGACGAGGAACGGTAAATAATTTTACCATAAAAGAGTTCGAATAACAATTATAAAATAAAAATAGCAGACCAACAAGAATTTTGATGAGAAGGTTGTCATAGATACATCATCAACAATGTTGTCAAAAAATGTCAAAATAATGAAAATGTTCTGTAACAATGTAAATATAAATGGTATTAAATTAAAAAGTGCAGTGTTTGATAGGAAAAAGTGATACAGTCCTGCATAGGTACGGCTTCCTACGCTAAGGGGACACTAAGTCGCCGAAACTTAGGCTTAAAGTTGAGGACTGTATCTGTGAACAGAAAAATGAGCCCTAGTGTAGTGGAATATGATCAAAACAGAGCCTCATAATAATGGAATGCATATTATGGACCGTGGAAATGAATGATACATATATAAGTATGAATATGAGTATAAATAATAAGTGTAAGTATATCTGAATATGTACATAACATTACAAGTTTTCCACCAGTTAAATAAATTGACGTGACATTTATTTAACTTTACTTTTGATTTATTCATAAGTGGCAAATCTATGGAAGCAGCTAGCTCATTTAAGTTGGTTCGACCACATCCGATACTTATAACTCCCGAAACAGCGCTTTGGTTAACGTCCAGTTTGTTTGTTTTAATTTGACACGTCTTTAGCAGGAATTGACTTCCACACATTGCACGTGACAATGAAAATGTTGAACAAAACCCTTGCAATTTTTCTTCAATTATAACGAGGTTTGATGCATTGCATCCAAATTTTGAATTGTGACCTAATATGTTAATAAATTGGTCAAAAAAATACTGAAAATCAACTACTCTTCGTCCTTCTATAACTACGACGAAACTGGTGACTGCTGAAACAACAAAAATTCAAACTTATGTGTGTTTCTGGTGAATTAAATTAATTATTATTACTTAATGTGCATTAAATGCAGCATAGTTAGTACATCCAGTACATACCTTGTTTGACTCAATTTCAAAGACATCGCTTGAAAATAAATTTGTTGCCAAACAACTAATAATAATTAATGATATAGGTATTGTTCCTGTTTATTATAGTCTAAGTATATATTGTAAATATATTATAAATGTTTCTTTACTAATTATTCTGACTTTATGTATGTATTGTTTTTTTTTTTTTGTTTTGTATAATCTGAGGGCACGGGAGTGCCCTCGCCAAGTCGAGCGCGAAGCAAACACTGCCGTACCATCTTTACCCGAACCAATTCGCTGCATTTTCAGGTCCCTAATTAAGAACCTCTAGATAGTACCAGAATGCTGAAATTTTGGTCATCCAGTAAGCTGTATTAACATACTTCAAATCTAAAATTTCAAGTCTGTAGCTCATCCAGTTCTGAAGTTAAGCGAAAGTAAATTTCCGTGTTTTCGACACTCACTCACTCATGATCATCAAAATAGAAGTAGTACTTCCCATAAACTCAGAGAGCTGAAATTTCGTACACAGCCAGGGTTTAATGGTCACATAAAGGGAAAATATAAAAACTAGAATAATCGAAGATCTGAAGTACCTGGTGACCTTGATTAGAAAGCAGAAGAGCCCCACCAAACTAGTAGAGATTAACGCACCACCGTCAATAAAATATTCCACTTGGTGGGCCGCTTCATCAACTGACTTCAAAAAAAGGAGCGGGTTCTCAATTCGTCGTAATCTTTTTTTTTTATGTAGGTGTGTTCACCGATTACCCTAAGACGCCTGGATCGATTTTCAAATTTCTTTTTGTTTGAAAGGGGTCTTAAGGGGTCACTTTCCAGGTGGTCCAATAGTTACCAGGTCAGGATCTGATGATGGAAGACCAGAGAAATCAAGGGTAACTTTCAAAAATCGTAGGGGTGACTAGTGCATTTCTAAGTATTTTCAATAAGTATTAGAAAACACTACAATTTAATAAAGGTACGGAGTAGATCTGATGATGAAGCTGGGAGACAGTCGTGAGAACTCCTCAATGATTCACAGCAGCTACCTTGTGTTTATGTTTGATTAATTTGTATTGATGAGAACTTTACACCTCGATCGGATGTGACTGTCATAAAGGCTCTGATGATGAAGACAAAGTTCAGTCCCGCGTACTCCTCAACGGTTTACAGTAGTTACTTTGTGTTTGGACTTAAATCATTTATATTCATGAGGACTTTGCACCCATATGGGTTATAATGAAGGTCTGAAGTAGATTTGTTGATGAAGTCGAGAGACAAACGAAGGAAGTCCTCAGCGATTCACAACAGCTACCTTGTGTTTGTGCCTGATTATTTTTTATTGATAAGAGCTTTATACCTAGATAAATTGAGATTGTCATTAGAGATCTTATGACGAAGACGAAAGGCAGTTAGGGGATTCCCAACGTTTTACAGTAGCTACTTTGTGTTTGGAATTAATTCATTTATATTGATGAGAACTTTGCACCTATATGGGCTAAAATTATGGTCTGCAGTAACCTTTGAATTAGATCAGAAGGAAGAAATGTTCGTCGTTCAGTAATCTATAATCAAATCTACTATTTCTACATAAAAAAAATGATTGTCATTGCAAAAATCCAGCGTAGTGGGACACATATATCATCTAATTTAATCTAGCTTAGAGCGCCCCACTGCTGGAAATGCCTCCCCTTCTGCTTTGATAAAAACTGTGGATAAGACTAGACTGGCTTTTATACTTTTTAGTTTATACGAAGAAATAGTCGAACGATTACTAACTACTACTAACTTTTCAACTCGAACATAAACATTACACAAATGAAATGAACAAATTACCCTAAAATAAATTTCACTCAAAATTTGGTGAAAATATAATCCACTAGCTTTAGGTAGGCTATATCGCTTTTTCGATTTTCCTTGGGAATATCGATTCTTCCGGGATAAAAACTGCCCTATTATTTAATCCGGACTTCTATCTTTGTGTCTACCAAATTTCAAAGAAATCGGTTCAGTAGTTACGGCGTGAAAGCGGAACAGACACACTTTTCTTTTTTTTCATAAATATAGAGAAATTGGATGCATTTTTGACCTATTGAGACAGAAATCAGGAATATATAATCCGCCAAAAATATTCCCACTCCTAGGACACATGCCTCCTCTCGATGAGATAGAGTGGACCGTAATCTACGTGTAGATTACAGGCCACACAGGCCTTTTTCAGGTCAGGTCATTCACAGTTGTGATGCGATTTAAGCCGGGTACGATGCGTGAAATGTTGTTGTTTCGGGATTTTGGTCGTGGAGGGTCTCTAGATCAATCTCCCTTTGGCGCAGCATCGTTGGTCGTGTTGTTGGGTTTAACATTACACCACCTCGTTCAACTGCCGTCTTCCTTCCTATCCACTCAGTTTTTTTGAGTGAATAGGCTCTAAATAATCTAGCGCGCTTTACCATCAATGATTGCATCACTGCTTGCCATCAGGCGGGATTACAGTTAAGCACTAGTTTATAATTATTAAAATAAATAAAATTCCAATCTTTTGTAATGATTTTTTTTAAACAATGATCTTACGTTGTATATTAGACCGCTGTATGATTCTACGTTTCTTGAGATATCAAAAAGAACCAAAGTAGGATTGACAACTCAATCAGGCAGAGATATACTGTAGGCAGTATTATATTATACCGATTGATACCTCTGCTCTCGCATTCTAATGAAGGAATGTTTAATGGAAATATGTAACACAATGTTTAAGGGACGTACCAGAAGGTACTGTTTGTTTACTAGCGTCGAGAAATATGTGTATGCATAATACTATATTCAAAGCAGTCCCGCAATCCGAGATAAAGTTAATTGCTAAAAATTTCTTGGATTGTTCAAGATGTATGATAACAAAAGCCCGGGCTTGTTAACAAAAATATGAGGATGATGCGACGATGACTGCTGGACTGGAAGAAACTATAATCATTGAACAGGGAGCTAAAGTAATGCTTAAGAGAAACATTGATGTTTGGTTTAGTTAATGATTCGACAGGCTAGTACTAAAAGTGAGGTGGGACCCAGAAGACCAAATAAAGCCTAAACAATTGTTAGTAAAATTTGCTTATAATTTGATTCACGAATTATTACTTATTATGTAAGTTATAATTTGAGATCATACCCCGGGCATGCTTGTACAGACAACAATTCCCAATCTGTGTGGCGTATGACCTAACATTTCACAAGAGTCAAGTTAGAACTTGACTCTATAAAATGGACATTGGCACCTCCATATTCTCTCGTGGCCAAGCTTATATGGCGCTTTCACGAGTAAACAATTTTCATTGGGCGCACCTCATATTGATTGAAGAAGTAAACATAAATGTTGACTTCAAGATTATAAAAACTCAAGCTTCAGCGATCACTGAATACAACCACGCACGCCACGCGAATGGGCAATACATAAAATTATTGCTACTGTACAAGAATCAGAACCGGAAAAAAGAAAAGGAAGATTTGTAATAACTACTTCTAAAAAGAAAAAAAAACTGTGTTAAATAATAAAATCAATATAATACGCTTCTACAAAAAGAAGTGAAATCCAACCAAAAACATTCTGTAAAAAAATGCCAAGCCTCGCTGGAGCTGCTGGTTTATCTCTAAAAAGTAATGAAATCTAGACAAAGCCGTGCCAAGTTAAAGGTTCCTTATCGCGATTTCTTCAATATTATTATAGTTAATATTGTGTGACTTGGCCGTTGAAGGGTATACCAGGCTACAAATTCAGGTGCTCCATGACACTATTGCACCAATCTGTCGCCAGAACCGCTACCCATTGACCATGGAAAATTGCCACTTGGAAAACGTTGATTCAGTAACCAGGGCTTGATAAAGTTGCGCATTTCAAAAATACTTATATATAGACGAGCCGGAAACGAACAGCAAAAAAGTCATTTCCAGTACAGATGGACTAATCATTCATAGAAATCCGTCTGTACGTCTATTTTATATTAGATAGGTGATCGATTTGACGCTCCAAAAAGAACAGAAGTCATTATTGTCAATGATTAATATATGTGTTGCACAATGTCTTAAGTCCAATTACAAATACCAGTATGGGCTATTATTCTCACATAACAAACATAGGTAGTTATAACAGATATAACATTACGTGTTAACAAAATCGCACTAACGTTTAATGTTCAACGGGCAAGTCACACAATATTAACTATAATAATATTGAAGAAATCGCGATAAGGAACCTTTAACTTGGCACGGCTTTGTCTAGATTTCATTACTTTTTAGAGATAAACCAGCAGCTCCAGCGAGGCTTGGCATTTTTTTACAGAATGTTTTTGGTTGGATTTATTCTTACTTATAGCACTGAATTGGAATGCTCTGTAATAGTGCTATAATTGTATGTTTCTAAATAAATAACTTACTCCCTTTCGATTATTTTCTTTACTCTGCAATAAATAGCATATGATTATATAAAGAAAACAAAAAGCAAGCTGTATTTGATTGAAAGACTTGTGAAATAAAATTAATAAATAATTGTAGGTTATTCATGAGATAACACAGGTCAGCGAGGTTTGGAAGTAAAAAGGCCTCCCCCCTACTACCTAGCCTAGCCTACTGTGTCTCCCTTTGCATAGAAGAGGGAGACACATTAGGCTATTAAAAAAAAAATTAGATAGCAGAAACGTACTGTGCCTACATCAACTTCGACACTCATAGTAGATGACGAAGTGGTATCCAGTTGATTAAAAGTACGTTCTTTAAGCACTTGTCTGGCTCTTGCCATTCCCTCTCTATTCCTCTTTCTTTTATTGATACATTGGTAATGTTCTCCCTTGTTTCGCCCCATTATCTTAAAAAAAAAATGAGTTTAGGTATAACAAAAGCATTATGTGAATTGACTTTAATAGAGAAATAAAAAACCTAAGATATTTTTAAATTGGTTCACAAATGATAGAAAAATCTACGAACTCAAAAAAAATATACTCCTTCATTTTTAAAGTCGGTTAAAAATTAGTTAAAGCAATCCAAGGGATAAGTCGTAAATATCCTAATATAATTCACAACTAATATAATATTACTAAGAAAGAAAAATTATTAAAGGACCAAGTTGTGGTAGTCGCAGTATATTTTTTACATAAACCTACGAAAAAACTCGCGAGCTCTAGCGACACAAAGTGATACGTCCACTCGTTGCGCTAGCCGAGTTACCACTGAGCCGGCTGCGTTAGCGCGCTCGTAAATATAGTAGATTTTGACATTGATTTTCATGATGAAAAAAATTTTTTTTTAGAAAATAAACTTTTGTTTCTATTATAAAAATACCTTAAAATTAATGAGGCATTTTTTAATTTTTTAAAAAAGTTGCTTTATTATAGAAAAAACATACTTGTTTGCCTGCAGTTTTCCCTTGAATTTCTTAATTTCTGTCTTCTTTTTTGGCTGAATTATGAAATAAACTCGAAAAAGTGGTCAAGCTAGCACCAAGATAGTTATATGCTGATGTGAATAGTACTTTTTTATGGGCAAAATCGCTTGTAGTTTCTTCAGAAACTATGGTCAAACTTCACTCGAACGTGAAATTTGAAAAAAAGAGTATTGGAAATTGTAGATTTACTACTAATTATGAAGTTTCTTGAAAAAAGTAGTCAAGCTAGCACCTAGATGAAGAGTTGTACTATCCATATCATACATAATTTTACTAATATTATGTAACATATTCTCACAATCATGGAACAAAATTGATCAAAATGAGCAGATTAACAGGACGGACCCTTAAAGTAACAACCATAACTATTAAAAATAAACCCCAAAAGCTGTGCCAAAAGTGTCAATTAAAACAACAATCGTAATACTTATTATAAAAACAATCAACCTAATTGTAGTCAATGCGATCATATTTAAAATAAAAAGCGTTTACATGAGTGACTCAAACATACTATAGGTATACCTACCTTAAGTGGAAAAAAAAAAAAAAAAACTTAAAACACGTTAGTCATACCAACCGCTTCGCTAATTTCAAATGTGTCGTCCTTTAACATACGCTACTTAACTTCAACGTTACAAGCTAATCACATTACCTACATAGTGTATATAATATTCTTTGACAATACTGAGATGTAAGAAAAAAGTACTCTTAACATCGTTTGTTTTGATTTGGCTTCTTAAAATTTGAATCAGTTGACAGCACGAAATAAGTGTTGCAAGACGAATAAATAAAAAGGTTACCACAATAATAAAAATAAGGCCCTCAGTTAAAATATACAAAAGCGCCATCTACTGAGCCAAAATTGAATTACAGATACAAAAATAACTCCAGACATGAATTTTTTCGATAGTTTAAATGTAACATTTAGGCGCCCCCGGCCCCGTACACAATCGGAATCGTCAATTATAAACGGCAGTGGCAATGTAATTCCGAATACACTGGAATGCACCACAAATAGTATGCCAGAAATGTCTGATGACGACGAAGGCGATCAAGTCAAGTTGTTAAGAGAGGAGATACAAAATCTTACAAAACAGTTAGAGAGTGCTCATAAAGAGATAGAACTTTTATCGGTAGAAAATAGTACACTAAAGAGTGACAATGACAAGTTGATAAGAAAAAACAACATGTATAAAAAAGTAGCCACTAATAGTCCTAGCAAATCATATCAAAATACACCAAGAAAAACAACCCACAGGAACTGGAAAACAAAACAGACACAAACAGACATTCAAGAATGTGAAAGGAGTAATAACGTAGAAAATCAATCTAAAACTACCAAAAATAAAAAGGGGACAAAACCACCTATTACGGACAACTTAGATAGAAAAGAAACAACGAATTATGTAACAACCAATACCCAAACGGAGATTCATCCTCCACGACAACTTAAAAAAAACAAATTGTGCATTTTGAGTGCTAACAAGCAAAACAAAGTCCTATCTTTAGTAGAAAAAACTTTTAAGGAATATAATTTTTGTCACTACTTAACAACAAAGGGAGCCACATGTGACATACTGCAAGGAATAAACAAAAAACTTACGGGTTACACGAAGAGTGACTACTGTGTTATTTTAATTGGTGAGCATGACTTTAACATTGCTAAAAATTATGCTGAACTCGTGTTGGTCATACGGAAAACTCTTAGTGAAATAAGACATACTAATGTTATTATTTGTCTACCCACATATAAATATAACATAAACTCAAATATGTATAACTGGCGGGTCATGAATTTTAACCATTCTTTATGTCAAGATATCTACACACACAAATATGCCTATGTATTGGATTCAAATGCGTGTCTCGACTATTATTACAATACATTCTTTAAGGGGTCTGGCCAAATAAATAATTTTGGGGTTAATTCCATTTTTGTAAATCTCTTAAATTTAATTAATGACATTCAATGTACTAAAATGTATAATAATAATACTGTAAATAATAATAATTTAATAACATTAACATCACACAACCCAACACACGTATTCAAAACAGAAAAGCAGTTTTTTCGTGACTAATTTTTTCGACCATAACAACATAAATATTATTCACCAAAATATTGCTGGTCTTCTAAATAAGACTGACCAACTTACTGTCCACCTTGAGGAACTGTCCAGGAAGGGCAAAGACATAGACGTTGTTTGCATTACTGAGCATTTCATTATGGAAGGGTATCAAAATTTATTATTTTTATCAAACTATAATTTGGCCGCACATTATTCTAGAATGAATCAAAAAAGGGGGGGTACTTGTATTCTGGTTAAAAAGGGGCTACAATGGAAAGAATTGCCAAAAGTGGCAAAGATATCAACTTCAGGCTTATTTGAATGCTGTGGTGTGGAATTGACTAGTTATAAGATAATAATTGTGTGTATATATAGAATTCCGAACCCCAATATTTTAAGTGACTGTTTCGACAAACTTGAAATGATCTTGCAGATTGTTTTACGTTCAGGTTGTAAGAAAATTGTTATCTGTGGAGATTTTAACATTGATGTACTCAAGCGAAATAGTGCAACTAATAGCCTTGAATGTCTTTTATTGAGTTATAACCTCAAACTTGCTTTGAAACAACCAACTCGTATGGCTAGTTTATCGTGTATTGACAACTTTGCGCATAACTTTAACGCATGTAAGACTGAAGTATTGGATTGGGCTTTATCAGATCATACAGCACAACTGCTTCAGTGTCCAGTTAAAAAAATGTGTCGTATTAAGTATTGGCACGCTACGAGAAGGGACTACAATGCTGAAAATATAGTTAAATTTAAAAATTATCTAACGAATCTTACCTTTTCAGAAATATATTATACGGAGGAGCCAAATGTAGCTTATAATCATTTCATTGAAATTTTCAAGCTATTATATGATCTGTGTTTTCCATTAAAAGTGGTTAAAATAAATACATTAAGAAAAAATAAGTGGTTGTCGAAAGGGATCAAACTGTGCAGTAAAAAGAAAAGGAAACTCCTATGGCAGTTTAGACTAAATCGTAGCAAAATTAATAAAACCATATTATGTAATTACTCTAAAACGTACAAAAAAATTATTCACTTAACACAAAAAGCACAAAACAACTACAATATAAAAACCTCTAAAAACAAATCGAAAACTGCGTGGCAAATAATCAACCGTGCAAAGTATAACGTACCTAAGTATAACATAAATAAAATTAAAATAGGTAGCTGCGTTATATCTCATCCCAAGACCATTGCAGAAGCGTTTAATGATTTTTTTATTGACACAATACAACCAAAACTAAATGACGAGTGCAGATCTGGAGTGTGTGCATTAGATTTTAATAACAAGACTATGTTTATGGCCCCTAGTATACCCGCCGATATTAAAAAAATAATAATGTCCTTGAATAATACGAGCAGTGTGGGATATGATGGTATTGCTACTTATATACTAAAACAGGTTGCGAATGAAATCTGTGGACACTTGAGTCATCTCATCAATCTCGCCATTAGCGCCGGCGTTTACCCTGATGCTCTAAAGGTGTCTATTGTTAAGCCACTATTTAAGAAGGAGGACAGGGAGTTATTGCAGCACTATCGGCCTATATCACTGATTCCTATAATTTCTAAAATATTTGAGAAGTACATTTATAAGGAATTAAATTCATTTATAGAAAGACATAATATTATATGCGAGGAACAGAAGGGATTTAGAATAGGCAAAACTATTAATATGGCCATTTATGATTTTTTGTACAATATAACATTTAACGTAGATAAAAGGAAACCGATCTGTGGCGTATTTTGTGACATGACGCAAGCCTTTGACTGTGTGCATTATGGTACACTCTTAAAAAAACTTGAAGCGTATGGAATTAGAGGAAATGTCAACAATCTAATTGAATCTTACTTACATAACAGAACTCAGATAACAAATATAAATAAAATTAATATAACTAGTAAAAATGAAATTGTATTTCAATCCTCAGAACGTACAGTTTCGTTTGATGTGCCGCAAGGCAGTGTTCTAGGGCCTCTTTTATTTATATTATATATCAATGATTTACCGAAAGGCATCGCCCAACCTCTGACACTATTTGCTGATGATAGCACTATAACGATACCTTGTAAAAGTGTTGATACTTATGAAAGTGACATAAATAGTTCCATAAATCAAATGGTAAACTGGCTAGATAACAATAATTTAAAAATTAACCTGACTAAAACTAAATTAGTACATTTTAGCCAACGGATTAATAGTAAGAGTCATTTGAATATACATTACGATGACCAGCCTATAGAAGAAGTCGAAACAACAAAATTTCTAGGGCTCCACATTGACAAAAAATTGAATTGGAAAACCCATACCGAAATCTTATGTAAAAAACTCAGTCAATCCGCCTATGCCCTGCATACATTGTCGTCTATAATAGGTGTGGAGGCATTACTTACAGCCTACTACGGCTTAACAGAGTCACATTTACGCTATGGTGTCATTTTTTGGGGTAATTCAACTGAAAAAGATACGGTGTTCAAGGCTCAAACGAGATGCGTGCGCTCAATATTCAAAATTAAACCTACTGATAGTTGTGGGCCCTACTTTAAAAAATATAAAATACTTACTTTGCCATGTCTGTACATTTTAGAGGTAGCTATTTTTGTTAAAACAAATTCACACCTATTTAAACGGTTAGATGAAATAGTACCACGCAATAGGCGCGACAATAGTAGGATATGCTCTCTTCCTTCGAGAACAGCCCTTATGCGCAAAAGTGTTTTTTGTATGGCTCCATCCATATTTAATAAAATACCTAAAAGTTGGAGAGAACTGCCCTTGGTTCGTTTCAAAAATAAGCTGAGATTTTTTTTAATTAGTAAAACATATTACAATCTGCAAGATTTTTTGAATGAAAAAGACTTTTCTGTTCCGACGACTAATATACATGTATAATAATAACAATGAATAATGTGAACTTTAATTAACTTTAATAATATAACTTTTATTTAATTACCTACCTATTTGACATAATTGAATATACTGTGATGTAATTTACTTTTGACTTTAGCTTTTTTCTTGACTGTATATCTGTATTATAATGTTATCTTGACATCAATATTATTATTCGTTTGCTTTGTATTTTGTTGTGAGACTTGAAACGACTATTATACCAATTATGTAAAATGTAACCCTTATACCTAGAACATTTGTACGCCGTGATTGGCAAAACATGGACGCTCTCAGTATATATTTTCAATACCTTGCATGTCTGTCAAATCAGTTAATGTAAACGCATGTTTGACAAATAAATGATCTTTATCTTTATCTTTATCTTTAACGCTTCTTTGGCCGCCTGAAAAAAGGTACTTAATTGTCTCCTATCAGGCGGAAACAAGGAGCGCGCCTTCAACGGCAATTATGGCAATACAGAAGAAACCGAAATAGTGATACTAAAGCGGCTTTCAAATCATTTTCAAAAAGATATCAAAATGTTATCAAATTAACTCAAAAGGCACAGAACAGCTATTATATAGGAACTAGCACCAACAAGTCTAAGGCAACTTTTTTTTTTTTTTTACAAATTATAAACCAGCGCTTGACCGCAATCCTGCCTGATGGTAAGCAGTGACGCAATCGTTGATGGTAAAGCGCACTAGTTTATTAAGAGCCTATTCACTCTAGCCTTGAAGACACTCAAATTGTAGTCCGACGGAAACACCGCCGCTGGCAAATTGTTCCAGTCCCTCGATGTACGCGGTATAAAGGAGGAGGCGAAGCGCTTCGTCCGGATCGTAGTGGTGTTAACAACGTAAGGGTGGAAACCAGCCGTACGACGGGTCGGTCGGTCGTAACTTGGCAGGTAATCAATTCTGTGAAATCCAACATACCTAAAATGACTACAAATGTAATTAACGCAAATGACAAACGTATAACAAATCCTAAAATGATAGCAAGACATTTCAATGATTATTTTATAGACTCAGTTCAAACGAATGCCGACAATCTGACAATATTAATAATAATAAAAGTGACACATTACTAGGATCATATAAATCTATTTTTATGCAACCAACTATACCAAACGATATAATTACAATAATAAACAATCTTAAAAACACCAATAGTACAGGATATGATGATATTGACACAAGGGTAGTTAAATCAACAGCACTTCCTATAGCGCCGATACTAAGTGACATTATAAATAAAATGATCCAAAATGGAGTTTTTCCACAAAAGTTAAAAGTTTCTATTATTAAACCGATACACAAAAAAGATAACATGACAAAAGTCAATAATTACAGGCCGGTGGCGTTGATACCTATATTCTCTAAAGTGTTTGAGAAGGTCATTTATAACAGTGTTTATAGCTTCCTTGAAAAAAGTAATGTATTTTGTAAAGAACAGATGGGATTTAGAAGAAATAAAACCATGAACATGGCCATGTATACTTTCCTTGAAAAAATACATTACAACATGGACAATAGAAAACCAGTCATGGCAATGTTCATGGACATGACCAGGGCGTTTGATTATGTTAACCATAGTGTGCTGCTAGCTAAGCTATATAGATTTGGTATCAGAGGTAACGTAATCTCATACAATCCTACATGGAGGATAGGAAACAAATTACTCAGATTAACCAAGTGAATATTAACACAAAAAGTGAAGTAGTATATTCGTCTAATCCTAGATTTCTTCATTACGGTGTTCCGCAGGGTTCCATATTGGGACCTTTGTTGTTTATTTGTTATATAAATGACTTTCCCCAAGCAATTCCACACCAGATGTCTTTATTTGCGGACGACAGTACGGTTATCTATAATAGTGGTAGTGACAAAGAAATGGAGAATGACATTAACGCTAGTTTGGTTACGATTATTGACTGGCTAAATGCAAATAATCTTAAAATTAATCTGACAAAAACTAAAATTATGAGCTTCAAAATTGGACAAAAAGGACAATCACAAATTAAAATCACTTACAAAGGAGCTCCAATACTACAATCGAATGTAACAAAATTTCTTGGCCTATACATTGACAACGATATGTCTTGGAGGACGCAAATTGACAATGTGTGTGGGAAACTTGGCAAGTTCTCCTATGCTCTTCGGATGCTGGGTAAAGTGTCAAACATGACCGCACTCTTAGCAGCTTATCACGGTTACGTTGCCTCCACCCTGCGATATGGTTTGATATTTTGGGGCAATGGTACTAAAATTGAGCAAGTACTGATTGCACAAAAAAAATGCATTCGAGCTATATGCAAAATAAAACGGACCGATTCATGCAAGCCACATTTTAAAAACTTAAAAATATTGACTGTACCTTCCCTCTACATCTATGAGGCCTGTATTTTTATTAAAAATAATAAGGATCTCTATAGACCTGTCGAAAGCCAACGTCGCTCGAATAAGTTACATTTGCTTTTCACAAATACTAAATTTCTACATAAAAGCATATATGCAATGGCTCCAAAGATATATTACAATAAATTACCAAATGAGATTGTATCAGCTAAACATGTGAATATTTTTAAGCGTCAGCTTTTTGAACTAGGTACTTATTGAGAAGACATATTACTCTGTCAATGAATATCTTAATGACAAACTTTGATAAATAACATAATTTTTTATGAAATATCATACAAATTTATGTTAATTATCAAAGTTAATAAATAATAGTCTAAATTTAACGACTCTTGACTCTGTTGACTATATTTTATTTAATATTTAAAAAATTGTAATTTGCTGACATTTTATTTTTGTTTCTGAGGCTGTATCGTGGCAGCACTCTGTAGACTAAATTTTATTTTTTGTTTAATATTTAAAAAATTGTAATTTGTTGACATTTTATTTAATTGTTTCTGAGGCTGTATCGTGTGATGCTGCCTATTGAGTTAATGTGCCGGCTTAATTTGTTGACATATTTATTTTGCATGAAACTGTGACATCTACATTCGCTTCTTATGATATTTTGTATGCCTTTTGGCGGGACATAGCATGGACAAAAATTCTTTATACATAACATCTGCATAACTGTACCCTGTGTTCACAAGATTAATAAATGAATTTAAATTTGAACGGTTGGGTCATACCGGGTTAGATGTAGGTACTCTTTCTTACTCAAATGGACTCAGACCGCACTCGATGGCCCGGATAAGCAGGGTCCGTACGCTGCTGACAATAAATCGATTGCATCACCCACGGTCATCGGTTATGACACTATATATACCGCGAAAATGTGAAGATTTTTACATATGCAGTCTCAGAGAATATTTTCTAAAAATCGAAGTGGGAATGCAACGAGATGTGTTCGCGGTTGACAAGGGCCTCACTCCACTCTCCTTAGCGAAAGAGAACTGGTGCAAGCTAATAGTGCTTGACATTAATGACCGCATGGAGGTATGGCAGATTAAGGAGCTACACGGACGTTTTTCCTGACCTTACATGGCGGGCCCGTGGAAGGCATGTAGATTTATGTCCGTAGCCCGGCTGCGTTTTGATAATGAAAATGGTTTAAATGAATACAAATATGAAAAATTTACTCTTGACCAAAGAAAAGTTGACTGAAGGTGAAGGAAAACATCTTGAGGAAACCTGGACTTTATAAGTCTGAAATCGCCAATCCGCATTGAGCAAGCGTGGTGATTACGCTCAATCCTTCTCTGTATGAGAGGAGACCTGTGCCCAGCAGTGGGACTATAAAAGGTTGCTGATGAAAGAAAAGTTGATGTTTTTAAAATTTGTGTTCATAGGAATACACATTTTAAGCAATATTAGGTAAACATTGTAATGTCCAGGGGTTCAAGCTACTGAGCAATGAAAGACAAGCTAGACAAGAAACACAAATTTACTTAACGACCACAAGTTTCTTACAATGTGGAAAAACAGAACCAATATACTTAAACAATAAAATTAGTCTGGTACTGTCCCAAGACCAGCTAGCTTCCCGTGTACCGTGGCGAGTACGTCACTTTGTAAACGGTCCGTATCCCGTGGGTAGCGGAAGGGAATCAGGGTCGAGCAAATCAGCAAAGGCCGGACCTTAATCCACAATAAGTTGCCAGAAGGGTAGGGGCGTTTCAATAGGCTGATGACAAAATAAAACAGTCAGCCTTGTTAAACATACAAGCTAAGCAACCTACACTTCGTTAAATAGTCGTAAGCACTTACCCCGTTTCTCCTGTCACGAGCACAATAATTAACGAGTTTGCACCAACGACAACACGTATATATATTTCGCAGTAATTTCCGAAAATCGCTTTAATTTAAAGGACTAATGTGCAAATCACAAGAAGTAACCATTTCCTTTCGTCTGTCACCTCTTGACAGCACTCCCCCCGTCTTTTTTCTTCATTTTATTTTTAATTTACCGTGACTTGTCCGTTGTCTCATCTAACTACTGGAGGGAGCCTAGTAGCGCCATCTAGTGTTGGCTTACGAGCTACAACAGATCATTACAATATCCCCTCTCCTCTAAAGAATCCAACCGGATTCAAAACAAACGTTTAAGGTCACAGGAATGCCATTTTCCTAAATCTTTGCCTCTGAGACTCTTTAATCTGTAAACGTCCCTTGACACCTGCTCTGCTATGACTGCCTTTTCGAACTTAGGGGCCAATTTAGCCATGAAACTCTTATTAGCATTCGATAGGAGCTTAGTGCGTTTCCAAACTAGATCACCAGCTTTATAATTACATATGCGGCGTCTCTTATTGTACTGTTTGCTGTTGGTCTCATGTGATTGCCGTATTTTTTCACCAACCTCGTTATAAATCCTAGTTCTGAAGGCTATATTTTCTTTAAATGTTCCTTCGTTGGGGACAATCGGTTCGTCTGGTTCAAAACTATAGGGTTTCATACCTTGGATCTTCGTCTCTCGTCCAAAAAACAAATATGATGGTGTCTTCCCAGTTACTTCATGAACTGATGTCCTGATTGCGTGTCCTATGTGTGGTATGTACTTGTCCCATTCTTTGTGATTGTCTTCAACGTAAGAAGCTATAGCCGAGCCAATTACTTTGTTTACCCGTTCAGTGGGGTTGGCCTGAGGGTGGTAGTAAGGGGTATACCATAGTTTCACTCCATACCCTGAAACTAGTTCTTTGAACTGATTGGATACAAATTGCTTTCCATTATCACACACAATTACACTAGGGGTTCCGAACATTAGAAATATTTGTTCTTCCAGTATTTTCGTTATAGTTGATGACTTCCCATTTCTGAGTGGATATAGAAAACAGAATTTGCTGAACCAGCATGTAATAACCAGCAGCATAGTATTGCCATGCTTGGATTTTGGGAAGGGTCCCATCAGATCCATAGATATTATCTGGAAGGGTTCCGTTACCTCTCGTTGCTTTCCCATTAGGCCAGATGGCCTACTTTGTGAGTTTTTGTATTTCGCACACACCTCACATTTACTTACATAGTTTTTCATGTCCTGAATCAAATTCGGCCAGAAATATTGCTGTTTCACGCGGTTGACTGATTTTTTGACACCGAAGTGACCAGCTGTGGGGTTATCGTGGCATTCTTTTAGGATTCCTTGACGAAGCTTTTCTGGAATTACAAGTTTCCAACTGTCATTTTCATTGGGAAACTGTTTCAATTGTATATATTTCCATAATTGTCCTTGACTGACTATCCAATCTGGATCACTCTTCCCAGACAGTACCAGATCCTCTTTTGATTTATACCACTCATCTTTATGTTCTGGTCTTATTTCTATAATGTTAATTTCTTCTTCAATCGCTCTTGATAAGGCGTCTGGTACAGTGTTATATTTACCTTTGCGATGGACTATCTCGTAATCAAATTGTTGTAAGCGCATAGCCCATCTCGCTAAACGTCCATGGGGGTCTTTGTTTCGGTGTAGCCACTGAAGGGCACTATGGTCGGAAATTACCTTAAAATGATTTCCTTCTACATAAGGCCGAAACTGTTCTACAGCATGCAAAACACTTAACAGTTCTCGTTCCGACGCTGAATACTTGCATTCTCTTTCCGACAGTTTTTTGCTAGTGTAAGCAATAGGAACCTCCAGATCATCGACTATTTGGAACAAAACTCCACCAGTTCCCCTGTTAGAAGCATCACATTGAATAGAAAAGGGTTTTGTAAAGTCTGGTACCCTCAGCACAGGTGTAGAAGTTAGTGCAGTCTTTAATTTTAAG
This sequence comes from Sesamia nonagrioides, assembly GCA_017933935.1. Taxonomy (NCBI): domain Eukaryota; kingdom Metazoa; phylum Arthropoda; class Insecta; order Lepidoptera; family Noctuidae; genus Sesamia; species Sesamia nonagrioides. Next base: position 42,866 of record JADWQK010000827.1, read on the forward strand.
AAAGAATCTTCTGCCTCCTTATTCCAAACAATGCGTTTAGTCTTCTTGCCACCCTTAGTCAGTTCATGTAATGGAGCTGCAACAATGGCAAAATTTTCCACAAACCGCCTGTACCAGCTTGCTAAACCAATAAAACGCTTTAACTCCGTGTATGTCACAGGCCTAGGATATTCGAGTATAGCTTTAACTTTGTCCGGGTCTGTACGTAACCCTTCCTTATCTACAATATAGCCTAAGTATTTTAAGGATGACCTTGCAAATACGCATTTCTCCAGATTGATCGTCAAGCCTGCTTTCTTAAGCTGATTTTTTACATGTGTCAATGACGATAAATGACCGTCAAAATTGTCGTCACAAATGACGATATCATCCAAATAAGTGAACACCCTACTTTCGAATTCCGGCGTGAATAAACGATCCATCAAACGTTGCTGTGTTTGAGATGCATTACTTAGCCCAAATGGCATGACTTTGAATTGAAAAAGCCCTTTTCCAGCGAGTCCGAACGCAGTCTTTTCCTTGCTTGTTTCTTCTAGTGGGATCTGCCAGAAGGCCGATCGTAGGTCGATAGTTGATAGGAAGCGAGCATTTTTTAGGCTATCTAAGATGGTGGTAACTCTAGGTAGTGGATAAGAGTCTTTTACTGTAACCTTATTTAACTGACGACTGTCGAGACATAAACGATTCTTTCCAGAAGATTTCTTCACTAATAATACTGGGGAACGCCATGAACTGAAAGAGGGTTCTATTACGTCATTGTTTAGCATTTCCTGGATTTCCTTTTCAATTTCCGCCATGATTGGAGGAGCCAAGGGGTACTGTCTGTGTTTGATGGGCAAACTTTCTCCTGTGTCAATTCTATGCTTGATTAAGGTGGTTCTTCCTAAACCTTTACCAATCTCTGCTGCCATTTCCTCTAATAATTTGTCCAGGCGCTCTGCCTGTTGAACAGAAAGTTCGTCCCTCGAAAACACAGGTTGTGAGACGTTAATTTCCGTAATGTCAGCAACCGGTTTTCCTGCTCCTACAATTAAATGAAATGACTCAAAAAAATTCATACCTAATATAATATCATGTTTTAAAGAGTTCATGATATAAAAATCTACCACGTTGTATTTCCCCGAAAATTCAACAGGTAAATGTACAATGGAATCCATTGTATGGTAGGTCCCATCAGCCGTCGATATCATTTCTTTGTCGACTTTACGTTCTGAAAACCCCAATTTCTTCATTTTAGTTGCAAAGTTCTGCGAAATGACCGATACAGTTGCTCCAGAATCCAATAATCCCACAAACGATTGATTCAAGATTTTTATTTCCGCATAATATCGATTGTCTAGGTAGTGCTTATTAATATTACAGATCTTACCTGTTTTAAAAAAAAACGAAATGGTATGTAGCCATTGTTGCCACTCATCCGTAGTGGAGTGACTTAGTTTTTCGGGGTACGACCGGCCGGCATCGACCCCGTATTGTCGTTTCCCTTATTGGTAGCATTGCATGAACATTTGTTTGTGGTTTTTCCGAAACGTCCACATCTGTAGCAGAAGAGTCTTTGTTTTGGCAACTTACAATCTCTGAAACGATGCCCTGGGGTTCTGCAGTTCCAGCATTTTGTTGAGGGTACTTCCTTGTTATCTATGGCTGCCACCGCAGTCGTGTTATCATTTTGCGATGTCTTAGAAGTGCTTCCTTGATACGCTAAATCTCTTTCCAGAGATTGATCACCTTGGGTAGGTTCCTTGAAATTATCACAGCTTAATTTGGTGCGTTCAATAATCCTTAAAACGGATGTTAATTCGCTCACTGAATCGAATGTGCTCGGCATATGGCCTTCTGGAAGTAGGGTTGTAAATTCCTTTTAAGTATTGCCAGTTTTTGTGTCTCGGCGATAGGAGTGGGTAACCGATTAAACATATTCTGCATAATAGCTATGTATATCAAAATACTTTCCTGATTGCTTTGTGTTCTCCGTTTAATCTCCTCTAATAGTTCCTCTTGGTAGCATGGATGCTGAAATGTGTCCAACAGTAGCCTCACTAATTGAGCCCAGTTAGTTATTGCACCTTTATTGGCCCTAAACCATATTAGCGCTTCTTCTTCGAAGAAGTCTATGGCATAACGAAATAAGTTTTCATCGGCAGCATTCCGTGCTTCTTTAAGTTCCTCAATTCTTTCCAAGAACGCGTTTACACTTACAATACCCTTACCACTAAATTTGACACCCCAATCTTTAATGGGGACCAACTTACGTTTGCAGAAGCCATTATCAAACGTGGATGACCTTTGTATGCCCTGATGATGTGAGAAAGGACTACGTTCCTCTAAATGTGTCCGTGGTAAGTCAGCGTTGGCAACAGCAAAGTGTAATGCATGATTCTGGTGATTTTCCGTATCACCGTCCTTAAGTAAGGAAGATTTTCCTGAGATTCGGTGCTTTTCCAATTGTTCCATTATCTGAACAGCTTCATCTCCCAGAGATTTCTGTAAGATGTCTTAGATTATGTAAACAATACGCAAGCTTTGTAACTTTGTTTATGAGACACCTGATTATAATTTGTTCAGAATAAGCAACTGAATCCAGTGAAATGATGCCAGTCATTTTTAAACCATGTTATATTTTTTTCCTATATACATTTACCCCCTTATTCATAATGTTCGTTTATGAATGAGGGGGTTAGAGTCGTTACCGAGCTGTTACGATAGGTCATAGTACTCGGCTTTGAAGGGGGCTATCGCCAAAGCGAAGGCAGAGGCCCGCGAGCCGCAGCTAGCTACCCTAGACCACGACCCGTGAGGGCGTCCTCACCCAGGGTATGCGGCCCGAGCTGCTGCGAGAGGTGGTGAGTGCCCTCTTCCCAGCCAGGGCGGAGCACATCTCGCCGCCCATGGTTCCGCCTCGATCCGCTGACGCCAACGCCAACGTGGAAGACGACGACGACGACGTGCCCGACGTGACCCGGGCAGAGCTGAGAGCGGCGGTGTCCCGGCTCTAAGCCAAAAACACCGCCCCAGCGTCCGACGGCATTCCTGGCCGAGCGTGGGTCCTGGCCGCGGAGGCTCTCGGGCCTCGACTGATGGGCCTTTTCAGCGCGTGCCTAGAGTGGGGCCAGTTTCCCCGTCCATGAAAGACGGGCCAACTGGTCCTGCTGAAAAAGGCGGGGCGTCCGACAGATTCGCCGTCTGCGTACAGGCCCATAGTGTTGCTGGACGAGGTGGGCAAGCTCTTTGAAAGAGTAGTTGCAGACCGCCTCGTCCGCCACCTAGGGCCGGACCTAGCGGATGGCCAGTTCGGCTTCCACCAAGGGCGCTCCACAATTGACGCGATAATGCGCGTAAAGCTGCGGAGAGTGCCGTCTCTCGGGGCGAGGTGGTGTTGGTGCCAATGCGTTCAACACCCTGCCCTGGAGCTGCATTAGGGAGGCGCTCCGATTTCACGGGGTGCCGCCCTACCTTCGCCAAACAGTCGGGGCCTACCTTGCAGAGAGGAAGGTTATTTACCCGGGTCACGGTGGTGGCTGGTATCGGCGAGAGACAACGTGCGGTGTTCCACAGGGGTCGGTTCTAGGCCCACTCCTGTGGAACATCGGTTACGATTGGGCGCTGCGTGGCGCGCTCCTCCACGGCGTCGTCGTCACGTGCTACGCTGACGACACGCTCGTCACTGCGCGAGGGAGGACGTATCGCGACGCAGCCATCCTAGCGACGGCAGGGGTTGCGCAAGTGGTCCAGAGGATCTGGGCCTGGAGGTGGCCCTCAACAAATCCGAGGCTCTATGCTTCCAAGGGGCTCGGCGGGGTCCACCTGTGGGCTCGCACATCGAGGTAGGAGGCGTTCGCATTGCCCTCGGGGCGACGATGAGATATCTCGGTCTCGTCCTCGACGGCAGGTGGAGTTTCGGGCCGCACTTCCGGCAACTGGCCCGACTCATCGTGCCGGAGGTTGTACCTAGGAGTCGTGCGGTCAATGGCCCTTTACGGGGCCCCAGTGTGGGCGGATCACCTGACGCCTCGAAACTTTGCGGTCATTCACGGGCCGCAGCGAGCAACGGCAGTCAGGGTGATAAGAGGATACCGCACGATCTCCTACGAGGCGGCCTGCCTCCTAGCCGGATCGGCACCCTGGGATCTCGAGGCCCGAGCCCTCGCGTCGCTTTACAAGTGGCGCGGGGAGGCCCGTGAGCGGGGCGAAAGATCGTTTCTGCCGAGAGTTATCGAGGCGAAACGGTCCGAGCTCCGCCAAGTCCTGGTGGCGGAGTGGTGTGCGAGACTTGTGCAACCCAGTGCGGGGCACGCCGTCATAGCGGCAGTAAGACCCTGCATGGAGAAGTGGATCGACCCGAAGAGGCATGGGGTGCTCACCTTCCGTGCGACGCAGGTGTTGACCGGACACGGGTGTTTCGGCAGTTACCTGTGTCGTATCGGTCGGGAGCCGACACCGGCGTGCCATCACTGCGGTGGCCGGGCAGAGGACACGGCGCGGCACACCCTCGTGGAGTGTCCAGCATGGGACGAGCAGCGCCGTGCGCTCACCGCAGCGATCGGCGGAAACGACCTCTCGCTGCCGGCCGTGGTCAGAACCATGGTCGACAGCGGGGAGTCATGGGACGCGGTCGTCTCCTTCTGCAAGGAGGTAATCTCCGTGAGGGAGACGGCCGAACGGGAGAGGGAAGCACTGAGCATTCTCCCGTCCCGCCGCCGATGGCGCGCTGGCCGGAGGAGGAGGGTAGCCGATGTCGTTCCGCTTCCTCCAAGAAGAGGAACGCTCCAGTGGTTTTAGCCGGTGAGAGCCCGGCGCACCCTCCGTCGACCCCCAGACGGAGGACGGTCTGGTAGAGATTTCCACTGGGAGAACAAAAAAAAAAAAAAAAGTCATAGTACTTGCTCCGCGTGCCACAGCTGATGCCAGAGGTCAACGCCCACGCGTGCCCACCGGGCGGACCTTTGACCATTTTTTTGTTGGGACAACCAAGTAGAATAGCAAGCTCATAACTTTGTGGTTTTTCATGATAACTTTTTGAAATTTTGAATATAGATTCTTTACTTAAAAATACTGGACACGTGTTTCAGGTTTCGCATAAACAATATATAATGTTGTAAAACTTCATGTATAAAATAGTTTTTGCTAAAAAAAACATTTATTATCTACATTACTGCATTCATCCTTACTAAAATAATATTATAAACGTCAAAGTGAGTTTGTTTCCCTTTCACGCCTAAACTACGAAACGGATTTGGATGAAATTGGGCACACAGATTGTTTATAACTAGGAATTACACATAGGATACTTTTTATCCCAATATTCCCACGGGATCGAAAGTATAGAGGTCCACTGCTTGATAAAGCCCCCCTCTCGCCCCCCAGGCTTACATTACATTGGAGGGTTTTGCGATAATCCCCACGCTTGTCGTTGGGTTGGGGATCGCAGTTTTGATTTTTTATTCCACAGGAGAAGCGCTGCTGCCCGCTTCCCTGGTACCCGCACTGCTCACCGCCCGGTGAGAGCTAGGTCCGGTCGATGGCGCGTTGTTTTCACGCGCGCTTCAAAAAGATGTCAGCACATCGTGACAAGGTCCACGAAGACCGATGCCTCCCGGCTCAGGGTTGCGGGTTGGTTAAAAAAGAAACCGTGGCCCTGGTGCATAAGCAAGTGAAGAAACACGGGTGGGTTTTAGTCAGTAAAAGTCTGACACGCCCTTCCGCTCCGCCCAGAGCGGGAGAGGTCTTCTTCTTCTTCTTCTTCAGCCTATAGATGTCCACTGCTGGACAAAGGCCTCCCACAAGGCTTTCCACGCCGACCGTTCTTGTGCTGCCCGCATCCATTTGCTTCCCGCGACCTTCACCAGGTCATCGGTCCACCTTGTTGGGGGCCTCCCTACGCTGCGTCTTCCAGTACGTGGCCACCACGTCAGAACCTTACTGTCCCATCGGCCATCGGTTCTACGAGCAATGTGCCCTGCCCACTGCCACTTAAGTTTAGCGACTCGCAGAGCTATGTCGGTGACTTTGGTTCTTCTGCGGATCTCCTCATTTCTGATTTGATCACGTAGAGAAACTCCGAGCATAGCTCTTTCCATTTTTTCGTTCTTTCTTGTCTGGGAGAGGTCATTTGATGATATCTTATCTCATCACAAACAAAAGCCCGGTACCACACGCGGCGCACCTATTTAGTTACTAAATCTTACTTATCTCAAACAAAACAATGTAGTGTTTAAATTATGTCTGCCACGACTTTCGTTTCATATTTATATATAAATTAAGTAAGAAAATAATTTAAGATATTTAAACAGTGGAATATTACAGTACAAGAGATCGCATTTGCTTGTTCAGTAATTTGATAGTGAACTATGCGCCAACTTCAATCTGTCGGACTTTTTATTGGATTTTCAACTTTATCGCAAAAGCATAAACCTCAAGGTTGATTGGAAATATTTGATAGTTTCGGGTAATTTGACTTGCTGTCGTCCGTACATTCCGATATTTTTTAAAGATATTATGTAAACACAATAAAATACATAAGGATGTGACAAAATTAAGATCCTCAGACCTGCGAAAGGAGAAGTAAAACAGAAATGTAGACAATAGTGTGTAAGAACAAGGAGGAAAAACTATGAATGTAATAAGTATAAAAGAAATAATATTAAATTACCCTAAACATACAATCCCAAAATATCTATACAAGTATACTTAAATAAATACATAATACTAACTTGTGTAAATACATAATATGTATATAATGAACAAATACTCACAGTATGGAAGATAGGTCATATAAAATATTTTACATCTCTCTTATTCGGTAAGTAGGTCCTTATTACCCGCAAATGGGGCTTGTAGGTGACCAATTAGTGCTCTAGGGTAATAATGTAGCTAGAAAAGCCTTAGGGCGGCAAGTAATTATAAAAAAATAACTCGGTCTGCAATTGATGCCTTACAGCCCTTTGCTACTAATCTACTATTTATTAATCGACGTTTAATTATAGTTCTATAGTATGTAAATCACGAATGTTAGGTAAGAGTGAGTACCTCAATCCTACAGCATGGACACAGAAGGAATAGGAATAGTAACTCGTTTGATGAGGATGACATTTAAGATTTAAGTGAGAAAGATAGTTAATCCATTACTGCATATTAAAATCATATCGTCGACAAAGTAAAACACAAAGTGAATTTTGCTAAATTACTAATACTGTAGAACCTGATGATAACTCAAACCTCGATAACTAAAAAATCTCTATAACTTCAAAAAATAATTATTATGTTCCCTATATTAACCTATCCCTAACATAGCCTCTTGATAACTTAACACCTCTGTAACTTAAAATATTTTGTGTTTCCCTTGGACTTTAACTTATCGATGTTCTACTATATAATAATTCATTCATTTATTTTACAAAATAACAGAGATCCACTGTCATAGTAACCTATGTTAGTACCTATCTAACCAATACAACCACCAACACAGATAACTAACAAAATATAAGTTTATTTGGAAATTATAAGTAAAAAACTAAAGGAAGTCCAAAAATGAGGTTTATTGAGCACCAAGCTATAGGTTTTCCGAAACTGCAAACTTGGAGTACTTGGTATCGTAATAACATAACAAAATATCAGTACAGTACAATTTATAGCAACCTACGATGTTCTAAAGGACTGGACGCATATATTTTTATGTAGATTATTGAAACAATTGACTGCGAAAAAAACAATTGCGACAAAAGAAATCATCTAATACTAATTGACATTATTCCAATTTTAAAAAATATCAAATTTATTTTTAAGCTAACTAAGTTCATATCAGAGTGACTACCAGACCTATTGAAAAAGTAACCGCATTTTTTTTTTCAAATGCATTTCGAATATCCCAAAAGTCTTCAAGTGTTACAAGCATTTTTATTACTTTTCTACCAGGTTTCGGCAAATACAATGTGGGTATGCTAATAACGTGCTGCCTGATGGCCCATTCTATGACCATGGACATGTTTGGCTTCTCCGTGGTTCTGCCGGCGATGGCCTGTGACATGTCTCTCAGCAGTTCTCAACAAGGGATGTTGTCCGCCATACCCCTCATAGGTAAGGAGTGTTTGTGTGTTTTTCTGTTGTTGTATCTGTAAAGGATTTTATTAAAAGTATCTTTATTTTGCTTCTGCAGGGGTGATCCTATCGTCCTACCCTTGGGGTCTGTGTGCTGATACCAAAGGTCGCCGAAAAACATTACTTGTCGCAATGCCAGCCAGCCTCGTTCTCAACTTAGCAGCAACCATGGCACCCAACTTCGTATCACTGGCCGCTCTAAAGTTCCTTGCTATTTCAATGTAAGTATTTATTTTAAAAATGAATTTTTCAGAAGCGTATAGAACGAGATTGAAATACCACGCTTCCCTCCATAAATCAAGCATGATTTTGGAGAAAAAAGCCGATCTGAAGAGGACTGGGCACCCCGAGAAATGGGCAAAGATCTTCACTTACAGGACGGCTGGGGGAGAATATCGCCATGGAGGTAGACCATGGTGAATATGATGTGACGATCTGGTAAAATTCGCAGAGTCAATAAGGCCAAGGATCACACCAGACCACCATCACCTATTTGGATGGAAAAAGGAGAAGCCTTTGCCGTCACGATGTAGCATAACAAAAAAAAATCCTGGACATAATACACACGCTACCTCTGAAAAGATCATATAACTATTTTTATTATTTGGTGGTTTCAGGTCAACATCAGCGAGCGCCGCCGGCTTCGTCTTGCTAGCGGAGAGTGTGCCCAGAAAACAACGCAGCAGGTTCATGTTCCTGATGGCCAGCGCCACTATGATGACGCAACTCGTTGCCAGCTGTATGTTCAACCTTCATACAGTGTGACCGTAATATTTTGAGGTCATTGTGGTACACATACAGTATGTTAACTAACAGAGGGCGTTCCCGTTAACCCGAAATAGTATAGCATACATACATGCTAAAAAAAATATTTCCATTCGAAAACAAAATGTTTTAAATTTTTTTCCAATATGAAAATATTCAATAAAAATTTTAAATTGACATGTAAAAGAAACACACTGTACACGCGAACATGAAAGACGGCAACGTCGCAATTTATTTATACATGACGACTACTATTTTGATTTAAAACAGGAGGTTTCAAATTTATTTCCAATTAGATTTTTTTTTTATTCGGATTTTTTTATGCTATTTTTTTATGCTGATATTTTTATTTTAATCTATTAATGATATATATTAACGAGTTTAAGGGAACGCCCTCTGTTATTTAACATACTGTATATTTACGGCAAAGAGATTTTATTTATTTGGTAAACTTCTATATTCTACAGCCTTCGCTATACCGATTTTTGCGCTGACCTTCGACTACGAGATATCCTGGCTCGGCGTTGTGTACAGACCATGGCGGCTGCTCCTGCAAGTCGTCTGCATACCATGTGCGCTTAGTATCTTGTTCATTATATTCCTGAAAGAAAGCCCAAAGTTCTTGCTCAGTCAGAACAGGAACGAAGAGGCCTTGGAGGTACTCAAGTCAATATTCAGGAGCAACACCGGTTTCGCGAAGGATAACTATACTGTAAGTACTCTGAAAAGGTCCTTAAAAGTCATCTGGAGTTACTGTTTTAGATCATATGATATTTCATATGATCTAAAACAGTATATATCTCCTGCCGATATATTGGCACATACAAACTGACATAATATTGCAAATCATTTGATTTGTTTTGTGTTTCATTACGTTAATTACTTACTATAGTATAGGATCAGGTTCTTCGGCATGAACAGACCGGTATGTTGTTGGAGATTCATTACGCCAATTCTTCTATCCAGCTAAGCACTAGGAAGTGGTGTTTAACGGGCGTTTTATAGGACTGTCTTTTGTAATTTTGAAGCGCTGATTCTCAGCCTAGTTTTTAACAAATTACTTCTGATTTTGACTAACTGATTTTAATAATATATTAATGACATCTTCGTTTTTCAGGTAACAGATGTCTACCTCGAGGAACCCCCAGTTGACAGTTCCGAAACTTCAGTACTGAAGAAGATATGGAACCAAACAGCCCCTCTGTTCAAACCTCCTCTATTGAAGAACTCGATCATACTATACTACATAGCTTTAACAGCATACATGACGTAAGTTTCAGGATAGAGCCTAGGCGGCGGCAGATTTTACAGACGGTAAATATCCTCACATAAATGTGAGGATATTTACCGTCTGTAAAATCTCACAACACACAAAAAACCGATGGCAAAAACGCTGTAAACAGCGTTTTTGCCATCGGTTTTCTGATGTCTTACAAGAGGAAGTCTAAAAGACATCCCTTCGATGATCCTCCCCGTTTTACTTTCATCATTGAACGGTAACGGCAACCCGTGTGGTACCGGGCATAGAATAGTACCAAACCCAAATATCCTCCCGTGGGTGTCGTAAGAGGCGACTAAGGGAACTCTCACCAGGGAAGCGGGCAGCAGCACTTCTCCTGTGGAATAACAAATTTCTGCGATCCCCAATCCGCTTGCTAAACGTGGGGATTATGGCAATGCCATGGCAATGGGAGGCCTTTGTCCTGCAGTGGACCTCTATAGGCTGGGAAGAAGAAGAAGATTGAACGGTACCGCAAAGTGTTGTTATTATTCCACGGTAATTCACCCAGTTCAGTCTCCAACCAGTAATCATACTTCAATATACCTACCACTATATCCAACAACCACCAACATTCTTTTTTTATTCCTTCCAACTTTCAGGTCAACTGGCTATACAATGTGGGTGCCAACTATAACAAACGCATATTTTCTCGGCGGCGAGGACCACCGTGGTCACACGTTCTGCGAAGTTGCTAGTGAGAGTATACAGACACATTCTAATAGCACAGTAAGTTTTATAAAGTATTAGTTTTCTAACAAACTGATTATACTTTGTATTATTTTCTCAAATACCCAGTTTCTAAAAACCTTGTTCACAAAGTAAACCTGGTAACACAGACAAAAAATAATTAGAACAAACCGTAGGTAGTGAAATTGTGCCACGTACTTTTTTATACAATTTCTTAAAGATAAAGATTCATTTAATGCGTAACTGTGTACATATTGTATATTATATACTTAGAACTTATCAACCTTTTTTTTCCGGGGTGGAAATCCTCATAGGATGTCCGCCACCCTGGGGTGGGCGACGGGGTCTGTCAGACTTTTACTGACTAAAACCACCCCGGTATCTCTTCTATCACGAGCCCGCGTGGGGCCGCGGGAGTCATCACTCGCGAGCGCCTTCCGTCTTGGGGTCTATCGAATAGGAGGCGGGGACTTCCCCATGTGCCCCACCCCTGGACCCATTCATGTGGGGCGGAAGAGGGCGTTATCCGCTCTTCCCCGGCGCCCGGGAAGAGAGTCGAGATCCCCCTCTCCCGTTCTGCAGCTTCCTTCTGTGAGGACGTGATGTCGCAGAAGGAAGCTGACACCACTGCATCCCACGACTCTGCGCTACCGACCATCCTCCGCACTACTGCCGGCAGCGTCAGGTCGCCTCCTACTTCATTTGTGAGGACACGGCGCTGCTCCTCCCAAGCTACACACTCGGAGAGCGTGTGCTGCGCCGTGTCCTCCCCGCATTGGACGCAGTGGTGGCACCGAGCGTCCGGCTCCCTGCCTAAGCGACGCAGGTACTTGCCGAAGCAGCCGTGCCCCGACAATATCTGCGTCACCCTGAACGACAGGGAGTCGTGATTTCTCCCGAGCCAGTCCTCGAGTACTGGCCGGATCGCCTCGACGGTAGCGATGCCGGCGGTATGGCGCAAGCCGCCTCGTAGGAAATCGTGCGATACCCGCGGAAGCCCCTGACGGCCATCGCCCTCTGCGGCTTGCGCAGAATAGCGAGTGTTCCGGCCGTCAGGTCCATCGCCCACACTGGGGCCCCGTACAGGGTCATAGACCGCACGATCTTATTACAGAACCAATCTCAAAACTCAAGCTTTAATTAAATCTCGTTTGAAGGTATTTCATTGGTGGAAACTAGTTTTAAGTAATGCTTAAATCTTTAGTAAGGTTCTGTAATCTGTAATAAGGTCCTTAGAGCATACTTTTACTGTGTTGCCAACACATGAAACGTAAAAATTACCTTTTTTGGATTACTAGCTGCGGCCCGCTTTTAATCCGCGTAAGTTTCGACCCCATGGAAATATCGAGATGAAAAGTATCCAATGTGTTATAAACCATAATTCTGTGTGCCAAATCCCATCAAAATCCATTCAATAGTTTTTGCGTGAAAGAGTAACAAACTTCCATCCACCCCATACATCCTCACTAACTTTCGCATTTATACTATTAAAGTAGAAACAGGACTGAAAATAGTAGAAACCAGTGGAATTAGGTGGGCAACTTTTTTAACTCGAGTTCTTTGCTTCACAGGAATCCGCAGACTGCACTGGCAGTATCGAGCCTAAGGCGCTATACGCAACTATCATATACTCTGCAGTCGCGACAATCCTATTAATCCTCATGTCGTTCTTGGTGTTTCTTGGCAAGAAGACGTTAACAATCTTAGTGTTCACTATGTCGTCTCTGTCCGGTGTCATGCTGCTCTTCATCAAAGTCCCGATGCTGAGTATAGCATTATTTTTCTGCTTCCTCTACGTTACAGTGCTCTTGGGCAATATTAACACGTATTTAGTCGAGCTGAACCCAACCCATTTAAGGTTTGTAGGGTAAACGCAGCTATCAACGACCCATTGAAAATCTGCAGTTATTACCGACCTATAAAAGTAATTCGAAATCTTTCGTTTCCAGAACTATTCTAGCTATAGGTAGGCAAAGTTTCACACGCGTTTATTCCTTGAGCATTGTATACTTTTACGTTAGTGTAAGTATCTGTGCAAAAATTACATAAAATACGTCAATTACTGCGGGGCAACGCGGACGCAGGACTAGTCTTACTGTTCCCTTGTTCCTTCAAGTAAGTTCATGACTTTTCTATTTAAGACATTTATACAAAAGAATGACGTCTATTCGTTATCTTATATAACTAAATATATTCATTTAAGTGTCAACTTTTGATTTCTTACAACTTTTAATTAATAAAAAGTAATATGAAACGATAAAACTTTAAATTAAAATGGGACGCTGTTAGCTTCGTCAGTTTTAGTCGTGGCAGCTATCAACGACCCATAAGTCGGCAATGGCAGCAACGTAACTTTTCATTATATTTTTCTATTATGCTATTATATCACACTAATACAAGTATTTTTATGCACCAGTTTAAATCTAAGATAGCAGGCTTTATAAAAATCTATTAGCGTCTGAACTTTTTTTGCCTAGTTTTTTACCTTTTAGCGTTGTCAATTTAACCAAAGTTATGATATTTATCGAGGATCGATATTGAATGGTTACAGTAATAAATCATTGTTTTTGTGTTTAAAACAGTGTGCTTTTGTTAATATTTTCTGTGACATTAATCAATTACAATCTATTTTGTAGCCCGAAGGTCAATTGAATTAAAATAACCATTTTTTTATGAGTCGGTAATACAATTATGTTTATACTTACATACTTTATTAGCGACCCATGAGGGTCGGCAATAGCAACTATAAGAAGCTATTACCGATCGTATACAGATTATACAGTTTCTCACCTACTTTTATAATATAATTTCTATTAATTAATTGTACTTCTTGTCTAAAGCAATATAAAACATACAATTATAGTTTTTTCCGGAAGTATGGAGTCACAAAAGCGGCAAAAAGTATTCAGTGAAATACAACTCGCCGAAGCAATCAAAGCAATTAATGACGGTACAAATGTATATCAGGCATCAAAAAGGTTTAATATTCCCAAAACTACATTACGAGACAAACGGGACGGGAAATATAAGTATGAAATTTGCGGAGTTCAACCGGTTCTTAATTTAAGTGAAGAAAAACTGATTGTACACTGGATTCACTACCTTGGCAAGATGGGCTTTCGAGACAAAACAACAATTATTAGAAGCAGTGGCTAAGCTAGTCCATAACTTAAATCGTCCAAATCCTTTAAAAATTGGTGTGCCCGGCAGATATTGGTATGAGAATTTTATAAAGAGATATCCAACAGTGTCAAAACGCGTTGCACAAAATCTTCCTTCAAGCCTTAATCAAGTAACAGAACTGGCTATACGTGCGTGGTTCGACAGAGTGATCAATTATTTTATGACAAATAATCTGCATCATGTTTTAGAGAATCCTAGACGAGTGTTTAACTGTGAAGAACCTGCTTTCTTTTTTTGCAAAGAAGTTCTGGTCAGCAGAGGTAGCAAACGAGTGTATAATCGAGTTGCTAATTTCGAAAAAGAGTGCTTGACTGTGCTTGTGAACGATTCAGCTGACGGGAATGTAGCACCTCCAATGTAAGTACATTACCTCGAGGATGGGGACTTGGTTACAAGGGAATCGAGTTGGATGAACACAGAAGCATTTTATGAATATATTACCACCTACTTCTATCCGTGGCTTGCAACAAATGAAGTACCAGTCTTCTGTTGTTTCGTTTGTAAGCACCAGTTGTACCAAATAATATAATATGTAACTAATTAGTTCCAATTTATTTCTAAAAGGAGCTGAACCAATGACTGTGATGATTAACATCTTAATTTTCGAAAAAAATAATTAGTTAATTTAAAAGTTTATAATTATTTAGTTCATTACTAAGATGTAGGTACTAATGTGTTTTATTAAAAATATAGATAACTAAAAAAATACGAATAACTATTTTGTTTTATTTGATTAAGATCGGTAATCATCATCATCACTAGCCTACTTATCTACATTCTATTGCTGGAAGAAGGCCTCCTCTATACACGATCGGAAATAGCTGCATAAAAATCGTTAATAGCTTCACAGCTGTTTTTATGGGTCGGTAATTGCAACAATCGACTAAGCCACATTTAAAATAATTTTTTACAAGATTATCTTTTATTTATATGTATTTGATTCAGTAAATACATTTTTTATACACAACACTAGCATATAAAATGAAACTATTAATCTTAAGAGGAACCAGTATACTAAAAAAACATGGTTGATTTTCAAATTGCCTTAGGGGGGTCGTTAATACCTGCGTTTACCTTATCCTTTTATTTATTTATTTAACCAGTTATATACACACATACACATCATTATTTTTTGTTAATGCGAAACCGGAAACACGTGTCCAGTATTTTTAACTGAAGAAAAAAAATCCATGTACAAAATTTCAAAAAGATATGTAAAACCTCTAAGTTATGAGCTTGTTATCCTACTTGGCTGTAGAGCTTGGTTGGCGAGCGGTGCTTTGACCTCTGGCATCAGCTGTTGCACGGATAAGCGGTAAGCTACGTTTCGCGCTCGGTAAATACACTGCAACAATTTATAAATGTATTTGGGAAAAAATATATATCACCATACATGGTGTAAAAATACAGACAGTTTTTTAGAACATAAGAAGCAATGGATTGCTGATATCCTTCAGTCAAATTGACATTATGTTAACCTATTAGGATACAGAGTTGTGGACGTAAAAAATATTTCCTTACCTGTGATTGTCATTACAGGGGTATGACGACGTGTTTGTCAGTGGTTGTAGCCCGAGGCTCTGGCTTCTTCAGCGTGCAAATCATCGCCAGCCTGCAAAAAGACTACTGCACGCCCATGCTATGCGGATATGTGGCTTTAGTCATCTGTAAGTATCGTAGAAGCACACAAATATTTTAAAGGCGAAAGTTTGCGAGGGAGTGTGTGTATTTAGTCATTCCTTCACGTTCAAACGACGGAACGGATTTTTATGGACAGTTTTTTTTATATAATTATAACTAGTGCTTGACGGCCATCCCGCCTGATGGTAAGCAGGGATGCAATCGTTGATGGTAAGGCGCGCTAGTTTATTAAGAGGGGACTCTAGTGGTGCATCCTCTACACAAACGTATTCCGCTGTTTTCTTCGTGGGTAATGCTTTTAGAGCAATAGCAAACAAAAACCGTGATTAAACGTGCCCTTAGCATTTGATTTTTTCCGAAACTTAATTAATAAAAGAAAAATGATACTTTACAAGTCCCGAAAAATAACCCATTTTTACGCGATGTTCTGACGACTATTAGACAAACGTGATAAGTTTTTGACAAGAAAGAAAATAATAAAAGCATAGGTATACTTTTCTTCTAAATTTTGATACAAAAATAACTGAGATCTGTCGTGTTTTGAAAAAGAAAACAGCGGAATACGAAACCTCTTTTGGTTAACGTTTTATTAGGTAAAATCACCCTGAGCTGCAACTGTCCTTTTCGCACTTTACCGGGAGAGGTTGGAGCAGTGCGACGGCTACAGTTTCTTCAAAAACCTATTTTCAAAAATTCTTCGACGCTAGAATCCCCTCTTAAGAGCATATTCATTAAATAAAAACTGATTGAATAGGAAGGAGTACGGCAGTTGAGCGAGGTGATGCAATGTTTAACCCAGAGGGAGATTGATCAGGAGATCATCCACGACCAAACTCCCGACACAACAACATTTGGCGCATCGTACCCGGCACACATCGCAACACAATGCTCAGACCGGTCCTCCGTACGGCTTCACCAGACATCATGCCGGAACGCAACGAATCGCTTGGCGGCAAGATGTTGTCTGGTTGTTCGCCCTCGTGGAATTCGGTTATATCGCGCTTTTTAGATGTCCCTCGGGAATATCAAATTTTTCAATAAGAGGTAGCCTATGTACTTTCTCAGGGTCTAAAGATTATCATTTTTTTTCTATCTTTATTTCAGCTGGACTACTTGTTTCATGTCTCTTACCACCAGATCGCAAATCAAAAGGAGAAAATCAAAAGAATGAAATTGAAAGAAATGGTGAAGTTGATAACACCAAAGTATAAAATAGAATACAATTCAATAATTTATCTTTAGTAATTTAATTATTGTAAAGAGACTGTTGATTACTATACATTAAGTACTTTCTCAATGTATTATTATTATATTAAATTTATTATTAATTGTAAACACTGAATTGTATTATTAACTAGCACCATAATTGCGTAATAGACTATTACCATCAATTGTAATCATTTTGATGCATATTGCTAGTCCATTGCCTCATAAGTTAGAAAAATTTGTTTGCTCAACTACGTAAACAACGCAATGAATGTAGTTGAACTGTCAAATTGAAAACCATTACTACTCATACTTTGATACGCAATTACCCTGCAGCAAGGTAATTACGTAACACACTATCAGTAGCAATGGGTTTCATTTTGACAGTTCAACAACATTCATTGCGTTTTTTATGTTGTTGTGGCAGACAAATTTTTCGAATATTATATGGAGGCGGCGAACCAATAACCAACAATCGGATGACGGATTGCTGCTGAGAAATTTCAGAAAAATCTAATAGCTGTCTGATTCTGTTTGGGAATGGAACCCAGAACCAGCTTAACGGTAGCGCTTATTATTACTAGACCAACGAGATCAACGACGACACGGTTGGTGCAGCGGCTGAGCGTTCGACTGCTGCGCTGCATGACGCGGGTTTGATTCCGACACGGAACAAATATTTGTATGACGTACAAAGTTGTTTCGGATCTGCAGCCTAATCGGCGAATACATTTTTGGCAAATGATGGCGACTAGTTGGCATCGTTTGGACCGCAGTTAATTTTACCCTTTTCGTATTGTGTAACTACACTTTCGGGTCATATCAACAGCAGTTGTATTAATATGCTAAAAAAATAAACTACATATAAGTGCCTAGTTGTTTGTGTATGTGAGTTTAATTATTTGTAAACGCAGCTATGATACAGGACCTAGTAAGAAAGAAAAATATAGTTTTAGGCCGCTGCCTCGAATCTTGCGGGCAGCGGGGCGGCGGCAGCGGCGGCGAGTGAGCGACAAGATCTTATACGTAAAATCAAATGGACCCGTTCCCGAAAATAGCGGCGCGGCAGCGGGGCGGCGGCGGGCAGCGAGCGGTGTACTTCTCGAGCTCGAATCTTGCGGACAGCGGGCGGGCAGCGAGCGGTGATCGAGCGTTAGGAATAAATTTGAATCAAAAAGATGCTACCGCCATTGTTTAGACATTTCTTTCGCGAATAAATATAAATATCTCGTCGACACAATCGTGAACACAATACTACGCGGCTATAGTGACGCGCGATCTGCCCGCTAGTTTCGAGAAAGGGTCTTCGATGCCCGCCCGGCTCCCGCGCCGCTGCCGCTGCCCGAAAGATTCGAGGCAGCGGCCTTAGGGTTGCGTACCATTTTTTTCCTATACATAATGGTACCTACAGAACGTTTCGTGTGCGAAAAAGACTCGCACTTGATCCGGGTGAGTGACAGAGTGGTATGGCGCCGGACCCTTACCGATTAAAACCAGTGTGGTGTTCCACCTCTACCTGACTGGGAGTTCGGAAAGTTTACAGGTTGCCTGAATCGAACAACAACCCCGTACTCGAAAAACGGACCCCTCAACCTTAGTGACACAAGAAAAAATCCAGCAATTTTCTGTAACTAATAGTTATCAGATATCAGGTAATTTATCAAGAAGGCTAACTTTCGTAATTTTAAGAATGTTCACAATCTTTTCTCTTCTTCTTTTTTCGAGGTGAGATTCAACCTCAACTCTTGATCAATGGCCTCTGTGGAATATATACCACAATTTTGCCAATAACACGTGTAACAAATTATAGAAATTCTTTGAAAAATTTATTTCACAATAATGGTGGATATCGCCAATGATAGTTGAAAAAGACGGCCGCCTGAACCGTCTATTCTCCCGGTTTGCGGCAAAGTCATGATGTGGCCATTATGCTGCGATATTTCAATGTGCTTTATGAATTATTTACTGAATGCACTTTTAACTACATAAATCACGCGCTTTTATTTAGTAAACGACACTATTAATAATTTTAAAAGTCCAATGAGAAATGCGCGTGACACTCATCTTAGCTGCCCCGTCAAAACTCCCACAATTTTATCGCAATCTGTCAAAAAATGCTTCTAATTTTCAACATTTTGACAAGTTTTTGACATTTGTTAGTAATCGAGATGACACTGCGACTAGATTTTGAATGTTTTAAATTATTTTTATTTTTTTATAATAAGTATTATAAACTAGCGCTTGACCGCAATCCTGCCTGATGGTAAGCAGTGACGCAATCGGTGATGGTAAAGCGCACTAGTTTATTAAGAGCCAATTCACTCTAGCCTTGAAGACACTCAAATTGTAGTGCGACGGAAACACCGCCGCTGGCAAATTATTCCAGTCCCTCGATGTACGCGGTATAAAGGAGGAGGCGAAACGCTTCGTCCGGATCGTAATGGTGTTAACAACGTAAGGGTGGAAACCAGCCGTACGACCGACGGGTCGTCCGCTGGTGGAACGGAGATGGGGGAATTAAATCATGCAATTCCATCGCACACTCCATTTCCATTTCATTTACATTTTTGTAGCAATTCTTGTACAGTCCAGTACAGTACAGAAGTTTAGAAACTAGTTAATTGACGTGAGTTGACAATCGAGCTTGATATGCTTTACTATATTTAGCAATCTCCTGTTTCACTGTATTGATTTTAAGATCTTCATGGATGTATTTGTTGCTCACGTAGTATATACATATGGTATTCCTAACATGGCTCTTGGCCTTCATAAATATTTATTCACGAGTTCTGTTGATTCTATAATTATGTCGATTCATTCTTTAAATTCGTTTAATCTAACAGTTGTATCATAGAATAAAGAGGGGAAGTAGGTTATCTGCGACCCAATCCGCGATTTAATTGCCTACTGTCTTAGGGTTGACGACTGTCCGCGCTTCGTCGGTTACGGTTGTCGCCCAAACCGCTAACAAATATTTATAGACTAAGAGCTTATGTTTAAATTATTTGCTTAGTATTTAGTTTACATATACTAGTCAGTTTTTTTTTTGTAATTTTTATTTTTAGTTTTGTACACATAAAGAACCATATTTTTTTTTTTTATTTTTAATTAATACAAACATAACATCTATTGAATCACACATTTAATACAAAATTACAAATTAGCTACAGAAAAATACCTACTTTCTTCGGTTTCGACTATTACGAAACGCGTTGTTATTAAACTTTAATGTGTAATATATCCGTATCCTTGTAAATAACTCTTAGAAATATAATTTGAAAATATAAGTCTTTTATTTGTTCATAAATAGACATACCAACTTTGCAGTTTATGTGATCATTTTTTAAAAGCTAATGTGCCGAAAAGCCGTGACGCGCGAACCTCGTTCCGTGCTAGCCGCGACTAGCGCAGTCATAGGCACTCTAATATTGTGTTTAGGTGTGTGTGCGGCGACGCATAGATACTATGGCGCACACATACAAGCCGCGCGCGGTCCGTTTGTATGAAGATAACGTACTTCCCTCTCTTTATTCTATGGTTGTATGTTATCTTAGGGAAAATCACATGTTGACAGTTATATGTCGTACTTACTGATAGCACTTTGGCGAAGGCACCGCGATTAACATACCTACATGTTTACACTAATTGTGCGAGGATAGTGTGAGTGGCGAAAAGACAACGCAGTCACGGTGAACGACTTTATTGTTGGAATATTAGGAGGGAACTCTAGCGGTGCTTTCTATATACTAATCCGCTGTTTTCTCCGTGTTTAATGCTTTTAGGGCAATTTTTTTTAATACTTATATTATTTTACACCGTGATTATAACTGGCCTTTGACAGCCTCCGTGGCGTAGCGGTAGCGGACGCGGCCGCTGCGCAAGGTGACGCGGCTTCAATCCCCGCACAGTGCAAGTATTTGTATGCATGAATATTTGCACTGGTCTGGTCGTGCCTCGGAAAGCACGGTAAGCCGTTGGTCCCGGTTGCCATACGAACATGTAGTGGCAGCCGTTACGGGTTGTTGGAGCCCTCAAAAGTCCAACAATTGGTCTAACTGCAATGCTTCGATGTTGCCTTCGGGTTGTGGAGGTCAGACGGCAGTCGCTTCACGGAAAATGTCGAAGCTTAGCCATATCAGCAGTTGGACTGGTAAAGCGGACCCCAGACTCCAAAGCTGAAAAAGCTTCGGATGCGACTGGGGTTGACGCTGTGATGATGATGATGATGATTATACGTGGCCCTATAATTTGATTTTTTCCGGAACTTAAATAATAAAAGAAACGACACTTCAAAATCGCGAAGAATAACCCATTTTTACCGTGACGTTCAGATGACTATTAGACAAAAGTGATAAATTAAAAAACTTTTTTACAAAAAAACAACCGACTTCCAAAAACCACTACAAAGTAAAAAATAACTAATTTCGGAAGTCGGTGTCTTTGGTTTTGTATATTTGTTTTTGACACCGACTTCCGAAATTAGTTATTTTTTACTTTGTAGTGGTTTTTGGAAGTCGGTTGTTTTTTTATAAAAAAGTTTTTATTTTACACTTTTTAGTTGTTAAAGTACTATGTATTCAGTTGCATCCGGTCAGACGGGAAGCTGACGCAAATATAGTTGGAAACGACGTAATTTGGTTTACTTTAATTTTTACCCGTAAGTATTCTCTCAACTGCCTATGGTCTTCATCATCAAATTTACTGCAGACCATTATTTTAACCCAATGGGTGCAAAGGTCTCATCAATATAAATGAATTGAGTCCAAATACAAGGTAGCTACAGTAAATCGTTTAGGAGTTCCCTGAACTGACCTTTGTCATCATCATCAGCTCCCTAATGACAGTCACCACCCATCTAGGTGTAAGGTTCTTGTCAATACAAATTATTCAAGCACAAACACAAGGTAGCTGCTATGAATTGTTGAGGAGTTCCTTCGACTGTCTCCCGGCTCCATCATCAGATCTACTCCAGACCTTTATTAAATTGTAGTGCTTTAAAATACTTAATGAAATGCTAAGAAATGCACTTGTCGCCCCTGCAATTTTTTAAAGTTCCCCTTGTTTTCTCTGGTCTTCCACCATCAAACCCTGATATCCTTATCATGGGACCACCTTGGGATCATCTTCTTTCCGACAGAAAAAGAATTATCAAAATCGGTTCATAAACGACGAAGTTATGCGCGAACAAACATTAAAAAAAAAGCATATATACGGTCGAATTGAGTAACCTCCTCCTTTTTGAAGTCGGTTAAAAAGATAAAAAGAAAATAATAGGAGCATAGGTATACTTTTCCTCTAAATTTTGATATAAAAATATTTGAAAGGTGTTTTGAAAAAGAAAACAGCGGAATACGTAACGTCTTTTGGTCAACGTTTTTGTAGGTAAAATCTGCCTGAGCTGCATCTGTCCTTTTCGCACTTTACCGGGAGAGGTTGAAAGCAACGCGACGGCAATAGTTTCTTCAAATAGGTACCTATTTTCCAAATTCCTCGGCACTAGAGTCCCCTCTTAAGTCGCTATAAGTATCATGATGCCGTGTCATGTTTTTGACTACCAAAAACATGGCACTGGCTTCTCGAATTCTCTTGTTCATGTTAACTGTCAGTATTAACAATGGTCTTGTTGTCAGAATAGTAGACATCGGCCGGCTTACTTATAAATATAAAAATACAGAGCTATTGAAAAAAGTAAGGTCATTTGTACGTAAAGTCATTGTGTTTATTAGAAAATGTTTTTTTTTGTCTAATAGGTAATGCATAAGTCATTCATAACCCAGCAAAACCGTCACCTGCCCTTTCCATTTTTTTTTTCTTCATAAGAGTGAATAATTGTCTTATTTTGGTCTTTTTGAGTGAAATAAATTATCTGCAAACCATAAACCGTATTAAGAGTGAGTCAGAGTTAAGCAATCAATTTCTTTTTCCTAATCAAGCTTGTTGAAATTCACATAATAGTTTTCGAAAATGATACTAAGTACCTACCCGTCTGCCATATCATTTTGCGGCATTTTTTTTCTTTAAGTGTGGCATTAGTTATGGTTATGTTATGACTTTGTGCCAATTTCAAGTAAAGTAAAATCTTCAAGTTCTTCTTTCTTTCTTTTTTGGCTTCGCACGATTTGTGCATTTACTCAATGTCACGTAATGAATTATTCATGTCAAAAAAGACGGCCGCGTGAAACGTCTTACGAGGGAGGTTCGAGGCAAAGTCATGATCTGGCCACTATGCTGCGATATTTCACTGTCAAATCAAATCAAAATCGTTTATTTCAAATTAACCATCACTTGGTACTTTTGAATAGTCAATGTCGGTCAGTTCAAGAAAAGTGAAGCTAAATTGCACGTTCCAAAGCGTAGATCTCTATGGAGAAGAACGTGCAAGAAACTCCATGGACACTCTTTTAAAATCATAATATATGGGTTACATTTCTTCGTTACATATTTATGTTGCTTCTATCATGTGAGCACAATGTAAAATTAATTAAAATATAAAAATGAATTAAGCCCACTGGCAGCTAAGAGATGACCAGTCTCCACCGACGGCCCCCGTTCACGAGCATGACGCGCGCATCAGCCCCACTTAGCTCAACCATATTGAAGGGAACCAAATGACCCAACAACACGCGCCACCATCAGCAAGACATTTCAGTGAGCATGACAACTCTCAACTGCCAATCTCGCAATGTCAAACAAGTTATATATTTATATATATATATATATATATAAAAAAACCATAGTCCATGGTGCCTCACATTCACAAACTTGAAAAGTGCTTTTACATTATACAGGGTGGCGCAATAGAACGTGCATATTGCATCATCTTTTTTTGCGGGGTAGAAGGGGCGTGGGCGAGGGGAGACCGATATCGTTGGGTAGCGCGGTTCATGAAGTTTTAGTCACTATGAGTCACTTCGACGGGAAGCGTCGCGCATTTTGCGTGCGCGCATTTTACGAAAACTCTCGTTCGTACGTAGTTGTCAGGCGACTATTTTGTTCTGAGTATGGTGTACGGCAAATTAGGGAGGCTCCGAATGCTAGTTTAATTAAAATCTGGATAAAGCGGTTTGAAGAGACTGGATCGACGTTTAAACCACACGCAAAAGGTCGTCCACGCACATCTAGGACCGAAGACAATATTGAGAGTGTTAAGCAGTCGGTACGAGAAGATCCACAAATGTCTACTCGCAAGAGATCGTCTGTCCTAAACATATCGCGACGAAGTTTGCAACGAATTTTAAACTTGGATCTTAAATTGCATCCATACAAGCTGCAATTAACTCAAGAATTGAAAGACTCTGACTTCATAGCACGGCTCACATTTGCTAATGAAATGCTCAATCGGTTTTCAAATTTTGAAAACATCCTTTTCTCTGATGAGGCACATTTTCATATGAATGGGTTTGTAAACCGCCAAAATTGTCGTTATTGGAATAGTGAGAATCCCAGACTCGAACATCAAAAATCGTTACATAGCCCTAAAGTGACAGTTTGGGCCGCAATCTCTGCCAAAGGAATAATTGGTCCTTATTTTTTTGAAAACGCACGGGGGCAAAACATCACTGTTAATACCGAACGCTATGTTGCGATGTTGGAAGGTTTTTTGGCCCCAGAACTTGAAAATTCAAGAATAAAGAACTCTAGGACTTGGTTCCAACAAGACGGAGCTACCAGTCACACATCAAATGACTCCATGGCGGTTGTGAAGCAGATGTTCCCTGGCAAACTGATTTCGAAAAGAGGTGATATCCCATGGCCTCCGCGCAGTCCAGACTTGACGCCTCCTGACTTTTTTTGTGGGGATACCTCAAACACAAAGTCTACACCAATAATCCGAGAAACATCAGTCAGCTCAAGGAGAATATTCGTGGTGAAATGGCAGCAATCACACCAGCACTACTTAAGAAAGTTTTCGGTAATTTCCGTTTGCGGTTAGAGGAGTGCCAACGTAGAGAGGGTCATCATTTAGATGATGTTATTTTTAAAAAATAAACTTCAGTTATCACTTAATAATTGCTTAGTTTTATTTTAACTATACCTTTTGTATTTATTTTTTAATAATTATTTTAAAAATGCACGTTCTATTGCGCCACCCTGTACAATACTATTGCAAAATAATGGTAGCAAAATATTGTGCACAACGTTGAAATAAACAAATAAAATAAAAAAGGAATATTTAGAATACAACAAAAAGGGGGAATGGCATCTCTTCCAAACCTACAAAATTGTCTGTGGCTGTGGAGCAGGACTGGCATTTATCCAAGCATTTTTATCAAGGATATAATCTTCCAGTTTATAATATGCTTGCTTACACAGCGTGCGTTTAATGCATGTTTTAAATTTGGACTCATTGAGCTGTTGAATCTCTAGCGGTACTTTATTATACAATTTTACACAGTACCCCATAAACGAACTATTTACTTTAGCTAGTCTGAACCGAGGTTGGTCTAAATTGTTTCTATTCCTAGTATTAAAATTGTGCCTGTCACTTATCTTCTTAAAAAGATCAATATTTTTCCGAACATACCTAATGTTTTCATAAATGTTTTGACAAGGGACCGTAAGGATGTTTATTTCTTTAAACAGTTCCCTAAGAGAATCGCGTCTGCGGAGATTGTATATGGCTCTGATAGCTCTTTTCTGCAGAATAAAAATAGACTCTATGTCTGCAGCCCGTCCCCAAAGCAAAATACCGTATGACATGATACTATGAAAGTAGCTAAAATAGACTAGTCTCGCAGTATCTACATCAGTAAATTGACGGATTTTTCTGACAGCGTATGCTGCTGAACTAAGCCGTCCTGCCAGAGATGTTAAATGAGGACCCCATTGTAGCCTCGAGTCAAGCGTGATCCCCAGGAAAACCGTGTTTTCGACGAATTCGAGTTTCTCCTTGTTCAATACAATATCGGAGTAAGTACTTTTAACATTTGGTAACGCAAATCTTATATGAATTATGAATCTTTATGAATTATTTACTGAATGCACTTTATTTAGTAAACAACACTATAAATAATTTTGAAAGTTCAATGAAAAATGAGCGTGACACTCAGCTTAACTTTCCCCCCAAAACTCCTTGCGGCAACTTTAATTGCCGCCTTTAAACGTCAACAATTGTCAAAACGCCATCTTGACAGTTGCTTCCGCAAAGATCCAGTATTGCAAAACTTTTCTTAACTGTTCTACCAAGTCTTAGCAAAAATATATGTTTCGGTTAAAGGAGATGTTTCAGAAATGTATGGAGCCTGGGCCAGCATATTGTACATTTAATGCTAGGTATAGTTACGCTATAGTTAACTGTTTGTACACATTCAATTTAACTCGGCCAAGGAGTGCAACACAACTACTAGGTAATAAATATGGTGGTCAGCAATAAGCGAAATATGATTTTGACAGTTACATTTGATTAACGTGTCATGTATCTAAGGCTATCGTACCTATATTATCTACCATATGACTGCGAAAAAAACAAAACATGAATTCCGAACATACGGTCCATTAAATAAACACAATTAACTAAAATCAACACTCGACACGAACACAACGGGAAAATAGAACTGTCAAAGTCGCCAATCAAACGTCATAACCACTGTCATGGCTACCTTAATAAAGGGTTATCTCAGTAAAAAACGTTTCAAATCATTAATTACATGTACTTGTATTTTTATTAAAATTAATTTAGAAGTATTTTTATGAAAATCTGTTATTTTTTTCCTTTTTATCTATATAGCGTACAAAGTGGTGGCCCAAAATGAAACATCTCCTTCGCACGCAGTCGCCACCGCGGTTGTCGCATTGTGTGAGCAACTATATCGCTCGTACAGCGCCCTCGGTATTAATCACATCGGGTTTGATCGGTTGATTCAGGTGTTGGATAGCTCATCTATTTTACATTTCATTACAATACATATTTTACATTACAATAATCTGGTACGGACATCAGCATTCTGTACTAGCATCGTTTGTTGGTTGCTGTCTGTTGATGATGATGAAATGCTTTAGGAATTTTAATTAGAAATATTATAACAAATAAAGACTGTTATTCTGTTCTACCCATATTCGGCCAGGTATGTTGATGATTTTGTCTCAAACATATCTGGCTACCAAGTAATGAGTGTATTATTATAACCGGACACAGATCCAGATTACAGACTACTGCTGATATATTCCCATCAAAAACACTTTATTCGACCTGAGTATCGAACCTAGGACTTCATGTTCGGCAGTAGTGCTCACACTCACACCACTATCTAGTTCAACGAGGTAAAAAATAAACAACTCGAAAATAAATTAAAAAATTACACATGCCCTGAAAACTGCTAAATTAGGTGTGAAAATTATGTTTGATCTGGTAACATTTTCATTTTGCGGAGCCTATCGGACGGTGATCTGTCAAAACTTTAACTGTCATTCGTTTTAGTGAAACGGCTAGCGAAATGTCTGATTGTGCCGGTGATAATTCAAAACCACGAGTTGCGGTTTTGGGAGGTAATTATTTTCTTTTACCCAAAGCAAACATGCTAAAATCTACAACAAATGCAACTGCAATATAGTTATTTTACATGGACTGCTGTGAAGTGACGTGGTTTTTTTTTATTCTTGTAACGGTCTCTGGAGTGTTAGTCATCCGGTCTGCAAGAATTCTTTTTCGTTGGTTGACGGTGTGATTTTGATTCAGGGTGCGGTTTCGTCGGGCGAAACCTTGTGGAGTACTTGATAACCAATGACCTGGTGAGTGGCCTGCGCGTCGTCGACAAAACGCCGCCACAACTGGCTTTCTTGAATCCAACACATAGCAAGATTTTTGAAGACTCTCGTATAGAATACAAGAGCGCAAATCTTATTAATCCCAGTAAGTATTTAAAATCTTCTATTTTAATTATTCATTACCTTTACATCCATTATGTTCATGTATTCTGATTGGAATTATATTCATATTTGAATTAATTTTAATCATTCTTACTTGCACTCACTGTTATTGAACTTATATTCAAGATTACTCAACTTTTATATATTACATGCTTAAAATGCTAGCACTTCTTTTACTGTAAACTGCTCTGATGGAGTTATATTATCACGCTTGTTTTCCATACAGTTCAAGGACAGTCAACACATCAATTATAACTTTCTCACTATCTGTGAAACAGATAAGATAAAACTCTTTTCAGCCCTAAAGTAATTGAAGTTAAAATTCAAGCGAAGCCACCAAGTAAATGTGCATCGTAATACTGTAGACAAATTACAATGGCTGTAACTTTCTGTAATATCACAGTACTTATGGAAACAAATTGGTGTGTGTTGCGTGAGTGAGTTAAAATGGGTTTAGACTAATCAAATACCGAACCAAAGCTAGAGCAGTCCAACCAACCACCGTCCCTTTCACTCAGTGACAAACAAATGCCACACATTTTACGACACGGCTGATGCAGTGATTGAGTGATCAACTACTGTGCTGTGTGTCGCGGGTTCAATCTCCACACAGAACAAATATTTGTATGACCTACAGGTAGTTGTTCCGGGTCTAGCTATTTGTGTATTTGAGATTAAATGTACACACCCACAATACAAGAGTACTTCCTTCTTCTTCGTTTCATTCTTGACAGAATGGTTGTTGTCACTATGTCTTATGAATTTGAGACTTTAATTTAGCACGTCACACAATCTCTCTCCATCTATCCCTGTTAGATGTCAGTCTGGAGCATTCATTAACAGGTCCACTTCTGACTTGATTTGGTCGGTCCACCTCATCAGTGACCTTCCACGAGGTCTGTTCCCCTCTACTCTGCCCTGGACGACCAAACATTGTATGGAGAGTATATGGGACTTAGTAGAGAGTGTATGTAGGTTTCTGAAAGACGCTGTTTGATGCCGAGTTCTTGGAGTATAGAAACGTTCATTCTAAATCGGTCCATGATACTTCCAAGCATTCTTCTCCAACACCACCTTTCTAGAGCATCTATCTTTTTCTTTTCCAGTTCTCGTAACGGCATGGGAAATATTAGTGCTCGGACGAGCCTGATCTTATTGGCTTTAGTTATATCGTGATTCCTCCATATTTTCTTGAGGTTGTCCATTGCCCCTCTTGTCATGGCCATGCGCCGCTTGATTCCATCCTTCAATCCAGAGTACTTCCTAGTGTGTAGCAAAGATTAAAAAAAAAATGAATTAATTGTTACTGTACAGTGCTGATCATTAAATTTATTTGTGTAATGCAATTAACTTCTCCAGTAGCCTCTGATTATGTTATCAATGTTCATAATGATTCATATCCATTCTGTTGTGGTTTGTCACATTTATCACAGTTAATTTGTTGTGACATTTCTAGTGTTGGTTGCATGTCAGTGCACAGTAGTAGGTACCACAAAATACAGCTAATCTTACTAACATCAAAAATAAATGAAAGTTTGTCTGGAAGTATGTTTTTTTAGTGTTTCACGCAAAAACTACTGAACGGATTTGGATGGAATTTGGTACACAGAATTAGCCGTCAGGAATTATTGAAATTGGAATTATTTATTATTGGATTATAGCTGCGCCCCGCGCTTTCATCTGTGTTATTAGTTATAATATAAATAATAGATAAAAACCTATTCTCACCCCTATGCAATGTATACATTTTTTTTTTTTTTGTTTTGGAGCAGTTCGCGGACAAACACTGTGACAGGAGACTTTAGATTACCACAGGATCAAAACTTATACAGGCGTAATTGTGGGACTTAGCTAGTATTAAAATAATTCCTTAGTAGGAGCTATTTAAATATCAATTAATAGCTTCACCCCGTGTCGTCTTCTGCATGAAATTTCTTGCTCTCCCGATTCCACCCAGTTGCATTCTAGCAATGCTTGGTTTTATAGACTAGCTAGACAGTTTTCTTTTTGCTTGGCTCTAAACGACTCTAACACTTAGAGTCGTTTCATTTTAATAAATGAAAAAATATTTTTTCCTAATCTGCCTAGCAGTTCCAAATTTTAACATGTTTTTAAAAAAAAAATAACTTAGGTACAAATGTAAATGCAACAGCAAGTTCCCACGTCAAATTATTACTTACCTATTTTCAAAACCTGCAATTAAACAGACCAAATTGAAAATTGTAGGTATTAAGTGTAGGTACCCAGGTAGAGACGTTAGCAGGTCAAGCTACCCAAACTGTCATTTTTTTACAGAACTGTCAAAGCAGTTTAATCTGAGAGAGGATTCCTTTCCTTTCATATTAGGGGTCATCCATAAAGTACGTTACACATAAAGGGGGGAGGGGGGTGTCGACAAAGTGTGACATGGTGTGACAAGGGGTGGGTGGGGTACTATGTTTCGTGACATCACATTTCAAAATCGAATATAGCTAGAGGTAATAATCGCGTTATTTGAAATATTAATTATAAACTAAAAAATATTTCCAACTCTATCTTTAGGACAATACGGTTTAATTGTTTTCTTTACGAGATCATACTCGCTTTAGTGACACTCGCCGATCGAGCCCTTTGGGTTTCTTTCTTTTCTTTATATTCAATAGTTTAATGCTTTGTTATGGTTTCAAATAATTGATATAATGTTGATTTCATAAAAAAGTACTTTATTTAAATGGAAATAAAACTAAATTCGGAACTGCTGTTTTAATTTAATAATTTTTCCATGTGAAATTGCAAAACATGTGACGTCACATTGGGGGGGGGGGGTGTCTCAGAAATGTGAACACCTGTGACAAGGACGGAGGGGGGCTCAAAAAATCATGAAATTCGTGTGACGTACTTTATGGATGGCCCCTTATTTACTTATCTATTTTAAGCAATAGTGGCCCAGCGGTTACGACCGCGATCTACGAATTCTAATATGGGGGTTCGAACCCGAGCGGGCACATTTACTTTGTATAAACGATGAAGGAAAACATCTTGAGGAAACCAGCATGTATATAGAATCAAAATTTCGAAGGAAAGTGACAACTGGACCTCCGTGGTAGATTACGGCCCGCCCCTGGCCTGTCTCCCAACAGTAAGAACATTATAGGCTGATTTATGATTTATTTTATTTAAATAAAAATATAACGCGACACGTGGGGCATGCAGAAATTTGACTCACAGAAATTGATTGATAACTTTTTGAAATTTTATAATAGAAGAGTTAAAGAAGAGAGAAAGAATCAGAGTGCTGTTCTGTATTTAATTGTCAATCGAACAGTGACAAAAGTGTTGCTGACTGTAGGTACGGACGACAGCAGTTCAAAGTACCCGAAACTGATATTCCCAAATATCAGTTTCAAATATTCCCAATCAATCTTGAGTCTTAATGCTTCAGAGATAAAGTTGAAAATCTAATAAAGAAATCTAACAGATCGTCGATACTATTAAATACGCTGTACTTACATATAGAATATACTTATAGACCCCAAAAATTAATGTTTCAACCACTTGAGTACAATAAACTGAAACACAAAGTGCGTTCATTTCGTAATAATTACTTAATTAGGCCACAGCTAATTACTTTTAATATTTTTCATGCATTGCTGCTATTGCGTGAGATCGTGTGCATGCATAATATATAAAGATGGGCGGGTGGGTAAAAAATGGGTAGGTAAAAATTGGTAAAAAAGGGTAGAATAGGTAAAAATGAAAAAATACCCATTTTTACCGGGTATTTATAATAAATACCGGGTATAAAATGAGTTGTTATTTAATTGGCTTCGTCATCAATACTACGATCAGGTACTGGAGTGCTTTGGGGTCCTATCACCATCTTTGGGACCCAAGTTAACCCCACCTGCCTGACGGTGCACCCGCTGACTTACGGATGGGGTGCTAACGCCAGTTTTCCCTTCGGAGCTGAGTGGTCTGACAACAGTCGCACTCGTAAAAGCAAAACAAGCCAAACTATTATGAATAGGAAAGGAAGAAATGCACGTGACACAGTTAGGGCGCCGCCGCAAACGGCGCGCAAGAGCTACGCTACGTTGTGCTTTTCCTGGTGTGGTGACGCCGAAAGTATGTTGTTCTGGATCCAGCTCGAAGGACAGTTTCACGGGATACCGCTATCCCAGCGAGTGGTTCTGGGTGGTGATTTGAACAGTCATGTGGATGAGAAGAGTCTCGGGCTTGAGCGTGTTCACGGCGGCTTTGGGTACGGCGGCCGCACCGCAGAAGGAAACAACATTCTTCAAACGTGTGCAGCCGCTAACCTTGCAATCGTGAACACCTACTTCAAAAAGAAGCAGGAGCACATTGTCACCTTTCGCAGCGGACCGATGAAGAATATTTCCAAGACCATTGGGGCAGGATCCAGGCAGCTATTATTGGGGCGGCGCGGGTGGTGCTCGGAGTCTCTAAGGGCGGCCGCAAACGTGAAAAGGAGACCTGGTGGTGGGACGACACAGTCCAGAGGAAGACTAGGGTGAAGAAAGCCCTCTTTAAAACGTGGTATCTAGATCGCGACGCATATAAGGTTGTCAAACGTGCCACTAAAAGAGTTGTAGCCAGAGCCAGAGCCAGACCACTTGCAAGCGCTTTACGAGAAGTAGGAATCATCTGAGGGTCAAAACATCTTTTCCAAATTGGCATGCTCCAGGGTCAAAGCGGCATAGGATATATCCAAGTGCCGTTGCGTAAAAGACCCTACTGGCAACCTGCTATGCAAAGACCTCACGGTGAAGGAGAGATGGCGCTTGTACTTCCACGAGCTGCTGAATAAGCAGCACCAAGAGGTGCAGACACGGAAATTCATTCCAAATCTTGAATTAGTGCCCCCCGATAACGCCCGAGGAAGTCCAAACGACTTTTCGTCGCATGGCAAATCGGAAAGCTGTCGGAACTGACGGAGTCCCCATTGAGGCCTGGAAGGCGATGGGTCCTCGCGATGTGGGCATGTTAACTAACCTTCTAAACCGCTTGTTCCTGATCGGCAACATTTCAAGCCAAGGGGGACTGAGTATTATTACTCCAGTCTTCAAAGGCAAGGGCTCGGTACACACCCTGAAGAATTTTGAGAGGATTATAGGCTCTCAGATTCGGCAGGAGTATGCTGTCTCGGGAGTGTCAATATGGGTTTCGTCCAGGGTACGGAACCATGGATTCTATATTAACACTAAGGTTCACCATGGAGAGATACAGATCGAAGAACACGCCTCTACATAATGCTCTTTGCCCAGCATCCATGATCCACTTCCCTAGTTGCTCATGTATGCTGAGGCGATATCCTCACTGTGACTGTCCCCTGTCCGCATCGCGCTGGTGACCCGGACAGTTGGAGCGGCGTGTGAATTAGGCGGCTGACCTGTCCCACCGGACCGGACCCACAGTGGCGGGCCAGCATCGATGGAGGATTGCGGTGCGAAGCTGTCTCATGTATGCTAAGGCGATATCCTCACTGTGATTGTCCCTGTCCGCATCGCGCTGGCTGACCCGACAGTTGGAGCGGCGTGTGAATTCCAGCGGGCCGACCTGTCCCACCGGACTGGAAACGCGGCGGGCCAGATCAATGGAGGATTGCGGGAAGCAGCTGCCCCGCAACCCCTCTGGTGTAGGTGTGAGATGAAACACTGGGTAGCTTAATCATTAAGAGTCTGATAGACCCGTCGCCTCGCCCCAGGTGGCGGTAATATCGCATGAGGATGTTCCACCCCGGAAACAAAAAAAAAGAGGATTTCTGGGCGGCGCCGCAGCGGCGCGGGAGCCGGCACGCGAAGACCTTTGAACAATGGCGGCAACAACTTTTTGATTCAAATTAATTCCTAACGCTCGATCACCGCTTGACTTTAAGTACACCGCTCGCTGCCCGCAAGATTCGAGAGCGAGAAGTACACCGCTCGCTGCCCGCCACCGCCTCGTTGTGCCGCGCCGCTGTTTTCGAGAACCGGTCCGTTTGATTTAACGCATAAGATCCTGCCGCTCACTCGCCGCCGCCGCCGCCGCAACGCTGCCCGCAAGATTCGAGGCAGAGGCCTAAAAAGAAACCGTGGCCCTGGCGCACAGGCACACAAAGGCACAGGCCTAGGGCGGGAGAGGTCATTTGACGATTTCTCATCCAGAACAAAAAAATGGTAGTAGGCTATTTGACAGTATTCATTTTTTTGGGATTTTTTGCTATAATTGCATAAAATGAGGGTTCTTTATGTCATTTACACGAGTTTTAATAAAAAATGCAATAAATGAGTTTGAGTTTGAAAATAATAACAATTAATACATACAAAACACAAAAATATGTTTAGCTTTTTGTTCCTCGCGCCACACATTGTGAAACGATCCGGATTGGCTAATGTCGCGATGACGTCATACGCGCATCAACGCTTGTTTTCGGCAAACTTATAAACTGTTTTTTGGGGGGTTTTTATCGATTTATTTGTACAACCCGGTACAGCACACCACTTGTAAACCATTTTATTAGATAACAACAACAAATAATAAATAAAAACAAACACCACTGAGAACCGAAAACCGCTTGTGACGTCAATTACAAAGCTCGACGCCATATTGCTGAATAAATCGTTTTCGCGGCTTATTTGAATTTTGAATTTTATTTGCATATTTCTTACGAAATACGTATTTAAAATTAAAAAAAATACTTTCGGTGAACTTCTTAACCGCAACCAAGTAATTCGAGATAAAAATTATAAATCTGTCAAATAGCCTGTTCCGTAGTGGCAGCCCGTGTAATTCAGATTTTGTCGATTTTTTTGCAATTTACTGGTCAGTGTCAGGTTGTAACTTGATCAAAATATGATCTGCGATAATAATAACGATGTAACTACGGCTCTACCCTAAATTAAACTGATTATAATTTTTACCCGGTAAAAATTAAAATTGGGTGGGTAAAAATAGGTATAAATGGGTATTTACCCATAGTTCGGGTTTTTACCGGGTAAATGCCCATCTCTAATAATATACGGCAGGATAGAACAATTACGTAACACTGTCAGTAGCAATAGGTTTCATTTTGACAGTTCAACAACATTCATTGCGGTATTTATATCAGACACATTTTTCAAACATATGGAGCAATGGATTAGCACTATCCTTCCAAATTATATTTTACTAGCGGCCGCCAGCGACTTCGTTCGCGTGGAGTTAGTTACGTTTTGCACCTATTAGTCACAGCGCGATGTTATATAGCCTAAAGCCTTCCTGCATTAATGGGTTATCTAACGCAAAAAGAATTTTTCTACTTAGTACCGAAAAGTCTATGGAGTTTCTTGCCCGTTCTTCTCCATAGGTACCTACTCTTTGGAATGGGCGACTAGCTTCATCTTACTGACTGACCGACCTTCTGACAATACAAAAGTGCCTGCCGGTTTATTTGAAATAAATGCTTTGATTTTGATTTTCGCCATTGAAAGTTATAAAAAAATATTGAAATTGTGGCGTAATCTATACTTTATTATCTAGAAATTTTATTTTTATTTTATTTTATAAGTACAGTGACAAACTACAGACTAAGACAATCAACACAGTTAATACAACATACAGTACATAAATCTGAAGTCCAATTATTCCTGTACATAACATTCAATGATTAATAATTATGCTTCGTTAGAGACGGAAATAATATGGGCAAGTTACCAAGTGACATTATACAAACAATTACAACCTACAATTTATACAAACAATTTCTAAATTCGTTAAAACTGCTCAGAAACAAGTCATATTGTATTATATTGATGACACATTCTGGATAACGGGTTATTCTTTGAAACATTATTGTTACTAGCGGGAATATTGAATAATTGTGGAGTGCGTACAGATCGAGTTGGTGTTTTAAAGTTTAAGCCGTTAGCACTTTTATGCAGTACACTTAAATCACTGATCCATCTCCTTCTCTCAAGACTCCTCATGTGAAAGTGTGCGAGTCGCTCTTGGTAATTGGGGAGTTTACGTCTGAGACCACATTTTGCGCATAAAATTCTGACAAATCTTCTCTGTACAGATTCTATGCGATCTATGTGAGTAATATATATATATTGGAGACCACACAGAGGAGCAGTACTCCAATATAGACCTTACTAGGGAATAGTACAGCATCAAGAATGTTTGCGGATCTTTAAATGGTTTGGGCATTTCGCAATATAAAAGATAGTAAACGGTTGGCCTTATTACAAATGTGATCGTAATGTGGTCTAAATGACAAAACAGAATCAAACATAACACCCAGGTCACGCACTACTTTTACCCTATCTATTACTACTCCCCTGATAGTGTAGTTATAATTAATTATGTTTTTACTATTCTTTGAAAAAGTTATAACATGACATTTTTTGGTGTTTAGTGACATCGAGTTCTCTTCACACCATTTAGTAATTGTATCAAGATCTGACTGAAGGAGCTCGCAGTCTTGATTATTTGAGATACGCCTGTAAATTTTTATATCATCTGCGTAAGCTAGGCATTCGCTTTTAACCTTACTTAGCAAATCATTAACGAACACCAAAAATAACAATGGACCCAAATGCGATCCTGGGGCACTCCAGATGTTGCTTCAAATGGTATAGAGTCATACCCGCTTAGTGCAACTAGTTGTGTACGATTCAATAGATAAGACAAGAGCCATCTATAAAGAGTCCCGTGAATCCCGACGTGATGCAACTTTGCAAGCAATATAAAATTATCAACCCGATCGAAGGCTTTTGAAAAGTCCGTGTATATTGAGTCTACCTGACGTTTCCAATTAAATGAATCACATAGATATGTTGTGTAGCACAATAAATTAGAATTCATGGATCTACCTGTGATAAATCCATGTTGTCGTGTATCTAATATGTGCTTAAGGTGAGTATACATGTGTTCATACACAAAACCCTCGAATATTTTAGCAAACAAGTTCAATATACAAATTGGCCTGTAGTTTGTGACGTCACACCTATCCCCCGATTTATAGATAGGTGTGACTTTTGCTATCTTCCATAAACTTGGAAATGTACCTTCTTGGAGAGATTTATCAAATATAATATGTAGGGGAGTCACCAGGGCAGTAGCACACAACCGGATAAAAATAGGTGGTATACCGTCAAAACCTCCATTCTTTGAAAGATCAATATTTTGTAACTTTTTCAAAAGTTCTCTTTTGGATATACATAAATTGCCAATGGGGTAGTTGGTTGGCTGGAAATTGGGAGTGTAGTTATTAGTTTTACTAGAGCTGTATACCGATGAGAAGTAACCCGCAAACAGATCAACTATATCTTTACCCGTATTACCCACCCTATCATTATAATACATGCAGCTAGGGATGTTATTTGTTACACGTTTATTCTTGGTGTAACGCCAGAAGGCTTTTATATTTACTCTTAGGTCGTCTTCAATTCGCTTAATATATTCTTTAAAGCAGAGATCTGTGACAACTTTGGCCCTTGCTCTCAGAAGAGAGAAACTATCGTAGTCTCTCGGATTCCTAAAACGTTTGTACTTAGAGTGAGCTTTGGATTTAGATGAAAGTAATCTTATTAAACTTTTTGAGAACCATACCGGATATTTATTACTTCCGACTCTAAATTTTGGAGTATATTTTTCAATGATCTCATAGGTATATGCTATTGTAAAAGAACTGCGTAAAGTCATCGCAACTCATAGCTAAGGCATGTTGATTCCAATTTATTTCTGATATGCCTCTTTTACAACTGTCGTAATCCGTTTTACGGAAACATAGTTTTTCGACATAGCCGTAACATGTAGGATGCAGTTTCGCTGCTGAGTATGAGTTCAAATGGGGGATGGTGCATGTCAGGGCGACTTATAGGTATGGAAGGTGTTAAAGTAAAAAAGTCTGGGCAATTAGTGATAACCAAATCCAATATTCTACCATTTTGGTTTACTATATGATTGAGCTGACTAACAGTGGTTGACTGAAATAAGTTAGACAATGATTTAGATTTTTCACAGTTGTGATTTAGATGACAGCCAGTCTCTATTGACCACTTGATCTCACCCAGATTTATATCGCCCGGAATACAGGTCATGTGATTTGATGAATTAGTGATTTTGTTACCGCAATTGTTAAAAAAGTCACAAAAAACACTCACTGGAATATACTCTGGAAGGTAAACAACACATTAATTTATGGTAAGGGACCGGTTTACAACAATTTGAACCCATAAATCTTCCAACAACTCAGACTTCCAGTCTTCTTTAATTGAAACGTGAAGTTTCCTTGAATAGGCAATAAGTACCCCACCACCATGGCTCTTTCTGTACCGGGAGCGGAACACAGCATCTCGATCTCTACGCACTACACAGTATCTGTCATCAAAAATTTCAGAAGACAATACATTATCATCAAGCCAGGTCTCTCATAAACAAATTATATCATAGTTATTGCATAGTACAGTGTTATAAATATCAATAGTTTTACTTTTCATACCTCTTATGTTTTGGTAATATATTGAGATATACATTATATTGCTAAT
The DNA here is from genome assembly GCA_017933935.1 of Sesamia nonagrioides. Taxonomy (NCBI): domain Eukaryota; kingdom Metazoa; phylum Arthropoda; class Insecta; order Lepidoptera; family Noctuidae; genus Sesamia; species Sesamia nonagrioides. The sequence continues at coordinate 81,098 of JADWQK010000827.1, forward strand.
TTTCCCAATCAACTGCTTTATTAAAAAATAAAGAGAAGATAATATCAACATATGAGATCGAGACTAGAGTTATTTTTAATTAGAATAAATTTAGATTCTACTGTTTCTCTTACATATACAATATGTTAAGAAAACCCTGTCCGACCCGTAAGGATAGTAAAGGTTAGGTAAACACATGACTAAATAACATATGAAATTTTACATAACCATCATAGTAACAATACTAGTGAATTTTGAAATAATCTTTTTTCCCGCGAATTAATTCCAACTTCCCCAAAATTTGGTAATTTTTCAAAAGTGACAACATTATTTTTGACGGTATAATTCTGAGCGAATAGCAATGCGACCGCGTGCCGCGTACCCCGCCCCTCTTCGCCCGCGTCTGGATGGCCTGCGCACATGTTTTAAGTTACCTCTTTTTGCGAAATAATATTTATTTTTTTAGACGGATTTTTTTTTTAAGTTTAGCTCGGCTTTGTAGTCATTAGTAGAATTAGTTATCGATACCTAACAATACCTTCACGGATCGGACAAGGTTTTCTTTACATATTGTATATGACCATTTTTAACCCAAACAAATGTATATCCCAACTCTTTAGCTTTTTACGTGCGGCCGCATGTAACGACATTGGTTGGTGATAAATGCTCTGATACAAATACCGGTTTCCTATCCCCGGCGATGCCCAGCAACGAGGTGTTCAGCTTTTCATTGGGATTGGACTTGTTGTATCTGTATACAGCAGAGTAAAATTCATCACGTGTCCTAACATTTTTAAATTTGACAATTATGGCACGGGGAAGCTTACTTTCTTTATTTTGTTTAGCAACTCTGGTACACTTAATTACATCATTTTGCTGAAGAATATGACCAACAACTTTAGAACATTGCTGCAAAAGGATAGGCAAGTTTTCGCTATGAAACTCTGGAACTCCCTGTATTTCCAGGTTATTTTCTCTTAAATGTTGCTCCAGGTTGTTGAGGCGTTCAGATAACTGTGTTACAGTATTATTGATAACAGTATATTTTTTGATAGCGAGGCATTGTCTTAACTAATGTTTCGACCATTTTCTTCATTTCATCATGCATTGTGCTCATGGTGTCAACAGAGAGGCGGAAATCCGACATGTCTGTTTTAATTGATGACAGCTCGCTCTTCAAAATACTTGTGATCATTCCCGGCAATTCAGCCTTAATCGCTTTGAGAACTTGTTCACTTATCAATCAAAAAATCACAAATTAAAGTTATTATTCCATTTACTCATATTTCTTTACATTCTTGACGAATATGTAGCAATTTTCCTGTAGGTATCAGTAGCAGCAGTACACACTTCCCTATGTGCTTGTTATTTGTTATTCCACCATATGACACTTGGGTGGCAACTGAAAATCTGCGTCAGGTGATAGATGCACCTTGTGTGTGTTGGTATGACATTATCTTGAACTATTTTTTTTTAAATAATTATAAACTAGTGCTTGACTGCAATCTCGCCTGATGGTAAGCAGTGATGCAATCGTTGATGGTAAAGCGCACCAGTTTATTAAGCCTATTCACTTAAAAAACTTAGGAATAGGAAGGATCACGGCAGTTGAACGAGGTGATGCAATGTTAAACCCAAGACCAACACGACCAAAACGATGCTGCGCTAGAGGAAGATTGATCTGGAGGCTCTCCACGACCAAACTCCCGACACAACAACATTTGGCGCATCGTACCCGCCACACATCGCAACACAACTGCTCAGACCCGTCCTCCGTACGGCTTCACCAGACATCATGCCGGAACACGACGAATCGCTTGGCGGCAAGACTTTGTCTGGTGGGTGGTAACTTCTGCCAGCAGCCGATGTTATGGCCTACCACCGAGCAGAACTTTTGGCCCCTTTTGGCATATCGCGGGTTGTTTGAAAAATATATCGCATCCCCTGGCGCACAGCCAAGTGTAGGAACACGGGTGGGTTTTAGTCAATTATAAAGTCTAACACGCCACACGCTGCCTGGAGCGAGAGAGATCATTTGGTGATTTCTAATCTGTAAGTAAGGCCCGTTTGGCATTATAATCATTGTTTTAGAGTTGTATTACGACCTTAGATGTAGTAAGGTCGTTTGTGATGATGATGCTCCCGACCGATTTCGGCCACGGCGGCCACTTCGACTCCTAGCCGATGTTTTACTGCACACTGAGGGCACGTAAGCACGTCTTCGACGTAGTTGTATGTGATGGCAGCAGGTGGGCAGGCCTTTAATTGGTCGCGTTTGGCATCGAGGTCAGCTTTGCGCTGCTCCTCAAACTCACCACCGACGCACCGACGACTTATAATAATGCCAATAAACGCATTTTTCCTTCTTTCTTTCAATAGGTAGCAATAATCCGGCGTTAAGTGAACTGAGGTGACTGTTTATTAAAAGCAAAACATGTTGCTAAATTGACCTTTAACGTGACATTTACTACATGCTGTATAAAATATACGTATTCTGCGGTCTAGCGCACTCATTCAATCAAGCTAAAAGGGTAGGTAATGTGGCCATGTTTAATTTAAAATATGTAATCTGTGTTGTTCGATTTTGTAACATGGGTCAACGTGTAAACCCTTACAACTGCGTTTCTGTCTTGGCTTCTTGCGTGCCAATAAGCCGCGGTCATATTGTATTTGATACAATCTCGGAAGGTGAATAATGTTGATAAATCTCTTAATATATATATCCGTATAAAAGAAGCCCTAAAAGCAAAACTAATTAAGTGCAATTTGTATACACAATGGAATCTTAATAAGGACTACTTTATGTATATTCGGCTCGAGCCACTCAAATCCATACTAATATTATAAATGCGAAAGTAACTCTGTCTGTTTGTTACTCTTTCCCGCTTAAACCTCTCAACCGATTTTGATGAAAATTGGCACATACAATCTTTAGACCCTGGGATAGAACATAGGCTACCTTTTAACCCGGAAAAATTTATGTTCCCGAGGAAAATCTAAAAAGCGCGATATAATCGAACTCCACGCGAGCGAAGCCGCGGGCGGAAAGCTAGTATCAAATAAAAAAAGCTTTAAAAACTAAAAAGTTACCTCGTAGCTTTTAAAACATCCACCCCAGAATTATTTTCTTGACGTAGTTAAATATACGGGAAATCCCGCCCCTCCTTCAAACCGTAACGAACCCACCATTTTCATCATTTTGATCAAGTTCCACGGCGGATTAATTCTGATCACGTTTTGGTTCTGGGAGTCTGGGAGGTGAAAATTGCGGCCATATTGTATCTATCAAACGCTTCAATATAAGTAACAAGATTTCCCAATACAATTATGTAGTCGAATATCTGCCACAGAACTTGTATGCCCTCCATTCGACTCTCAAAATCCGTCGGGCGTCGCCAAACACGTCGTTTGAGAATGACGTGTCATTCCACTCCCAGATTACACCAAGTTATTTGTGTATCCGTTATCGTCGCTTTAAACCGCTGCAACAAATATTGCAAAAAGAATAATGTAGATGTGTGCACTAGACCACGAATGACTAACATCGACTAACTTGTAGCTGTAATGCGGGGAGTAGGCCAGTTATTTTGGGTAGAAAGTCTTAGTTTTACAGACCAGATATGATTTACTCCTAACGTTTCTTCTGCCCTGCGCTGCGGGGCTACTTTGTTACGCACAAATACACTATCTTTCAATTGACATTTCTACAACTTTCATTGCTTTATTTATATTGTCGGCCAAACGACTTTTTCTTACCTATCTATACTTCTATACTAATATATAAAGCTGAAGAGTTTGTTTGTTTTAACCCGCTAATCTCAGGAACTACTGGTCCGATTTGAAAAATTCTTTTTGCGTTGGTTAGCCCGTTAATCCAGGAAAGCTTTAGACTATAATATTATCTCTAATTCACAACTTTTATGTAATCTTTATCCATTGTCATCTTCAAGAATAAATATCTGAATTGAAACATTTTAGTTCATCCAAATTCTGCAGTCATCAAACTTCAATTAACATTTTACAATAGCTTGCTTACATAAAATGGCTTCATGTAACTTAGGTAGTGTGAATCATTACATTTTCAAGTTAATAATATATGTATCTATGTATTATGTTCGGAATGCCTACGTTGTGCCTACTCCATTGTCACGCATACCTTTCAAGCTCAAAGTGAATCCATCACAAATAATACACACACACCAATACACTGTCTTTGTCGCACTGTCAAGTCTAATCATGGGGAAAAAATAATGTTTTCCTTATAAACAACATATTTCAATTTGAATAAAGGTATCAAATGTCAACTTATGACGTTAAGATAAGATTTTGTATGTGCTTATTGCAAAAATTACTTACGAGTCGTCACCTAACTATCCTGTTCCCAACTATATTGGGGTCAGCGTCAAGTCTGACCGTATGCAGATGTCTTACATGGATGGACTGTCTATCTGACCTCCACAAACCAGTTACTGGTAAACACGATGCCCTTTGGCAAGACTGGTTGCCAGGTTTTCGAGCTTCTGATTACCCGTAATGAGTCTCAAAGATCCACGAATGACCAACCTCGATTAGTGTTGCTTAACCTTGAACGAGAGTGACCGACATAGCTCGAAGAATTGCAACACTAAAGTGGCAGTGGGCTGGACACATTGCCCGTAGGACCGATGCCCGATGGGGCCGACGGGTTCTCGAGTGGCGACCACGCCCCGGAAGACGTAGCGTGGGTAGGCCCCCGACAAGGTGGACCAACGACCTGGTGAAGGTCGCGGGAAACCGCAGGATGCGGGAGGCGCAGGACCGGTCGTCGTGGAGAACCTTGGAAGAGGCCACTGTCCAGCAGTGGACGTCTTTCGGCTGAAATGATGATGATGAACCTTGAAGAAGAAGGGTGGGACCGTTATTAGTCAGCCACGAGCACGAAGCTGGCTTTCAATTATCAACAAGCATTATTTTAATTTATTGCAATCCAAACTTTCGAGTGAAAAAGAGAGAGTAGGTAGGGTGGCGAGTGTGTATGTGCAAAAGTCCGTATCAAAACCTAGCTAAAAGTAATGACCATAACAAAAGACCCCATTACATACAAAAAAATTACCAAAGAAATCATGACATATCTAAAAAAAGCCTGAGTGTTGTACTTATTTCCTCAATCCGAAATCAGATTTGTAATGTCTGTCAAATAAATGTTACAAAATTTAATAATTCTGCGCAAATTAATTTACCATCAATGATGATATGAAAAAAATCCCTACTAATACATAGTAATATTATAAATGCGAAAGTAACTCTGTCTGTCTGTCTGTTACGCTTTCCCGCTTAAACCTCTCAACCGATTTTAATGAAATTTGGCACAGACAATCTTTAGACCCTGAGAAAGAACGCTACCTTTTATCCCGGAAAAATTTGATATTCCCGAGGGAAATCTAAAAAGCGTGATATAACCGAACTCCACGCGGGCGAAGCCGCGGGCGGAAAGCTAGTATTATAAATGCGAAAGTGACTCTGTCTGTCTGTCTGTTACGCTTTCACGTCTAAACCACTGAACTGATTTTATTGAAATTTGGTACAAAGATAGAGTTAACCTTGAGAAAATAACATAGGATAGTTTTGATTCCGGACTTTTAAAGAGTTCTCTTGGAAACGCGATATTACCGAACTCCACGCGGGCGGACAGCTAGTATAAAATAAAATAAAAATTGATGATAATTTATTTTCGGTTGCTGATAATGTTGCTACATGTGCCCATGTGCCCAATATTACTATTATAAATGCGAAAGTAACTCTGTCTGTCTGTCTGTTACGCTTTCCCGCTTAAACCTCTCAACCGATTTTAATGAAATTTGGCACAGACAATCTTTAGACCCTGAGAAAGAACGCTACCTTTTATCCCGGAAAAATTTGATATTCCCGAGGGAAATCTAAAAAGCGTGATATAACCGAACTCCACGCGGGCGAAGCCGCGGGCGGAAAGCTAGTATTATAAATGCGAAAGTGACTCTGTCTGTCTGTCTGTTACGCTTTCACGTCTAAACCACTGAACTGATTTTATTGAAATTTGGTACAAAGATAGAGTTGACCTTGAGAAAATAACATAGGATAGTTTTGATTCCGGACTTTTAAAGAGTTCTCTTGGAAACGCGATATTACCGAACTCCACGCGGGCGAAGCCGCGGGCGGACAGCTAGTATAAAATAAAATAAAAATTGATGATAATTTATTTTCGGTTGCTGATAATGTTGCTACATGTGCCCTGTCCCCACTTAAAGGCAAAAATACTTTGGTTGCTTTAGTCTTAGTGGCTTCGGGATGTATGACTTTTGTTATCTTGGATATATCTTCATTCGTCTTTCGATCACGTAGAGAACCTCCAAGATTAGCCATCTCTATTGCCCTTTGGATGACTTTGAGTCTTTTAACTAAATCCATTGTAAGCAACCACGTTTAGTGCCATAGTCCTTTTGTTATCTTGGATATATCTTCATTCGCCTTTCGATCACATAGAGAACCTCCTAGATTAGCCATCTCCATTGTCCTTTGGATGACTTTTAGTCTTAACTAAACCCATTGTAAGCAACCACGTTTAGTGCCATAGTCCTTTTGTTATCTTGGATATATCTTCATTCGCCTTTCGATCACATAGAGAACCTCCTAGATTAGCCAGCTCCATTGTCCTTTGGATGACTTTTAGTCTTAACTAAACCCATTGTAAGCAACCACGTTTAGTGCCATAGTCCTTTTGTTATCTTGGATATATCTTCATTCGCCTTTCGATCACATAGAGAACCTCCTAGATTAGCCATCTCCATTGTCCTTTGGATGACTTTTAGTCTTAACTAAACCCATTGTAAGCAACCACGTTTAGTGCCATAGTCCTTTGTTATCTTGGATATATCTTCATTCGCCTTTCGATCACATAGAGAACCTCCTAGATTAGCCAGCTCCATTGTCCTTTGATGACTTTTAGTCTTAACTAAACCCATTGTAAGCAACCACGTTTAGTGCCATAGTCCTTTGTTATCTTGGATATATCTTCATTCGCCTTTCGATCACATAGAGAACCTCCTAGATTAGCCAGGTCCATTGTCCTTTGGATGACTTTTAGTCTTAACTAAACCCATTGTAAGCAACCACGTTTAGTGCCATAGTCCTTTTGTTATCTTGGATATATCTTCATTCGCCTTTCGATCACATAGAGAACCTCCTAGATTAGCCAGCTCCATTGTCCTTTGGATGACTTTTAGTCTTAACTAAACCCATTGTAAGCAACCACGTTTAGTGCCATAGTCCTTTTGTTATCTTGGATATATCTTCATTCGCCTTTCGATCACATAGAGAACCTCCTAGATTAGCCATCTCCATTGTCCTTTGGATGACTTTTAGTCTTAACTAAACCCATTGTAAGCAACCACGTTTAGTGCCATAGTCCTTTTGTTATCTTGGATATATCTTCATTCGCCTTTCGATCACATAGAGAACCTCCTAGATTAGCCAGCTCCATTGTCCTTTGGATGACTTTTAGTCTTGACTAAACCCATTGTAAGCAACCACGTTTAGTGCCATAGTCCTTTTGTTATCTTGGATATATCTTCATTCGCCTTTCGATCACATAGAGAACCTCCTAGATTAGCCAGCTCCATTGTCCTTTGGATGACTTTTAGTCTTAACTAAACCCATTGTAAGCAACCACGTTTAGTGCCATAGTCCTTTTGTTATCTTGGATACGAGGTGTGTTCAAAAAGTAAGGTGACTTTGTATTTTTAAGAAAAAATATTTATTTATTCATCAATATTTAAGTTGTCCCCTTCAAAGTAATCCCCCTCAGATACAATACACTTATGCCAACGCTTTTTCCAATCCTCAAAGCACTTCTCATAAGCACTTTTCGGTATAGCCTTGAGCTCTTCCTGCGATGCAGTCTTTATCTCTTCAATCGTTGCAAATCTCCGTCCTTTCATAGGTCTCTTTAGTTTTGGGAACAAGAAAAAGTCACATGGGGCCAAATCCGACCCTTTTGAGTAAATCTGGGTCGTCATTAACACCATTCAACAGCTCTTGAGCGATGCTCATGCGACGGTTCTTTTGGTCAAAATCTAGCAATTTCGGAACAAACTTCGCTGACACACGTCTCATGCCCAAAACATTAGAAAAAATTTCATGGCACGAGCCAAGCGATATACCGACATCTTCAGCAACTTCTCTGATAGTGATTCGACGATTTTTCAAAACCATTTTCTTCACTGCTTCAACGTTTTCATCAGTTGTTGACGTGCTTGGGCGTCCAGAGCGAGGCTCGTCATTGGCATCTTCCCGGCCATCTTGGAAGAGTTTGTACCACTTGTAAATATTTTTTTCACTGAGAACACTTTCACCGTATGCCACTCTCAACATTTCAAGCGTTTCGGAGCACTTAATTTTATTTTTTACACAAAATTTGATACAAATCCTTTGATCCATATTTTTCGATAGCAAAAAATCGCCGAGCACGCAAAACACTAATAACCTTTACGCTTCTCACAACCAAACAAAAATGGTATGCACTTGAAACGTGGTACAGATGTTCAAGAAGAGTGTACCAACATAACAAAACAAAAAAATCGATAATCGAAAATACGTTTCCCACGAAATTTGAAAAGTCACCTTACTTTTTGAACACACCTCGTATATCTTCATTCGCCTTTCGATCACATAGAGAACCTCCTAGATTAGCCAGCTCCATTGTCCTTTGGATGACTTTTAGTCTTAACTAAACCCATTGTAAGCAACCACGTTTAGTGCCATAGTCCTTTTGTTATCTTGGATAATATTCATCGCCTTCGATCACATAGAGAACCTCCTAGATTAGCCAGGTCCATTGTCCTTGGATGACTTTTTAGTCTTGACTAAACCCATTGTAAGCAAATCAATGTTTAGTGCCATAGTCCTTTTGTTATCTTGGACAGGCCTCATTCGCCTTTCGATCACATAGAGAACCTCCTAGATTAGCCAGGTCCATTGTCCTTTGATGACTTTAGTCTTAACTAAACCCATTGTAAGCAAACTACGCTTAGTGCCATAGTCCTTTGTTGGTCTTGGATATATCTTCATTCGCCTTTCGACTCATAGAGAACCTCCTAGATTAGCTTCTCAGCTCCATTGTCCTTGGATGACTTTTTAGTCTTAACTAAACCACTGTAAGCAACCACGTTTAGTGCCATAGTCCTTTGTTATCTTGGATATATCTTCATTCGCCTTTCGATCACATAGAGAACCTTCTAGACAGCCGTGCCCATTGTCCTTGATGACTTTTAGTCTTAACTAAACCCATTGTATAAACTACGTTTAGTGCCATAGTCCTTTTGTTATCTTGGATATATTCTCATTCGCCTTTCGATCACATAGAGAACCTCCTAGATTAGCTTCAGCTCCATTGTCCTTGATGACTTTAGTCTTAACTAAAACCCACATTGTAAGCAACCAATGTTTAGTGCCATAGTCCTTTGTTATCTTGGATATATCTTCATTCGCCTTTCGGATCACATATAGAGAACCTCCTTAGATTAGCTGTGCCCATTGTCCCTTGATGATTCTTTAGTCTTAACTAAAACCCATTGTAAGCAACCACGTTTAGTGCCATAGTCCTTTGTTATCTTGGATATATCTTCATTCGCCTTTCGATCACATAGAGAACCTCCTAGGATTAGCCAGCTCCATTGTCCTTGGATGACTTTTTAGTCTTAACTAAACCCACAGGGCAACCACGTTTAGTGCCATAGTCCTTTTGTTATCTTGGATATGTCTTCATTCGCCTTCGGGATCACATACAGAGAACCTCCTCTAGATTAGCCAGCTCCATTTGTCCTTTTGATGACTTTTGTCTTAACTCAAACCCATTGTAAGCAACCAATGCTTAGTGCCATAGTCCTTTGTTATCTTGGATATATCTTCATTCGCTCTCGATCACATAGAGAACCTCCTAGATTAGCCAGCTCCATTGTGTCCTTGGATGACTTTTAGTCTTAACTAAACCCATTGTAAGCAACCACGTTTAGTGCCATAGTCCTTTTGTTATCTTGATATATCTTCATTCGCCTTTCGATCACACAGAGAACCTCCTAGATTAGCCAGCTCCATTGTCCTTGATGACTTTTAGTCTTAACTAAACCCATTGTAAGCAAATCAATGCTTAGTGCCATAGTCCTTTTGTCTTGGATATATCTTCATTCGCCTTCGATCACATAGAGAACCTCCTAGATTAGCCAGCTCCATTGTCCTTTGGATGACTTTTAGTCTTAACTAAACCCATTGTAAGCAACCACGTTTAGTGCCATAGTCCTTTTGTTATCTTGGATATATCTTCATTCGCCTTTCGATCACATAGAGAACCTCCTAGATTAGCCAGCTCCATTGTCCTTTGGATGACTTTTAGTCTTAACTAAACCCATTGTAAGCAACCACGTTTAGTGCCATAGTCCTTTTGTTATCTTGGATATATCTTCATTCGCCTTTCGATCACATAGAGAACCTCCTAGATTAGCCAGCTACCAATTGATTCCTCAAACAAAACACAATTATAATACCATACGTGCGCTTACGCCGATTATAATTCAACTCATCGATCCTATAAGGTATATCTCCCAACAGATAAATTTCTCCTATTTATGGTAGGATCTTAACTTGACGTGTTAATATTCAAAACGACTCCGGCGTATGAATTGAATTCTAACGAGGTATAAATAAACAAACAATTGATATGATTGCCAATAAGGATATTTAGGCAGGAAGGAACACAGGAAAATAAAGTAGTGTTTCTAGGTATTGTAAAAAGGCTTAATGACACTGTGTTAATTATTTGAAATAAATACGGCGTTTTCTGATTAGCTTAGGAAAACAACAAACTGCATATGAAATTAAATGTACATATACAATATGTTAAGAAAACCCGTCCGACCCGTAAGGATAATAAAGGTTAGGTAAACACATGACCAAATAACATATGAAATTTTACATAATCATCATAGTAACAATACTAGTGAATTTTGAAATAATCTTTTTTTCCCGCGAATTAATTCCAACTTCCCCAAAATTTGGTAATTTTTAAAAAGTGTCAACATTATTTTTGACGGTATAATTCTGAGCGCATAGCGAAGCGACCGCGTGCCGCGTGCCCTGCCCCTCTTCGCCCGCGTCTGTATGGCCTACCGCACATGTTTTAAGTTACCTCTTTTTGCGAAATAATATTCATTTTTTTAGGGAGATTTTTTTAAGTCTAGCTCGGCTTTGTAGGCATTAGTAGAATCAGTTATCGATACCTAACAATACCTTCACGGATCGGACAGTGTTTTCTTTACATATTGTATATTTATATATATTCCTAGTTTATTATATTATATATATATTACCTATTATGTTACTAGTTTATATGTTAATAATATTACTTACATTTACTTTTTTCTAAAAAAAAACTGCAAACTGAGGGTATTTATAACTCCTGCTTGTCATCTGCATGTACGCCCACATTGGCCAATACTAAGTCCAAATATTTATAGTTAGGGTTCGCTCAAAAATTTGATCATGTTACTGTTTGATTGCTTCAAACATTTCTAACATTGTCACAATTCATTAAGCTGTCACTCATAAAATAAAAAGCCAACTTTTTTTATACGCCTAAAATTCATAATCACTATTCAACGGTAATTTTATTATTCAGCGGTAATAACACTGTTTTAAATTGCTCTTATAAATAGCATTATTTATTACTCAGAATTTTAGGCCATTACATCAGCTGCCGGCAGAAATTACCAGCCACCAGACAGTCTTCCCGCCAAGCGATTCTTCGTGTTTCGGCATGATGTCTGGTGAAGCCGTACGGAGAACGGGTCTGAGCAGTTGAGTCACAATGTGTGCCGGGTACTTCATCATCAACCTTTTTATCGTCCCACTGCTGGGCACAGGTCTCCTGCCGGGTACTTACGATGCGCCAAATGTTGTTGTATCGGGAGTTTGGTCGTGGAGAATCTCCAGATTTATCTCCCTCTGGCGCAGCATCGTTGTCGTGTTGGGTTTAAGATTGCATCACCTCTCTCAAGTGCCGTTTTTCTTTCCATTCAGTTTTTTTTTTTTTTAGTGAATGTGCTCTTAATAAACTAGCGCTCTTTATTTACCATCAACGATTGCATCACTGCTTATCATCAGGTGGGATTGCGGTCAAGCAGGGTGATTATAAAAAACTCCAAATCTGCAATATTGTAATTTCCATAGGCATTTTGCTATTTATGCATAAATATAACATAAGACACGCGTCGACCGACAATACTCGAAACGGCCTCATAATTGTGCATACAATGCGCCTGCGCATATCTACCAGTTATGAATATATATAATATATATACGTTACATACTTCTATTGTTATTAATATTGACTTCTTCAATGATTGCTTCATAGTTCCTTTATGCTAGGGCAATAGGAATGTTAATTAAATTTATTGCGTAAGCGTGGGAGTGTATTCGATAATATTTTACGGATTTATTTTATTAGTTTATGGTGAGAGAAAAATTCTCATTAGTATTTATGCATGCAGCACTTAAGCATTGTTTGAGCTCGCAGTCTAGCTTGTGCATTATGACGAATTAACACACGCGATAACTTCATTACTGCCGCCGCCACACGTTTTAACCTTTATTTTATAAGTAGCTGCGCACCGCGGCTTCACCCGCGTAAGTTTCAATCCCGTGCAAACATCGAGATAAAAGTGTCCTATTGGTTATTCCCGGTTATAAACCATCTGTGTGCGAAATTTATTCCAAATACATTCAGTAGTTTAGGCGTGAAAGCGCAACAAACAAACTCATTTTCACATTTATAATACAGTAATACCCCGACATACGCTACCTCGACTTACGCGAATTCGGAGTTAACGCGATTTAATTTTCTCGTCTATTATTTTTTTTGTTTGAACGCCGCGTAGTCAAGGACAAGCGGCGGAGTTTGTTTCTGGGTCCCCCCGCCCGCATTATTATTCGTTCAGTTTACAACAGGCACATCGTGTAGTGCGGAATCGGCGCGTAGGTACATAAGTTACGATTTTGTATTTTTTTTTTGTCCGTTGTAAATTTATTGTACCCCGACTTACGCGGATAGCGCTCAGTACCACCCATCGCGCAAGTCCGGGGTATTACTGTATTAGTAAGGATTCATTCAAGTTACTGCGTCCCGGGGTACACCCACTTAAGGTCCGATCCCGTGGAGATATCGAGATAAAAAGTAGTCTATTCTAAATCCAGGGTGTCAGTTACGTCTATACCGAAATACATCAAAATAGGTCTAACCCTTTGAGCGTAAAGAAGTAACAAAATAACTATAGAAACACTCTTTCATTCTCTCAAAATTAATCGCCTTTATTGTATTAGTGTGTTCACCAAATACTGGAGGCCAAAGCCCTCGCCCACATGTGGGAGTAGCGAGAGGAGGTAAAACGCCAGCGCCCTCACGCCTCTAGCCGCGGCAGAATACGCACTGGTCGGGAGACAACGTCGAACTCCCGGCTACCGTGGCGCAGGCTTGCGGGCGGTGAGCAGTGTGCAGCTCGCCGCCCGGTAAGGACTAGGAGGAACCAGGGCCCGAGTCGATGGCGCGTTGTGTTTCACGCGCGTCTCAAATCAGTAATAGTTTAACACGCCCTTCCGCTTCGCCCAGAGCGGGAGAGGTCATTTGTTGATTTCCCATCCCCTATAAAATTAAATCTTGGATCACCACATCTAGGGCTCATCATTGTTCTCACTCGATCTAAAGCCGCATAACATGTATTGTAACATCAGACAGTCCAGATTATATCCAAATTCTTTAATAAAAACTCTCCATCACATTGTCACTTATTTTGGAGAACCACATGAGATTTTGAACATCTTTTGGTTATCTGCCATCACTTGCCAATTGCCCTTCATCACCTCTTGTTTTCCAGCATCATGCGCATCAGCCCTGGACCCTGGGGACGGTGCCTCATGGGGCCTGGTGGTGAACTGCTCCGGCGAGACCAGGGTAGGACAGACGGAAGCAGTGTACTCCGAGGGGCTCTACACGCTCAGCACCAACGTAGCCCGCCAGTGTGCCAAACTGAAGGTCGAGAGGCTGGTTGAAATTTCGAGTGGGCAGATGCATAGTAGCGATAAGGTTGGTACTTTGTTTAGCTGTTATAGGTAGTTTAAAGATGTACTACAGGGTCATTGTGTACCACGCTATCAGTAGCAATGGGTTTAATTTTGACAGTTCAACAACATTCATTATAGTGTGCGAAATGTAGGTAAATGCTCTGGGTCGTTATTTACGCTTGCTGCTTTTATATTGAACTGAATAATTTCACTTAATAGCGAAACTGACACCGCGCTAATACGCATGGATGCTGAAAAATTGTCATCAATCATCATCATCATCATCCCAGCGTTAATCCCAGTCGCATCCGAAGCTTTTTCAGCTTTGGCGTCTGTTTTTTTTTTTGTCCGCTTTACCAGCCTAACTGCTGATTTTGGCTAAACTTCGATATTTTCCGTGAAGTGACTGCCGTCTGACCTCCACAACCCGAAAGTGATATCGAAGCATTGTAGTTAGACCATTCTTGGGCTTTTGAGGGCTCCAACAACCCGTAACATCTGCCACTAGATGATCTTATGGCAACCGGGACCAAGGACTTAACGTACTTTCCGAGGCACGACAAGACCAGTGCAAATATCCATATTCATACATACAAATATTTACACTACGCGGGGATCGAACCCGCGCTTCCTTGTGCAACTGCCGCGTTCGCTACCGCTACGCTACGGAGGCTGTCTGTGTATGCTGAATAATTGTATAAGATGATATACAACGTGTAACATAAAGGGTATATACATAACAAAGGCATAGCATCTTTACATGATATCAAACGATATTGGAAGAGTTTTTTAATCCTATCTCTTTATGTTAGGAAGTTATGAGGAAAAACACCGCCTGTGATAGGCTACTATCATACTAGTCGCACAGAGATATTGATGACATTTATCGGATTTTGACAAGTAACGTGACGGGTAACGAGTAGTTATTAACATATGTAGTGTGCTGCCACGTTTGTTATGATTTTATTTTAAGAAACACACGAAACCGAAAATTTGGTACCAATTTTTTGAGTATTTTATTTTGAGTTGAAACCCTTCCGATATCGTTTGACATCATCTAAAGATTCCATGCCCTTGATATGTATATACCCTTTTTGTTACACGTTGTATATTAGATTACCCCTATTAATAATTAAGTTGTACGTAATTTAATTAACGAGCTCTTATACCTAATAGATTCCCCTACATTCTGAGTCTGAATACACTCTCAATTTATGCCCTCAACAATATTAACTTTCGTTAACGATATTAATAAAAGCGTACTCTGGTTCCGACGAAATGGTTAATCAATTCGGTACTTATCAGAGAGTGATAATTACTAAGGATCCGGTCGGGCTCGTAAAACTTGTCCGCTGGTGACATTGAAGCGGTGACGTCATCGATCAGCTCAGTTTATGTGACGTCAGGAACAGTTAGTTACTTTATATATATACTATGGCCCTCATAAGAAAGCTCAAGGTCGCCCAGAGAGCTATCGAGAGGGCTATGCTAAGTTTTTCTCTACGTGATCGAATCAGGAATGTGGAGATTCGTAAAGAAACGAAAATCGCCGACATTGCCCAGTGGATTAGCTCTTTGAAGTGGCAGTGGGCGGGGCACATAGCACGTAGAACCGATGGCCGATGGGCCAGAAAGGCTCTTGAATGGCGACCACGTACCTACCGACAAGCGCAGCGTCGGACGCCCACCGACCGACTAGGTGGTCGGATGACCATAATCGCAGGGAAGCGCTGGATGCAGGCCGCGTCCAACCGGTCTTTTTAAAATTCTTGGAGAAGGCCTATGTCCAGCAATGGAATTCCTGTGGCTGACGTGATGATGATGATGACTTAATAAATAAATAAATCTGTCAGTGTATCTTAAGACATAATTCGTTTTCTAGCCCCAAAAAGAAGATTGCTCATTAGAACCATGGACCACGGAGGCTAAGATGAAGAGTAAAGTGGAGAAGGAGCTTAAGAACATGGCGGCTGAGCTGAACTACACTATCATCAGGCCAGCCATCGTGTACGGGATCGGGGACCGACGGAGTTTTAGTAAGTACTTCTTGTTGTGTCTTCGTAGTAGGGTTGTAACGGAGGCTTGTTAGCGGAGGCGGAGGCGGATGCGGAGGTGACGAGTCTCACCTCCGCGGATGCGGAGGTTAACGGAGGCGGAGGTGAAAGTACATATAGAAAAAATTGAAATTTATGGTTAATTAAAACAAAATTTTTATTTTAAGTAAATACGAACATTAATAGTAGTATACTTGGTAAAAAAAAAAATATTAACTTCTTGTAATGAAAATTAAGGAGAAACAAATTGTGTTTGCCGCAGTCCCGCCTCGCACTAGTTGATTCTTGAGTCTTGACCATTTCGCGCTCAAACGCGGCCGGACGGTTGTCGAGCGTCGCAACTTGCGCGTTATTTATTTTATAAATACGTAAATAAACCTCCGTTATAACTCCGCAAAAATTGTGCGGAGGCGGAGGCGGAAGCGAAGATACGATTTCTTGCGGAACTTCCGCAGTAACGGAAGCGGAGGCGAAGCTCCGTTACAACCCTACTTCGTATTTCTTTGTAGTTTTATGATCTTCCTGTAAGAGTCATAATAAATCCTTCCTTTGCTTCTTCTTAAAAAAAACCCGCTCATTAGTATCAGCTGATATTTAAAGTAAATAAATTTACTGTAATTTTCTCGGTGGTATGACATTACATCGACTGCCAGCAGAAGTTACCACCCACCAGACAAAGCCAAGCCAAGCGATTCGTCGTGTTCCGGCATGATGCTTGGTAATGTCGTACGGAGGACAGGTCTGAGCAGTTGTGGTGCAATGTGTGCCGGGTACGATGCGCCAAATGTTATGTCGGGAGTTTGGTCGTGGAGGGCTCCAGATGAATCTTCCTCTGGCGCAGCATCGTTGGTCGTGTTGTTGGTTTTAACATTGCACCTTTTTTTTTCGGTTTGGAAATCCTCATAGGATGTCCGCCGCCCTGGGGTGGGCGACGGTGTCTGTCAGACTTTTACTGACTAAAATCACCCCGGTGTCTCTTCTATCACGAGCTCGCGTGGGGCCACGGGAGTCTAAATTAATTCTTCCACGGCCCCACACCCTCGTGCTGGCCCGCTCTGTCCGGGCTTCGCCTCCTGCTCGGGGTAGTGGGGTGGTAACCAGCCCGTGCATCGCCTCAGAGCCTCCACCTTGGGGGAACATTGCACCACCTCGCTCAACTGCCGTCTTCCTTTCCATTCACTCAGTTTTTTTTTTAACTAGCGCGCTTTACCGTCTACGATTGCATCACTGCTTACCATCAGAAAACCTTTTTACTTTGTCTACTTTTGCCGACAGCCGAGAAAACGTTGAATATTATCAGCTAAATTCTTCATGGTTCATAATCATAATTATTATTATATTGAGAGTCTACCGTCACGCACGTATAGTACAATACCAAGGGAGCCACTTTATAATAAAGGTCGGCAAATAAAAATTAAACAAATCACAAGAATAGCTTCCATTGTAATATTTTATTCAGAATAATATTTATTCCACTGCATTATAACGTTGATAGTTTTAGTCGTTCATAATGAATGTTATTAGGTTTCTAATCCGTCCGTTATGAAGGAAAGTGAATTATCACGGACAATCTAACGTTCGCCGTAATCCAGTTTTGTGGCGTACGTATGCATAATGTTTACGGTTCTTGGCGCTTGTCGAGATTATTATTCACACTACCAGTTATTACTTTTGCGTGTACTTTTTTGTTTTCCCTCGCACGTAAGACGTTTTATGTACAGACGACAGCATATATACTATAAACTATTACAATCCGTCAAACTTCTCTATTCGGTTTTCAACTTTATCTCTAACTAGCGACCCGCCCCGGCTTTGCACGGATGCAATGCTGATACTAAATTCACTACAGAAAATCTGTGAACGTTGTATAAAAAACATAGCGGCCCGCCACCCCCGGTCGGCCTGGACGCGAAGCCCCGCTATTTTGAAATCTGTAATATCTTCGAAAATATTCATTTAAATCATAATTATGTTGTAAATCAACAATATATTTAAGGTATTAAATTAGGTAAGAATTAATTCTATATTGCTTAAAATCGCTTCGAAAATTAGCTGATATTTGTCGTAAAAAGTAATTGACAAAAAAAAAAATATTGTGGGATATCCTTAAGAGATAGTTACCAAATAACCATAATATTTAGTACATTATTCTTATAAATCTGAAAAATGACATTTTTTACGACATCACGTCAGACACCTCAAAAATAATAGTACTTCTCCACAATTTAATAGATATTATTATACATATCCTCTTTAATCACTCTGTCTATTAAAAAAAAAAACTCGTCAAAATCCGTTGCGTAGTTTTAAAGATATAATCATACAAAGGGACATAGGGAAAGAGAAAGTGACTTTGTTTTATAATTTGTAGTGAAGCATTAGGTTTAAGGTTGATTAGGAATATTTGATAGAAACGGGTAACTTGACCTGCTGTTGTCGGTAGATAAATGCTGTTAATATTATTTGCTATTGTAGTGTGTTGCTTGTTTTAATCGTATCCATGGTACATACATGAATAATCAACCTATAATGTTCCCCGTCCTGGGAGACCTCCTCTCGCTGAAAGCCTTCATCTTACAGAAACGTGCTATAAGAACTTTGGTAAGGATCTCGCAAAGAGAATCATGTAGAGAGCATTTTATAAAGTTGAAAATTTTGACAGTACCAAGTTTGTATATATTGGTGTTATTCTTTGTTACTTTGCCAAGTATATTCATATTTATGAATCACAAGAGGAACGTAAGCTAAGAGAAAACACAAGAAGAAAGGAGTTTAAACAAGAGTTGTCACCAAATTTTAACATAGTCAGGCATTGCTCCAGATACCAAGCAGTGGAATTGTTCAACCGGTTACCAACTGACTTGAAATTATTAATATATAATAGTCATTTATTTAAAAATAAATTGAGATCCTTCTTGTTGGAAAAATGTTTATACTCAGTATCAGATTTCATGACAACTGATACAAAATAAAAAATGTAGCTACTAATGAACACACTTTCGACTAAATTCTTTATCTTTGACTGTAACAATATGCTTTGACTGTAAACATTTGCTAAACTTTTGACATTATTTTTTGTAATGACATTAGTTTATTATATACCTACTGACATATCTATAATTGAATGACTCGATATGTTTAATTTAAATTTTAATTCAATAATTTTCTTTTTTTATGTTTATTTTTATATATTTGGCAATTTCATTTAAATTTATAATTTTATATTGTTACGAATGGACCTTATGTCGATGGCATAAGGTTCAATATCGCGTGACAAGCAGTGTGTCCCTTTTAAGTCCTATTTCGCCAGATCTAGACATTTTCTAGGTACAATAATAAAACGCATTGCTAGACTTAGGACGGCCTATTGAATGGTACAGGTCTCAACAGTTTTGTCAACAAAGTGTCGACATCGAAATTTCTGGAAACCCGTTTCCGGGAATTACCATAGGCACTTACATGGCCGGTGACCTCGAAGTTATGCAGTATTATTATTACGTCTAGAGGATTCCGGAATGTTCGATCAGCTGGCCTATATATAGGCGGCGCGACGCCGGCGCAGAGTCAGTCTACACTCGACTAGCGATACGAAAACAGCGACAGTTAAGAAGCGATCTTTGAGAATACCTACTGCGACAACTGTAACGAGAACTTTGAGTACTACGTGAAGTAACATCTGATAGCGTTATTGTGTGTTTACGACACGGACTTCGTGGACGTAAGAGAAGACTTCGGTGCAACGTTAGCGACATTCTACTTGTCATTGCCTACAACCAACTGTACCTTCGTTGCCAATAAACTTCGTAACCCTTAACCGGCGTTTAAGTACCCCTAGCCCGTAACAATTGGTGTCAGAAGCGGCATGCCGGTCACGCCAAGGGAAGACGAAAGAGTTCGCACGCGACGACAAGCAGCGATGGATTTGGCGCGTCAAGGGGAATAATCGCTTGGTGTCCCTGCACCCGAAACAGAAGCGGCCGTCGTAACACCTATTAGTGCGCCTACTACCACTACTATTCCCGGAAGCAGTGGATGCGATTTATCGGCGTTGCTGGCCCATTTGACGGTGCAAATAAAAAGTATGGCAGAGTCCCAGGCAGCAACCCAGGCACAGATTAAAAGTGTGGCAGAATCCCAGGCAAAATCCCAGGCAGAAATCCAGGCACAAATACAACAATCTCAGGCAAAATCCCAGGCAGAAATCCAGGCACAAATACAACAATCTCAGGCAAAATCCCAGGCAGAAATCCAGGCACAAATACAACAATCTCAGGCAAAATCCCAGGCAGAAATCCAGGCACAGATACAACAATCTCAGGCGGTAACCCAGGCACAAATAAAGGAATCCCAGCAGCTGGTATTAGAATTAAATGAAAAATGGGAAAAAACCAAAGAAGAGGTCAACGAACTTAAAATAAAAACAGCACAACAAGATGTCCGTATGGACCAGCAAGATACGCGCATAGACCAGCAAGACGCTCGTATAGACAAATATGATGCGCGTTTCGATAAATTAGACAATACCATCATGGAGTTTGGGAAGGAAGTAGAATTTTTGCATGAGAAGGTACAAAAAGCAGTTATTAAAGGTGTGGTACCGGTACCCAGTGCTTTGCCGACTTTCAAGGTACCTCATTTTGACGGGACAACGTCATGGGTGGCCTTCCGTCTACAGTTTGAAAAGGTCGCAAAAGGCAACAATTGGGACGACGATCAAGCCGTAACCGCCCTTACGCTTGCTCTGCGTGGTGAGGCGGTCCAAATCCTCGAAAATACTTCCGGCGATTGCTATACCCTAGCCTGTCTGTTAGAAGCGTTGGAGTCTAGATATGGAGAAAAACACCTGGAACATGTCTACAGGGCTCAACTCCGCGACCGCACACAGAAAAGCAGTGAGGGTTTGCAACAATGGGCATCGGAAATAGAACGTATTGTTCGGAGGGCGTATGCTTCAACGCAGGGAGCAATTGATGCTACTACGGTGCAAGCTTTTACTGATGGAATTCGAGATGCGGAAGTCAGGGCTGCGGTTCGTCTGGGGCACCATCAGACTCTGAAGGCAGCCTTGACACACGCTCTGGAGGTGGAAGCAGTACGCCAAGATGGCCGACCACACCACCGTATTCGTGAGGTAACCGCACAAATGAAACCCCGACAAGGGCCAACATGCTATGAGTGCGGTGAAAAAGGGCATATTCGGATCAATTGTCCCAGGAAGGCTAAGGGAAGAAGCACTTCTGGGACACAGGTGAAAGCCGAGGATTTAAACTAGGAACAGCCAGGGCTATGGGGCAAGTACTGGCTGGTCGACATGTAGCCCCCATTATAACAGTATCACAAGTGGGTGACGGAAACAGTCTCATTATAGAAGGAGAACTGAATGGTAAATCCTGCAGTTTCACATTGGATACTGGTGCATCAAGAACCATTGCACGACCGGAGCTATTTCCTCGGACCATAGTATGGAAAAGAGGATCTTCACAATGCCGATTACAAACCGCCACTGGCCAACCAGTACTCGTCCTTGGTGAAACGAACGTGACCTTGAAAATGGGTGATAAGACATATAGGCACCCCGTTTTAGTAGCGAATATTACAGATGATTGCATAATAGGACTGGACTTTTTGAAGAAACAGCAGTGCGTCCTTAATGTAGCTAAAGGAGTATTGAGTTTCCCAGAACAAGAAGTATTTCTTCAAGGCGGAAAACAAGGGTCAGTGTACTGTTTAAGGAGAACGGTATTACCACCAAGATCAGAAACCTTAGTAGATATTAGACTATCACCAATAGGATGCCGTAAACGTTGCATTATAATAGAAGATTCTGGAGATCACTCAGACTGGATAACAGCAAGGACACTGATGATGATTTCCGATAAACCAAAAGTACGCATTATCAACGTTAGTAACAAAGAAATAATTCTTGAAAAGAATTGCATGGTGGGTGTGTGCGATCATGTAGCATCTTTGAGAAAAACAGAGGCTCACCAAAAGGAAC
The DNA here is from genome assembly GCA_017933935.1 of Sesamia nonagrioides. Lineage (NCBI taxonomy): Eukaryota > Metazoa > Arthropoda > Insecta > Lepidoptera > Noctuidae > Sesamia > Sesamia nonagrioides. The sequence goes on from JADWQK010000827.1 coordinate 103,250, forward strand.
TTGATCAGAAGTGGCAGGAACATGTATCGACACTACTCGACGATTGTAAGGGCAATTTAAATAAGTTCGAAAGTCACAAAGTTAAGCAACTGTTGTATAAATTCCATGACATCTTCTCTAAGACCGACAGTGACGTGGGAAGGACTGGGCTCGTCAAACACCATATAGATACGGGCGATACACAGCCGATAAGACAGAGACCACGTCGTATCCCCGTTGCAAGAGAACAGGAAGTGTCGAAAATGTTAAGAGATATGGAGAAAAATCGGATTATCGAAGCGTCTACCAGCCCTTGGTCATCTCCAGTTGTCCTAGTAAAGAAAAAGGATGGCAGTACAAGGTTCTGCGTTGACTACAGGATGTTGAATGATGCCACGAAAAAGGACAGTTATCCCCTGCCACGTATAGATGACACTTTGGACTTGCTAAGTGGCATGAAATGGTTCTCCACAGTTGACCTCAAAAGTGGATACTGGCAGGTGGAAATCTGTCAGCAGGATAAAGAAAAGACCGCTTTCACCACTGGTCCTGGGAACGGTCTCTGGCAATTCAATGTCATGCCTTTTGGACTGTGCAATGCTCCAGCTACATTCGAGCGCCTAATGGAGCGCATCTTGGTGGGGTTGCTTGGTGATGCATGCCTGGTCTATTTGGATGACATCATCATTATGGGACGAAACTTCGCAGAGCACCTACGCAATTTGGAGAAAGTCTTTCAGAAACTGCGTGAAGCAAATTTAAAACTCAGTCCTAGTAAGTGTACACTATTCCAGAAAGAGGTTGGATACTTGGGACACATTATTTCGGCGCAAGGAATTCGAACAGACCCTGAAAAAATAAAAGCCGTGTCGAAGTGGCCTACGCCTCGTAATAAAACTGAGGTACGCTCTTTCTTGGGTCTGTGTGCATATTACCGTCGGTTTGTGAAGAACTTCTCCGAGTTAGCAAAGCCGTTGCATCGTCTAACAGAGGAAAAGTGTCAATTTGAATGGAACTCTGACTGCGAACAGGCATTTGCGCTACTAAAAACTCACTTGTGTGAGGCTCCTGTATTAGGTTACCCTAGTCGGGAAGGTCGATTTTTGGTAGACACGGATGCCAGCAATGTTGGTGTTGGAGGAGTTCTCTCTCAAACACAAGGAGATAGGCAGGTCGTGATTGCATATTTCAGCAAATGCCTTTCCAAGCCAGAAAGGAATTATTGTGTTACCCGCCGAGAACTTCTAGCCGTTGTTAAGACCCTACAACACTTCAAGAAATACTTGATTGGGAGGCAGTTTACACTTCGTACCGATCACGCTGCCTTACAGTGGCTCCTCCAGTTCAAAGACCCAGAAGGACAAGTAGCAAGGTGGATAGAGCAGCTGCAAGGATTTGACTTTGTCACTGAACATCGGAAAGGCAAGTCACACAATAATGCTGATGCTTTGTCTAGACGACCTTGCGAAGAATCTTGCCGACATTGTGCCAAACAGGACAAGAAAGAGAACGTAAGGATTATCCAGGTGAACGCTTTGGACGAAGACTGGGATAATCAATCATTGGAAGACGCACAAAAGGAAGATAGTGACTTGAAGACAGTAATCGAATGGAAGAAACGTGGCCAAAGGCCCACTTGGAAATATCAGCGCTTAGCCCAACAGCAAAAAGTTACTGGGCTCAATGGGACAGCCTGATAATTGATAATGGAGTTCTCAAGAGGAAATGGGAATCGCCCAGTGGACAGGAGGTCACCTTACAGATAGTTGTCCCCTGCAATAAAGTCGCGTCAGTGCTAAGACAGGTGCACGACGGAGTATCCGGAGGACATCTAGGAGTAAAGAAAACCCTGGAGAAGGTGAGGAAAAGATTCTACTGGGTGCATTGCCACGAAGACGTAGAGGACTGGTGTAGAAAATGCGTAGCTTGCTCCTCAGTAAAGGGACCGCAAACGAGAGCCAGAGGTCGGCTGAAAGTGTACAATGTTGGTGCACCATGGGAACGAGTTGCTGTCGATATAGCTGGACCATTCCCTGTTACTGAAGAAGGGAATAGGTATATCATCGTCATGCAAGACTATTTCAGCAAATGGCCAGAAGCTTTTGCAGTACCTAACCAGGGAGCTCATACAGTCGCCAAAAAGCTAGTTCACGAGGTGTTCTGTCGATTTGGCGTTCCCTTGGAGTTACACTCTGACCAGGGTAGAAACTTCGAGTCTTCACTATTTCAAGAGGGTTGCCAACTACTCGGGATACATAAGACTCGTACAACACCGTATCACCCACAGTCAGATGGAATGGTCGAAAGATTCAATCAGACGTTGGAGAATCATTTGGCCAAAGTAGTGGAAGAACATCAAAGGGATTGGGACCAATACATTCCACTCTTTTTAATGTCATACCGCTCAGCAACACATGACAGCACAAATTGCACACCGGCGAAAGTCAACTTCGGCCGAGAAATTAGACTACCCATAGATGCACTAACCGGAACACCTCCCGACACTCCTATTCTAGCCGTCGACTATGTGGCCGACCTGCGGCGTAAATTAGATGGAATACATGAGCTAGTGAGGGAGAATGGTCTGAAAACCAGTGAGAAGATGAAGATCCGATACGACCGCAAAGCTAACGTGCCCGGATTCGAAGAGGGAACTTTGGTATGGTTGCATAATCCCATTAGAAGAAAAGGAAAGAGTCCAAAGTTCCAAGCCAAATGGGACGGTCCATACACGATAGTAACCAGAATAAACGATGTCACCTACCGGATTAAGAAAGGACCTAGAGGGAAGCTGAAGGTCGTACACGTTGACCGCCTAGCTCGCTATTATGGATCAAATCATGCTCGGGACGAGCATGACTAAGAAGGAGGCAATGTTACGAATGGACCTTATGTCAATGGCATAAGGTTCAATATCGCGTGACAAGCAGTGTGTCCCTTTTAAGTCCTATTTCGCCAGATCTAGACATTTTCTAGGTACAATAATAAAACGCATTGCTAGACTTAGGACGGCCTATCGAATGGTACAGGTCTCAACAGTTTTCTCAACAAAGTGTCGACATCGAAATTTCTAGAAACCCGTTTCCGGGAATTACCGTAGGTACTTACTTGGCCGGTGACCTCGAAGTTATGCAGTATTATTATTACGTCTAGAGGATTCTGGAATGTTCGATCAGCTGGCCTATACAACGTGTAACAAAAAGGGTATATACATACCAAGGGCATGGCATCTTTAGATGATATCAAACGATATCGGAAGGGTTTCAACTCAAAATAAAATACTCAAAAAATTGATACCAAATTTTCGGTTTCATGTGTTTCTTAAAATTAAATAATAACAAACGTGGCACCACACCACACCACACACGTTAAAAACTACTCGATACACATCACGTTACTTGCAAAAATCGGATAAATGTCTTCAATAACTCTGTGCGCCTAGTATGGTAGTAGCCTATCACAGGCGGTGTTTTTCCTCATAACTTCCTAACATAAAGGATTTTATAATTAGGATTAAAAAAATCCTTCCAATATCGTTTGATATCATGTAAAGATGCAATGCCCTTGTAATGTATATACCCTTGATGTTACACGTTGTATATAATTACTTATTTGAAAAGTTTTTAGTGAGATGACGCTTTTTTAAGGTAGCCATGACAGTGGTTATGACGTTTGATTGACGACTTTGACAGTTCTATTTTCCCGTTGTGTTCGTGGCTAATGTTGATTTGAGTTGTTTTTATTTATTGAGCTGTATGTTCGGAATTCATGTTTTGTTTTTTTCGCAGTCATATGGTAGATAATATAGATACAATAGCCTTAGATACACGACACGCCAATCAAATGTCACTGTCGAAATATTATTTCGCTTACGCAAAATTGACAATTTTGAGTACCTAATCTATAGATTACTTTGCGAACAAGGGAATAGGGACACAAATTAACTGGTTATGTAATTTATACATTTTCTACTTCAATGTTAAGTCAATATTTGTGTCCAAAGCAACATTTCTATTATAAATCTTCGATCTTCACCATGAAGACGTCATTCTAAAGTTTCTCGTAACTTCTTACGCACTTTTTAACCCTTTCGGTACACAATAATGATTGAATGGGGAAGAAAACGCAAAGCTATTTGCAGATGTCGCTGATGGCGTTTGACTCATACCAATTAGCTGTCAGTCGTATCGTATCACGTTTTATGTTGAGGTTTCTTTTTGTGTTTGCCGAGTTTTTTTTAGGTAAAGCAGAGCAATGTATTGTACATAGACTATTTCAAGTTAAAAAAGGAGTTAAAAGTCTAGAGGAGCTTCTGTAAAAAGACGTAAAGCTGATCTAATTACCAGGCAAATAACAATGCCCAGACTTTAAACTGAATGCAGACTTGTTAGTGTTTTAAGTTACATTAATTTTGTATTAGGTTTAATGTTTCTTTAGTTATATTTAAGTAAATATTAATGTACTTATTATTGCCATATTTTGAAAGTTTCAACCCTATTAACCTAAAATTATTATCCAGACTTGAATCGTATGACCGGAATTTTAACTTCGAGGTTCCTCAAGAACAAGCAATTGAAGAGAAAAAAATTGATTTACCGCCCCCAGATAGCTATAGAGACATCAACAGAATCTTTATTGAAATCTATTTATAATTCTGTTCTAAATTGAAATGCATATCTTAAGGGAAAGAGTGATTTCCATTATTATTGCAACAAATTGTTACGCAAGGCGGCATATTTTTTACATTTTTATAAACAACGTAAACTCGAACAAATTACAATAGGTTTTGACAGTTTATTTGGGTCAAACGATATCAGCGCCTCTAGTGGCGAGATTTGTCAGTTTTCTTCCCCATTGCATGATTTAATTCCCCCATCTCCGTTCCACCATTGGACGACCCGTCGTACGGCGAGTTTCCACCCTTACGTTATTATCACCACTACGATCCGGACGAACCGTTTCGCCTCCTCCTTTATACCGCGTACACCGAGGGAGTGGAACAATTTGCCAGCAGCGGTGTTTCCGTCGGACTACAATTTGAGTGTCTTCAAGGCTAGAGTGAATAGGCTCTTAATAAACTAGTGCGTTTTACCATTAACGATTGCGTCACTGCTTACTATCAGGCGGAATTGCGGTCAAGCGCCAGTTTAAAATTTTATAAAAATATTCGGTGGATATTCAGATCAGCTAATGAGTGACGAGCCGCGTGACGAACTTCCACTTTTTCTTTGATCCTTTATTTTAATCAATGGATTTTGAGGAAGCGTAAGTATAATCAGTGTGTAATGTGCTCTGTAAGCGCGAGCCGGCCCAATTATGACCCACTACGCGGTTTAAGTTGATAATGGCGCCGATTCTGTTTTTCACAAGCTAAACTAATTTTAAGTTATGTGCGTCTTTCTATTCCATTAAGAAAAAGACAGACGATAAAATGTCAGTTTAGACCTGTCAAATTAGTGCGCTCCTGACGTAAACTGGCGTATTTTTAGTCGCCATGTTTATAATCGAGTCTAAACTGTCTATGGAGTATCTTAATTTGACAGTATTAAATTAAAATGTTATCTTCTATCCTTTTCTTAACGAAATAATGGAAACAGAAAGATGCACATAACTTTTTTTTTTATTGTAGTGTGGACTTTGTGCCTATTTCAAGTAAAATAAAAATCTTCAAAAGTTCTTCTTTCTTTCTCTTATGGCTTCGCACGGTTTGTGCATTTAGCCAATGTCACGTAATGAATTATTCATGTCGAAAAAAAGGCCGCGCGAACCGAACACTTAGGAGAAAGATTTGGTACAAAGCCATGATGTGGCCACTATGCTACAATATTTCACTGTTCTTTATGAATTATTCACTGAATGCACTTTTTACTACATAAATCATGCGTTTTTATTTAGTAAACGACACTATAAATAATTTAAAAGTCCAATGAAAAATGAGCGTGGCACTCATCTTAGCTTCCCGCCAAAAACCCCACACATAACTTAAAATTAGACATGTAATTATTCGATAATGTACTTTTGACTTTTTGTTATAGAAGCTATGAGCTAAATGGAAGAGAGAGAGAGAGAGAGAGAGAGAGAAAATCAGACACGATTGGTGCAGTGGCACATTGCTAAATCGAAGAGTAAAATTGTGCCGTAACATGGCAACAGTAGGCATAGGATGAGTTTTCATTACGAAACTCGATCGTCAATATCGAGCGCGTTTGGCGCTCTCATTGGTTGCGAGTTCTTACAACCTTGAAGCAGGCCAATCGACGAGTCAAACGCGCTCGATATCGACGATCGAGTTTCGTAATGAAATCTCATACTATTACTAGGCCTACAGTACCTAATCCATTGGAGTATACTAACGACAAATTTTCCCACAGCGCCCCGCCTCCTCTACGGCGGAATCTACAAACACCTCAACGAAACCATGAAGCTCCTCTGGACAGCCGACCTCAAAATGAACACTGTTCACGTCCGGGACTTGTGCCGGGCAATATGGATACTGGGCCGTAAACCAGAAGCCAACAAACAGATATACAATGTGGTGGATGAGGCTAACAGCACCCAAGGAGCGTTGGCTGAGCTGGTCGCTGATATCTTCAAGATTAACCACGATTATTATGGGACTGCAATCTCCACCCTGGCTAAGGTAAATCTTTTAGTGATTTCAATAATACAAGTCAATGGTACATCTAGTGGCAGTCGTTACGGGTTGTTGGAGCCCTCAAAAGTGTAACAATTGGTCTAACTGCAATGCTTAGATATCGCCTTCGGGTTGTGGAAGTCAGACGGCAGTCGCTTCACGGAAAATATTGAAGTTTAGCCAAAATCAGCAGTTAGGCTGGTAAAGCTGAACCCAGACTCCAAAAGCTGAAAAAGCCTCGGATGCGACTGGGATTCACGCTGAGATGATGATGATGATAGAGTCTGAATCTAATTGACCAGTTTGCAGTTAATGCTGGTGCTTGGTTAATCAACGTAACAATAAATGGAAGAAAAATAGTTTGTTAGTTGCGAGTTCTTTCGCTAGGCAGAAGTGGCCCAACGAACTCCCAGGATGCGCCAATGTATGTCAAAAAAAAATCGAAAGAAAAAGCGTTACCATAAGATGACAACACAAGGTCTATAGCTGATTTTCAATTAAAAATTAACATTTCAAAACCCATGATATTTTTTCCAGACGGACATAACCTCAGTAGCCGAAGAAGCGAACGACAAGCACCTCACCGCCTGGGCAGAGATTTGTCGCAAATACTCGTTGGACCACACTCCCTTGGAGCCGTCAGCTGGGGCCGAACTACTGCTCAACAAACAGCTGTGCCTGGACGGCAGCAAGCTGAGGGAGGTCATGCAGCTGGATGTACCACAGCCCACTGTGGATAAGTTGAGAGAGGTGAGTTACCAATTGCCGCTTGGGAGGAGCCGCACCGTGCCCTCATCTCTGAAGTATATCATAACGGCTGCCGGCAGAAGTTACCACCCACTAAACAAAGTCTTGCTGCCAAGCAATTCGTCGTGTTCCGGCATGATGTCTGGTAAAGCCGCACGGAGGACGGGTCTGAGCAGTTGTGTTGCGTTGTGTAGCGGGTACGATGCGCCAAATGTTGTTGTGTCGGGAGTTTGGTCGTGGAGAGTCTCCAGATCAATCTCCCTCTAGCGCAGCTTCGTTTGGTCGTGTTGGTCTTGAGTTTAACATTGCATCACCTCGCTCAACTGCCGTCATCCTTCCTATTCCTTAGTTTTTTAAGTGAATAGGCTTAATAAACTAGTGCGCTTTACCATCAACGATTGCATCACTGCTTACCATCAGGCGGGATTGCAGTCAAGCACTAGTTTATAATTATTATTATTTAAAAAAAGTAGGCAGTGACCTGTCGCTGTCGGCTGTACTGTAATCGTGTCGATGGGCGGCAGCGAAGAGAGTTTGGATGCGGTGGTTGTGAGGGAGATGTCGTCCACTCACCTGGCTCGCAGCAGGCGTGCCAGGCGTCGGCGGAGGGCAGATAAACACCTCATTCTTATGACCCGAGGAGGTCTACAGTGGCGGGCCGGCACCAATCGGGGGTTGCGGAAGCAGTGTCCGGCGTAGGTGTGAGATGGAACATCGGGGTGGTTTTTAGTCAGTAAGAGTCTGACAGACTTCAGGGCGGTGGACATCCATGATTTTCCACCCCGAGAGGAAAAAAAAATAACTTCCGACTACCCGCAACTTAAGGTTTTGACGAGCTCTCCCACAGTTATGAGAGTTTCCGGTATATGAAAAATGATTCTGGGTCTAGTGAACTACTGTTACTTACACGTGTTAATTTACTTTTCAGGTATTGGAAGACTACGCTTCCAGGAACCTCTTCCCCAAGGAGCTGCTCCTATGATCCAACAACTACCCCATTTTTATATGAACAGCCATTATATATCAAATATGAAAATTATTTAAAAATAAAGCATATTATATTACGTTTCCGCTTGCATCGACGATTGTTTTAGCGATTTTCGGTCACAAGTATTTCTCAATTATCACGTAAAATAAATATAGATGAGTTTAATAGAACTTCGTGTAATGGTAGAATAGGGAGCGTTCAAGTATTGCGTAACGCAATTTTTAATGATTTTGAACCCCCCTTCCCCCCCTTGTAACGCACCGTAACGTTTTTCTGTACCCCCCTCTCCAAACGTTACGTAACACTGAAGTGATCAATTTATCAATTTCATCCTAACACTTGGTAGTTTTAATTCCCTAATTTTTTAGAAGCAGTGTTACGTAACTTGTTGTAAGAAAGACCCCCTCGCGCCCTTGTGACGCATCGTAACGTTTTGAGACCCCCTCCCCCCTCAAATTGCGTTACGTAATACTTGAACGCTCCCGTAGTAAGTATTAACCCAAGATATGTTTTCCTGGTAGGTTTATTGTCAACCCACAAGTCAGACCCACTGTGTAATAATGTCTGAATAGTAGTAGTATTCAATAGATCCCGTGTGGCTGATCATGTACCTATGTGCTTTACGCTTCCCAAATCCATTTAAAAAAATATATGTATTTTTTTAGCGATGTTCAACCTAATTTCCTATTGTTTCGTTATATTTTTGATGTAACACTGTGATAAAAGAAACGTATTGAGATCAAAAGAACTTTTCACATAAAGTATTTTTTATAAAAAAAAAATTGCGACAATAACTTTTTAAACGACATTTTGAAATCTAACCATATATACTATAACTATTTGGTAAGGAATCGAAGACTGTGAATACCAAAAAGCAAGTCAATCATTTTGCTTTTTATTTTTTTAAAGTCTCTCCGAAATTCTGAATTTACTATTCCATCCAAGGTGAACTGAAATAGTTTTATCTATACTAATTATATTAAAAAGAACGAAATCATTTTTTGTATGTGTAATATTTGGATTTAAAAAAGGGCCAAGTGCAAATTATAGGTACTCGCGAAGGGTTTCAAACCGTAACCTATACAAAAAAAAAGTTTTTAGTATTTGTTGTTATCGCGGCAATAAAAATACATCTATGAGTTTCAACTGTCTAGCTATGACGGTGCATAAGTCCTGGTGACAGAACTGGGTACAGTCAGAAGCAAAAATATGTATACATTGCCAAGGCTCCAAAAATATGTAAACATCTTCGACTGTAAGACAAAGTGCTCAACTGGAAGAGCATAAAATTGTAGCCACCGGTTCACATCATAAATATGTATACGCTCATTGCTTCATTAAATTATGCCCACCACGAAAGGAACAATACTATGTATGTACGCTTCCATCATGTATTCACGCGTTGGTTCATAAATTAATGAAGCAATGAGCGTATACATATTTATGATGTGAACCGGTGGCTACAATTTTATGCTCTTCAAGTTGAGCACTTCGTCTTAAAGTCGAAGATGTTTACATATTTTTGGAGCCTTGGCAATGTATACATATTTTTGCTTCTGACTGTACGTTACCCTAAAAATTACACTTCTAGCTCAATTCAACCGAAGAAGGCAAAAGGCTATTTAACATAACAATATGACCCTTAATAGCTGAGCATATTGAAGTCCATAATATCGGCCGCTGGCAGAAGTTACCACCCACCTGACAAAGTCTTGCCGCCAAGTGATTCGCAACCCGCAATTCGCGAAGCCGTACGAAGGACGGGTCTGAGCAGTTGTGTTGCGATGTGTGCCGGATACGATGCGCCAAATGTTGTTGTGTCGGGAGTTTGGTCGTGGAGGGTCTCCAGATCAATCTCCCTCTGGCGCAACATCGTTAGTCGTGTTGTTGGGGTTAACATTGCATCACCTCGCTCAACTGCCGTCTTCCTTCCTATTCAATCAATTCTTTTTTTTTTGTGTGTGAATAGGTTTGATGAACTAGTGCGCTTTACCATCAACGATTGCATCTCTGCTTACCATCAGACGGGATTGCGGTCAAGCACTTGTTTATAATTATAAAAAGGCAGTAAAAACGACAAGAAAGGAGAGGCGTTGCCGGTCAGGGAACAAGAAACTACACGCGAACCAAGTCCCGGTCAGAAACTAGTATCTAATAAAATCTAACATATTTGCAGTAAAGGCTCAAGTTAGCGTAGTACTTAAAAGTATTTCTTTTTATTCAATGATGGTGCGAAAGTATTTAGTTTTAAAGTATATTCTTTGTACTCTCTTATGATAATTTTACGGATTAATACTATATCTTATAAGAAGTTTCGGCGTTACCTTTAATTAAGATAAATATTATAATAAAAAGTCTCAAAGATCTTCATGACGAGCGTACCTCCGTCTTCTATAAGGCGATGCCTAGCTGTATTTAAGTTTTAACAAAAAAGTTCTGCGGCCTAATTGGTATAAGTCTCTTTTCAGTGATAATTTAGCCCGAAATAAATGATTCTATAAAAAATTTTTTGAAAACCTAGTACTTAAGGACGCAAGAATGAAAAATTACGTATAAAATACAACTATACACAACATAAACCTGGGTTGCAAGCGTACTTAATTATCAACGCTGGGACTTAGCGCCGAGAGTTGAAATTCCAACACTGTGTTTTCTTGACGAGTTAGGATGCACAATTTGATTCCCAATTCTCTGTTGAATATTCTTTGTTGGCTACATTAGCGGGCGAAGATTAGTATCGCGTTGGCGCGCAAAATATCCGTTGTCGGACATCACGATGTTCTTGTCTACGTTGGCGGGCGAAGATTCAGAAAGCGGCCTACGGCGAATATTCGTTGTTTAGTTGTGCGGCCGAGACGACGGAGGAAGCAGTGGCTTTACATTATATGTCAGTAATATATTACATGTGTACAATAAAAAACAAACCAAAAACAACGAAAAAAAAAATGCAAAAAGAACGTCAGTCCCTCTTCACGACACTGAAGTGACGTAGGTGTGGCCACTCCAGCGAATATTGTCGCGACAAGTCGTTTGAAGCGCGCCACTTTACCGATAGTGCCCCGATGCTACATCGTCTTTTTTTTTGGGACAAAACCCACCACACTTTTCCCACCCACTGCAACTCCTGAAAGCCAGAATCAACAATGGAGACCGCCAGAAAAACGCCGAGCAATGAAGCTCGACGAGTCCCGGAGAAACGATTGCTACATCGTCTGCGCACGAATACATTGCGTTGCAACGATGTCCCCGGCCACATACATCGCCATAGCCCGAACATTCGCCGTAGCCCGCTAATGTAGCCCCAGCAATACAGAGAGTTCAATTACCAGTGCGCTGTGCGAACCTTGGGTAAAAAAAAGTATCTAAACTACATTAAAAAGTTTTAAACTACAAAAATGAAGGTAGTCAGGATAACTACCCACCCTGTGACGTCACACAGAGTTGTCAAACCCGAAACCATTTATTTCAAATAAGCAAACCAATTGTACTACTGTATTGTTTAAATATTCATCTACCCGCTTTTAAATGTGCTTCAGTCCCGAAACAAGGTTTCTATGTATTATATTGCGTTAGATAAGCCTAGTGTAAGAAAAAGTCAATGTTTACATTAAGCGCCTAAATTGTGTGTTCGCCTGAGTTTGGATTACTTTTGAAATTAAAAATTGAGATCACTTTGTGTTTGGGCTATGTTCAAAAGGGCTTGCCGCTCGGCCTGTGTCCACTGACGCGACAGTACTGTCGAGGAACCTTCAGCACTACTATATCCAAGCACGTTCTGATGGCAATGATGCCACGACATCCATAGGCATTGTCAATGAAATGGATTGATTGTCACCATCATCATTTCAGCCGAAAGACGTCCACTGCTGGACATAGGGCTCCCCCAAGGATGTTCACGACGACCGGTCGTACGACCGGTCATCGGTCCACCTTGTCGGGGGCCTACTCGCGCTACATTGATATGATTTATTGTAAAACAATTAAGTTATATGCCTGTTCGTCGCATAAAAATCTCTTGCCGTACCGCCAATGTGCTTAGACAATCTTATACCGCGCTGTTCCTAAAACGCCAGAAAAGTCGCACGACCAGTACGCGTGCCAAGCCTCGTCTGAACCAACCATTAGTCATATTATAGTCGAGTTGCTGTAAGTAATTTTGAGTATTTTTAAAGAAACTATGGGTGTCATGAATGTTTATATTTTAATTAAAGTGGTTACATTTTATTGAGACGAAAATCATCGTGTATTCCTATTGCTTAGCATTTTTTATAATTTACTGTCGACGTACAGAATGTAAGGTTTGTTTAAAAATGATGAAGAGTTTTAATTTTATTTTTCGTTTTACATGTATCGTCAATTGTGTAATAAACACTTTACATATAAATGCAAACGGTTTTTAATTTTCACCCTTCACCCCCAGTCTCCCCCTTTTCCCGACTGGCATTCGTATGGGCATTAGATACCCAGACAGCTGACTGACTTAGCGGACCCCGGGCTCCAACGCGAAAGCCGCGGGTGCGACCGGGACAAACGCTGAGATGATGATGATTAGATACCCAGACAACTTCAGCCTATACATGTCCACTTCTGGATAAAGACCTCCCCCAAGGCTTTTCTCGATGGCCGGTCTTGTGTTGCTCGCATCCATCGGCTTCCCGCAACCTTCACCAGGTCATCGGTCTACCTTGTTGGGAGCCTCCCTACGCTGAGTCTTCCGGTACGTGGCCGCCACTCCAGAACCTTACTGCTATAGGCGTAATCAGGGGGTGGCGGTTGCCACCCTAAAAAATTCTTTATCAGTTATTTGCCACACCAAAATTTAAACAAAATATGTATAATTCAATTTAAGGTCGCGGGAGGCCGATGGATGCGGGCAGCACAAGACCGGTCAGCGTGGAAAGCCTTGGGGGAGGCCTTTGTCCAGCAGTGGACATCTATAGGCTGAAGAAGAAGAAGAAGATGTTTAATTAAAGGGTGTATCTGACATCGACGCACAAACGAGTACCATGGATCCAGTACATGATTCTGAACCCCCCAGTGGTGGAATTTTTCGTCGGCTTTTGCATGATTAGAGTTCACATCAGGGATCAACGTCATACCTACAAATCCGCACGGCGGCACGCTTGCAACGTTCAAAAGCCAAGCCGACACTTTTTTTTTAAACACTGAATTCTGTAACCGTTCATTAACGACTTAAATGACTATCATAATTTTATTAGTGGCATGTGGTCTAGCTTTTTCGTGAAGTTTGCGTTACGATGTCAGGTACATTCTGTATAATGACACCTGTATGAGTTACCTATGTCATACTCTTACAAATTTGTTTAAAATGTTAATTTAAAAAAAAAATAACATTTTAAACAAATTTGTAAGAGTATGACATAGGTAACTGATCCTGTAGAAATAAGTGACCGTTTTGAATTTGCCCTGTAAACTAGGAGAGAACTAATCATATACGATGTTGGTAAGTGAAATACCACGCCAGGTCAAGGTTTACGTTCATAGCGAACTGGCAATTCACCAAATCCATATACCTAGGTACATCTAAATAAGTAAAATAATATCAGTGGAAATATTATCAAAACACTTGGGAAATAGCTTAAAAAAAACCGGCCAAGTGCGAGTCGGACTCGCACACCGAGGGTTCCGCCGTACAAACGTAGCGGTCTCCAAAGCCTGGAGCACAGGCGTAGAGTAGCCAGCCTTTCGGTCTTCTATAGGATGCATTCTAGTGAGTGTGCAAGGGAATTGCATGATTTAATTCCCCCATCTCCGTTCCACCATCGGACGACCCGTCGTACGGCGAGTTTCCACCCTTGCGTTGTTGACACCACTGCGATCCGGACGAAATGTTTCGCTTCCTCTTTTATAACGCCTACATCGAGGGACTGGAACAATTTTCCAGCGATAGTGTTTCCGTCACATTACAATTTGAGTGTCTTCAAGGCTAGAGTGAATAGGCTCTTAATAAACTAGCGCACTTTACCATCAACGATCGCATCACTGCTTACCATCAGGCGGGATTGCGGTCAAGCGCTAGTTTATCTTTATATATATATAATTCTGCTGTACGTGTGTATGTCATTGAACTCCTCCTAAACGGCTTGACCGATTTTAATGAATTTTTCTGTATGCGTTTGAGTGGCGATCTGGATGGTTTAGATTCACAAATCAGCCCGGCAGATGGCGCTGATCGCTTGAAGAAGCATGTGATCTCGGAAACGGCCCTAACGATTTCGCTGAAATTTAATATGTGGGGGTTTTCGGGGACGAGAAATTGATCTAGCTCAGTTTTATGTCTGGGGAAGCGCATATTTTCGAGTTTTCTCTTTCGCAATATTTCACGCATAATATGGGCGCTAATTTCGCGCAGCTTGACATAGCGGCTGTGGCGTAGGCGATAGTGGTATGGTCTACTCGCGGTGGCTGGTGTTCCTCGGTTCAAACCCGGGCAACCACAAGTTTTTTTTTTTTTGTTTTTGACAAGTTTTTAGTATTTTTTTTGAATTTTTGTAGTTACTTAAAAAGAAAATTGTACATAAGAACTAAAAGGGGAAAAAATAAAAAAATATTTTCATTTTTTTAATTAATTAAAATTGTACTTGTGAACTAAAAAAGAAAATAATAAATAAATATTTAAGATTTTTTATTTAACTTTAAGAGACTGAAACAAGAGCTCTAGGGGTAGAGAGAGGTATGATATCTTTGTTACAAATGTAGATGACAATGCTTTCTATGGGTATATTCCTAAATCTGCTGTACGTGTGTACGTCACTGAATTCCTCCTAAAGGGTTGGTCCGATTTGAATGAAGTCTATGTATATAAATGAAAGTTGTGTTAGTTACGCTATTTATAACTCAAGAACCGCTTAACCAGTATGGCTCAAAATTGGTAGGGAGGTAGATAAGAACTGAGAGAAGGACATATCACACAGGATACTTTTTATCCCGTTCCCGTTGTTCCCGTCGTTCCCGTGTGACGTGACATGGAATAACAAAACAACTCAGTCAAAATATAAGTTAGCGGTTCATTTGTTAAAAATGGTACAAACACACTGCTGCACTACTCAGCATATTATAAAAAATCTTACCGGTTGAATGTTGATGCATTCATTTAAAGCAAGGAATATAAATACTCTCTGCCGGTTAATTTTTTTAATAAAAGCCCCAAAGCAAACTTCAACTTCAAAATTTCTAATATTGAATTGCTGTGCCATTTACCACTTTACTACATACTATAAAACAAAGTTACTTTCTCTTCCCCTATGTCCCTTTGTATGATTAAATCTTTAAAACTACGAAACAGATTTTGATGAGGTTTCTTTTAATAGATAGAGTAATTAAAAAGAAACGTTTATATGTATAATAACATCCATTAAATTGTGTCCATATCCAATCTATAAAATCCCAGTACATCGGACAGAGCTCCGGCGGGATCTCATGGCGACATGGAAAGTGTGATTGTTGCAATCCAGCACAGAGCACGCCACAATAGCGGCGGTAAGTCCTCTCTTTGAGGAGTAGCTAGAGAGGCGCCACGGCGTCCTCACCTTCCGACTGACGTAGGTCCTCACCGGACACGGCTGTTTCGGGAGGTTCCTGTTCCGTATAAGGCGGGAGGAAACGCCAGGGTGACCACTGTGTGCATCGCCCTGAGGACACGGTGGAGCATATGGTGGAGGTCTGCCCGGCTTGGGTAGAGCACAGCCGTGTCCTCGTGGCGGCGATCGGCGGCGATCTCTCGCCTCCGACCCTGGTCCGGGCCATAGTCCGGAGCAAGAGTGCATGATGGCAAGCTTTCACCTCCTTCTGTGAAGCAGTGATGCTGGCAAAGGAGGAGGCGTAGCGCGTGAGGGAGCGGAAATCCCACTACTCTCACGCCTCAAACCGCCGCAGGAAGCGCCCTGGTCGGGTGGCAACATCGGACTCCCGACCACCGTAGGCGCGGGCTTACGGGCGGCGAGCGATAGGCAGCTCGCCTCCTGGTAAGAACCAGGCCCGAGTTGACGGCGCGTTGTGTTTCACACGCGCCTCAAAGAGATGTCAGCACACCTTGACGGGGTCTACGAGTACTGGTCCACAGGGTTGCGGGTTGGTTAAAAAAGAAACCATGGCACTGGCCGTTGCACAGGCAAGTGAAGGAATACGGGTGGGTTTTAGTCTAGGTAAAAATCTAACACGCCCTTCCGCTCCGCCCAGAGCGGGAGAAGTCATTTGATGATTTCCCATCCAAAACAAAAAAAAAAGAACTGAAGAAGAGCAAGAAATTGCACTTGAAGAGCGCAGCCTTAGTATGGCTCGACTTCGTGCTTCTCACTCACCAGAGCAAAGGGAGGCAGCCCATGAAACGGCTCAGTTGGCAATGCGAAATCGTCGAGAAAACCTCAGAGATCAAGCGCTAGATAATAATTTACGAAGCACAAGAAGAAATTCATCAAATACTGATTTGAATCGGGCAGCGTTTCTATACGCTTAGAATATAGCGCAATGACGTTCGCATTGGGCTAATGGATGTTGTTTCCGAGTATTGTAGCACCTTAAAGATTTCCGGAGAACCGCCAGAATTGTGCTCCCAAATAAAGAATCATTGAATGATAATATTTATTTATTTAAAATTATCCTAATTTAAAAAGTAGTCATGTGATATTGCCTTTAAGGCGGAACGAAGTTCGCCGGGTCAGCTAGTAACTTATAAAAAAAAAGCGGTTTATTGATAAACAAAGTAGAAGTAAACAAAGTCAACGAGAAATTGTCGCAAATTTTACTAATTTCGGTACACGTGCGAACAGCATCTAGGCGCTCCTGCGTATGGCGCACGGCTGCCGCTCGCTGTGCCGCGATACCCCTTCCCTTGACCAACTGCCTGCCTTCGCGCCAGCGGGCGGCTAGTGCTTGCGCGTTCGTTCATTACTACTTACTCCCCCCCGTCCCGCTTCGCCAGTAGGAAGCAAGCTGTCTGATAATTATCGACAACAATAGGAAATTACCATTAATGTCTTTGAATATATTTATAAGTACTAAGTATAACACAGCAGTTAGGACGCATTTAGGTTATAGGTATACAGAACTACATTCACCAAAATATTTCGATTGTGTTGGTCTTTGTTTTGGTTTAACTAGTTACTGTGCCTAAAAATTTTAAAAGGTTTCGGGTTTTTCTGTTAGCTAAGCTATTGTTTCATACCAAAATTCAATATTCAATGTCAGCGGGAAGAAGTCTTTAAGTTTTGATTCCGTTGCGAGTAGTGGCGAATTTCAAAATATGCGGTATGATTATAGGTAGGTACCTCAGCATTTTGAATTTTTGCGTTGATTTAGAATTTTTCACATTTTAGAGGCTTTAAGAAGTGTTTGATATGAATTTCAACTTTAATATCTCTACGCGTTCATGTGAAAAAGGGTAGGTAGTAAGTTTTTAAATATGAAAAAAGTATTTTGTCATGTAAGCAAAAATAATACTTATTTTAATATTTTATGTAACTTCAAATTTATCATTTACGCAATTTTTCCTTTATCTGTTATAACGTTGCTTCTCACTCATCATCATCTCATTCTCATATTTTTAAAGTTTATAGTTTTAAAGTCACTACGTTAAAATTCATTGCATTATATAGCATACCCTATAACTGTACACTGCCCCCTAAGATACAGGCCTAGCCTAGTTTAGGGGACAGGGTTAAACCTATTGTACCCACCTATTTGTAATGCAGTTTTAATGTAAACGAAAAGTGAAAAATGTATTTTTGTCCATTGGGACAAAAATACATTTTTCACTTTTCGTTTCGTTTCGTTTCGTCACGAAAAAAAAAATAAATAATATTTATTGAAATATTATTTATTTTTTTTTTCGTGCCGAATTTCAAGATTCTGAGTTCACGGGAAGTACCTTGTAGGTTTTGATTCCCTAGCATGTGACGGAAATTCGTCTAAGGTGTCAGTATAAACTGCTGTATCTTTTGATCGCGTTAACTTAGAAGTTTGATTTTTTCACTGCTTAAAGGGACAATAGACCTAGGTATTTGGTATAAATTTCAATTTGTTACCTTTATTCGTTCGTGAGAAATAAGGTAGTAAGTTTCATTTTATTAAAATATTTTTATTATATTACATAACTAAAAAAATGTGATTTTCACAATTTTTCCTATATTTGCATTATATGACAATGCTTCATGCCAAATTTCAAGATTCTGTGTTTACGGGAAGTATCCTGTAGGTTTTCCTTTGCGAGTGTCGAAAATTTGTTGAAAATATCGACATAATCGGCTGTATCTTTTGATTGGCTTGGCTTAGAAGTTTGATATTTTCACAGCTTAAAGGGACAATAGACCTGAGTATTTCATGCGAATTTCAGCTTGATATGTCTACGCGTTCTTGAGATAAAGGTTCTTGACAGACAGACAGACGGACAACAAAGTGATCCTATAAGGGTTCCGTTTTTTCCTTTTGAGGTACGGAACCCTAAAAACCAGTAGTTTGATCAATTTTTGTTAAAAAATTCCTGGGTGTGGGCCCCCTGGACCCTCCTTTCCCATGAGACGTATCCTGTACCTACCGCCACAAGGAAAGTTTTGCCACCTCAACTAAAACTAATATTACGCCCATGCTTACTGCCCCATCAACTAGTCATACCAAAAGACAAATAATCTGAATTATGGTGGTCAGATAGGTAATGGCTCCCATCTAAACACTCACACAACAAACCACTACAAAGTGAAAAATAACAAATTTCGGAAGTCGGTGTCAAAAAACGAATATACAAAACCGTTATTTTTCACTTTGTAGTGGTTTTTGGAAGTCGGTTGTTTTTTTGTTAAAACAGAAAATACGTGTCCATTATTTTATGCTTATCTAAAAGACGGACTAATTAGAATCACTATTTTTTAACCCTGTCATCATGCCTATTGCTCAGATTGGTAATGGCTCCATCTAAAACACTGGTAGGGGAGAGCGGGATTGAAAGTTCTCGGGGTAAGTTGTTCCGATGCGAATAGATAGACAAGAGGAAAATAAATAGAAATACGTGTGAAGATTGTTACTAAAGGTCACGACGATGCGCCATTACGGCCGACATTTTGGTAACTCCGCGCTCCGGTGGCGACGGATGAATGGGTGTGACTTTTGTTCTACTTATTTTGTCAAATATTGTAGCTTTTCATACAACTATTGTATTGATTGTAGTAAATATGGTCAGGAATCATATGCTTATGTTATTTTTGTCTGATGATGGGTACATATGGCAGAAGGGAATACGGAGCTAGATGTTCCTTAATTTTGGGGCTGGTTGTTCCTCGGAGCAACTTACCCCATCTGATATTAAGTTCTCTATACTATTGATTTCATTTGTGAATTTGTTTTGATTTGTGATTTATACAAACTAAACATTCTACAACAACATAATTAAAATGTTGACGCATCCTAATGCGTACCTAGAAACAAAAACTGATTGAGGAACTATCAGGAATCGTTAACATAGTGTGGCCTCGAACAACACTCCTACGAACATAATATAAGCATTCATGAAGACAGGAATATACCTACCCATAGACTCCATATTTTTACAGACGATGATTTTGCCTCTTCAGACGTTACGGACCGTTCATTGTGTGATGCATATTCTCGGAGCGCTATGATCTCAATAATTACAGAGTAGAAAGTCTAGAGGTCCAACCAGGGACCTCTACAATGTCAAAAGTAGCAGTCCAATATGATGACCGAAGAGAAACCACCAATAGATCAGTCGTAGACTCTGAGCAAAAAGATGAACAGCCGGGTCCGTTCAATTGTACAACTATGGAGACATAAAGCCAGGACATTATCATGGACTAAAACCCAAAACCTCAGCCAACGCCAACAATACGCAGTGTATTCGACATCGCAGACAGATAGATCGAAGACAGTGACAAAGAGACATATTAGAAAGACAGCAGTGTTAACAGACACACCAATAAAAATGAGTTGGCTGAATAATAGTAAAAAATTACATGTTTTTTTTTTCATATAAAATTATTTAATAATATATTGTACCTACATGCATATCACTTTGTTTTATTTATTATGCCAAATTATTTTGATTTCTATTGGTCAACAATGTAATCGGAACAACTTACCTCAATGATGGAACAACCACATCATGGAGGAGGGCAAGCGAAAGCATGGCGGACAACTCCTCCGGTTCAAGGATGTTTTAAAACGACACATGAAGAGATGCAATATAGAACCCTCTGAATGGGAGCGGTTGGCAGCAAAACGGTCAGAATGGCGCAGAATGGTGTACGGACAAGTACGCGAGTTTGAGGAGCAGCGCAAAGCTGACCTCGATGCCAAACGTGACCAATTAAAGGCCCGCCCACCTGCTGCCATCACATACAACTACGTCGACGGCGTGCTTACGTGCCCTCAGTGTGCACGAAGTTTCGCCGCCAAGATAGGCTACATAAGCCATCTTAGCACAAATCATCAGCATACATGATCTCAGTAACCAGTGCATGTGAGACTTTGGTGCGAGCCTTAAGTCTAGCCAGATTGAAAAGACCGCCGTCGGTGCGGAAGCGGATGCGAACTCCTTGTGGAACAATTTGTAAGACATGTCCCACTACCACTGCAAAGTATAAGGCGAACAGAGTTGGTGCTAAGACGCATCCTTGCTTCACCCCACAGGTAACGGGGAAGAAGTCTGTCTGTGCACCGTCTACAGCAACGCAGCATTGCACGCCGTCATGTAGGAGTCTAAGAAGTCTCACAAACTTTTCAGTTCATCCCAGCTTACCTAACACTAACCATAAGGCTTCACGAGGCACACTGTCGAAAGCCTTTTTTTTTCGTTCCGGGGTGGATAATCCTCAATGGATGTCCGCCGCCCTGGGGTGGGCGACGGGTTCTGTCAGACTCCTACTGACTAAAAACCACCACGGTGTTTCTCCGGTCACGTGCGCACGGAGCCGCGGGAGTCCCTGATTCTGCCGCGGCCCCACTATCGTGCCGGGCCTCGCCCCCTGCAAGGGGTAGTGAGGTGTTAAACTACCCCGTGCATCGCCTCTGAGGCGCGCGCCGACATTCGCGGAAGGGAGTTGAGATCTCCCTCTCCCGTTCCGCAGCTTCCTTCTGCGACATCATGTCCTCGCAGAAGGACACCACCGCGTCCCACTACTCTGCGCTGCCGACCATCCTCCGCACTACTGTCGGCAGCGTCAGGTCGCCTCCTACTTCATTTGTGAGGATACTGTCGAAAGCCTTCTCCAAGTCAACAAACCAGAGGTACAGCTTACGACCCTGTTCTCCACTCTTTACCTGTAGTTGACGCACGGAAAAACTTTTTTACAAAAAAACAACCGACTTCCAAAAACCACTACCTAAACACTACAAAGTGGAAAATAACTAATTTCGGAAGTCGGTGTCTTTGGTTTTGTATATTTGTTTTTTGACACCGACTTCCGAAATTAGTTATTTTCCACTTTGTAGTGTTTAGTTAGTGGTTTTTGGAAGTCGGTTGTTTTTTGTAAAAAAGTTTTTATTTTAGACTTTTTAGTTCTTAAAAGTACTATGTATTCAATTGCATCCGGTCAGACTGGAAGCTGACGCAAATATAATTGGGAAACGACGTAATTTTGTTTACTTTAATTTTTACCCGTACCTAAGTATTCCCTCAACTGCCTATGGTCTTCATCATCAAATTTACTGCAGACCATTATTTTAACCCAATGGGTGCAAAGGTCTCATCAATATAAATGAATTAAGTCCAACCACAAAGTAGCTACTGTAAACCGTTGAGGAGTTCCCGGAACTGGCCTTTGTCTTCGTCATCAAAGCTCTTATGACAGTCACAACCCATCTAGGTGTAAAGTTCTTATCAATACAAATTAATTGAGCCCAAACACAAGGTAGCTGCTGTGAATTGTTGAGGAGTTCCTTCGACTGTCTCCCGGCTCCATCATCAAATCTACTCCAGACCTTTATTAAATTGTAGTGCTTTAAAATACTTAATGAAAATGCTAAGAAATGCACTAGTCGCCCCTGCAATTTTTGAAAGTTCCCCTTGTTTTCTCTGGTCTTCCACCATCAAACCCTGATATCCTTATCATGGGACCACCTTGGGAACGTCTTCTTTCCAACAGAAAAATAATTATCAAAAGCGGTTCATAAACGACGAAGTTATGCGCGAACAAACATAGAAAAAAAAAGCATATATACGGTCGAATTGAGTAACCTCCTCCTTTTTGAAGTCGGTTAAAAATATCGCTTCACAGGTGCCTCGGTCCGGTCGGAAGCCGAACTGGGTTTCAGGTAAGATCTTTTCAGACAATACTTTTAGGCGGTTTAAGAGAACTCTAGCAAAAACCTTTCTAGGAGTCGATAAAAGCGTGGTACCACGGTATGAGTTGCAGTCGGATCGGTCACCTTTGTTCTTATACATATAGTGTTCTTATACGCGACACTTTAAACATATCAGGAACGCGCCCTTCCTCCCACATACGAACAAACAGCTTCTATATCAACTCATGCAACCCCTCTCCGCCGTATTTGATCAGCTCTCCCGGTATAGGGTCAATGCCAGCCACCTTTTGGTTTTGCTGCTGTCTGATGGCAGTAACAACCTCATCAAGTAATAGTGGCTCGTCCAACTCAAGAACAGGAGGGAATTGAGGCATTAAGCCGATGGCTTGAAGGTCAGTTGAACGATCCACATTCAGCAGAGTATTGAAGTGACGCTTTAGTACATTCTCCCTGCCCGTCAACAGGTGTCTACCGTCTAGAGACCTTAAAGGCACCTTTGCATAGTAGGATGTACCAGTCAGCCTACGTACCTCACTGTGGAACTCCCCGAGTTGTTTAGTGTCCAAAAGCCTTAATAATAAAGTCCTAAAAATAGGAGGGTATTGAACCAGTTATGGGAAGAAATAAAAAGCACTAGCGCCGCGCGATCTGCCCGACGGCAATGAAACAACCAATTCAAAACATAAAAGAAAATCATTCAATGTTTCTTCCGCCGTATTGAACCAGTTAAGTTGAACCGTGTGAATGAAGTGTGTCCACTCTAGCCGCTGTAAGGATGATTCATAGAAGTAAACATAGACAGGTACAATACAACAAACATTTTATTACTATAAGTGAATCCAAATATAATACGTAATACCACTGAAGTGAATTAGGCAGACATCTTTAAACTTATATATACATATATTAATTCATCCTTCCTAATATTATAAATGGGAAAGAGAGTTTGTTTGTTTGTTCCGCTTTCACGCCGTAATTACTGAACCGATTGCTTTGAAATTGCAGACGTAAAGTTAGGAGTCCGGATTAAATAATAGGGTACTTTTTATCGCGGAAAACTTTGATATTCCCGAGGGAAATCTAAAAAGCGCGATATAACCGAACTCCACGCGGGCGGAAAGCTAGTTATAAGGTACCTGCGCCAAAGATGGCCCTGTTCGTAAGATGGCCCGCATTCGTAAATTCATATTATTTGAAGTTCTACTGAGCTAAAATTTCGCGCCTACGTTTGGTTTGAACCATAAACAAAACTGCAACTTCATGTTATAGGAAAGGTGGCGCCATTTTCACAGTGGTTGACAGTTTGTCACTGACATTGCAAATGATTAGCGTTTTGTAACCTCATATGCTTAAATTGTCTATTATTTCCTAGAAAAAACAAAACATTTCGGCATTTAAAAAAAATTAAAGGTTAGTAAATTTAACTGGCAGTTCTGAGAAGGTAAGTATTGGTTGTATTCTTTGGTATTTTTAATTTAAAAGCAAGTTATCTTATTTCCGAGTGAAGTCCCTATTAAGGCCCACGATAAAGGTTACGAAGATGGTCCGGGCCTTATCAGGACTATAGTCCTGCATAACTAACTTTTTTGTTTATTATATGATAAAATTAGTATTTTCATTACTTTTTTATAAAATAATACTAGTTTTCTATCGGAGTAAAACATTGGAACGTATTTTAAACGTAGATACCTACTTAAATTTGCATTTATAAATCCTAACCTCAAATTAAACTTTTAAGTTTAATTTATTTTCAGATTTTACAAAATGGAAATAACAAAGAAGCGCAACAGTTCAAAGAAAAGGAATCGAACATATCAAAACGAACCAAAGAAACACAGATAATAAAAACATTAGATTTTCAACTTTATTTCTAAAGCATTACGGCTCAAGGTTGATATGGAATATTTGACAGTTTCTGGTAGCTTGACCTACTGTCGTCCGTACATACCACAGAGAGTATGTTGTCTTAACTGAGAACGACGGAAAAATTTCTTCATGTCCAGAATGTGACTAGAAATCTTCAAAGCTTTTGGTTTTTTACATTCAAATTTCATTGTTTTTTTCTATTGTCCTAATAAGGCCCACTAAAGTTATTAACAAAATTTTTTTGTCAATATCTGAACATATTTTTTATTTTTACGAAATGTCATTATTAGGAGATCGTGACAAAATTGTTTTATATTGAGTTTATTGAAAGATTTTTGTTTTGTAGATAGATTAAATTATGTTAAGCCTAAGATGGCCCACCCCTCATTAATGACCATGAAAACTATTATAACAGACTAATTACTTAAGAATATTTTATGTTAGGTTAAGTTAAACGTATTTATATATTTTTTGTTTTGATAGCATTTATAAATTATGTGATGAATGTCGGGCCATGATAAGTACCTATGTTCTTAAAAAGGCCCACTTTAGAGGTTTTTAAAAACATTTTTTTTGTTAAAGATATTTTATAAAATGTGTTGATTTATATGTTGATTTTATTCACAAATAAATGAATAATTATGTGAGAAGGTTTATTTATATTAATAATTTAAATATTTTTATTTATTTTAATATTGCAAAAAATGGGCCTTACAAGGCGCATGTACCTTATTGTAAATAACAATGTTACAAAATATATCGATATCAACCTCGCACTGTAAGGAATTCATGTCTTAATTACATTCGTCAATCAAACCATCACCATCTCAGCATTAATTCCATGCAGCAAGCAATTTGGAGTCTGGGGTCCGCTTTACCAGTCTAACTGCTCATTTGGCTAAACTTCGATATTTTCCGTGAAGCGACTGCCGTCAGACCCCCACAACCAGAGGACGACATCGAAGCATTGCAGTTAGACCAATTTTTGGAATTCAACCCATAACGATTGGCATTAGATGTTCGTATGGCAACCGGGACCATTGGCTTAGCGTGCTTTCCGAGGCAGTGTAAATATTCATATTCATGGATACAAATATTTGCACTGCGCGGAGAACGAACCCGCCCCTCCTTACGCGGCGGCCGCATTCGCTACCGTTATAGCATGGAGGCTGTCAACACATTCGTCAACCGTGCATGCAAATATCTGCTTTAAGGTGTATTAATTCGGTACTCGTTAATCATAAAATCGTTTCAAAGTTACTATGACATTTATTGTAAGTATATAAAACAGCTATAGAACCCTGGTCTACAAAACACATCATTACAGAGATCCAGATGCAAATGATGTGAACGCAAAAATGCACTTTGCACACCTCTAGTGAGACAGATTTTGACGGTGTGACATGGACGGTGCAAAATGGATCCAAGCCACAAAAACCGTTTTTTGAGTTACTGTCATAAATGGCATATATAAATCAACTTAAGTATATCCAAAAAATATCTAAGTCGCAAAAAAATACAGGAAACATTATTTAAAAGGTAATTTAAAACAACCTACTGTCATGTTATTTTAATATATCAATTTTACTTCAAACTCTATTTTCTCAAAAGCAAGTTTTTGGGCTGGATCCATTATGCATAACTACTTCCATTTAGATTCGGCAAAAGTAGTGTCATCATGAGATTTTGAACAATTTCTTTTATTTTAAAACAAAATTGCAGAGTAGCTTTCAAACATTGCGTTGGATATCGCATTAATCTAGGAAGACTAGGCTATATAACAACACGCAGCGGAGCATATAAAAAGCATCGAAACCTACGCGGGTTAAACCGCGACGCGTAGCTAGCTAGTTAGTTATGTAATTTAAGTACTTATCCGCTTAACCGAAAATATTATCCCACTTCATATATACAGACGCCAGTAGGTCAAGCTACCCGAAACTGTCAAAAATTACCAACCTTGAGCCTTAAAGCTTTAGAGATAAAGTTGAAAATTTAATAAAGAAATCTGAGAGATTGTAGTGGCTTGATGTGCTGTGGTCTGTACGATTAAGTGAATAAGAAGTACCGTTATGTTTTAAAACAAGAGAAATTGTTCAAAATCTTATGGAGTCGCTGGTCGGCACAGTCTTAAGTCATCATCATCATCTCAGCGTTTATCCCGGTTGCATGCACCGGCGGGGCACGAGGCGGGGTCCGCTTTCCTCCTCAATTTCCTCCATTTCGCGCGATCTTTAGCATCCTGTGGTTTGAGATTGTTGGCACGCATGTCACCTCTTAGAACGTCAAGCCAGCACTTCTTTGGTCTACCCCGCTTGTTCCGGCCCGGCGGAGGCGCCATGGTAAGACATTTGTTACCCACGTAACAGTCTTAAGTCAAGTCGCATGTATTAGGCCGCTGCCTCGAATCTTGCGGGCAGTGGGGCGGCGGCGGCGGCGGCGCGGGAGCCGAGCGGGCATCGAAGACCCGTTCTCGAAACTAGCGGGCAGATCGCGCGTCACTATAGCCGCGTAGTGTTGTGTTCACGATTGTGTCGACGAGATATTTGTTTTTATTCGCGAAAGAAATTTGTGAACAATGACGGCAATATCTTTTTGATTCAAATTTATTCCTAACGCTCGCTCACCGCTCGCTGCCCGCAAGATTCGAGCGCGAGAAGTACACCGCTCGCTGCCCGCCACCGCCCCGCCGCTGCGCCGCTGTTTTCGAGAACCGGTCCGTTTGATTTTACGCATAAGATCCTGCCGCTCACTCGCCGCCGCCGCCGCCACCCCGCTGCCCGCAAGATTCGAGGCAGCGACCTTAGAGGACGAGCCTATTTTCTTCAATCAGACGCAAATCCAGGGATCAATATTTTGTAACATTGTTATTCTTATAAAATGACAAGTTTCTAAAGTGAAGTCTCATCAACACCTGAATATCGTGACAATATGTAAATAAAACCCCGTCCGACCCAAAAGGATAATAAAGGTTAGGTATACACATGACTAAATAAAATATGAAATTTTACATAATCATCACAGTGAATACTAATGAATTTTGAAATAATCTTTTTTCCGCGAGTTAATTCCAAAATCCCCAAAATTTGGTAATTTAAAAAAAAGTAACAACACCATTCGTGACGGAGCGAAAAGCGATGCGATCACGTGCTGCCTGCCCTGCCTCCTTTCACCCGCACATGTATGCCCAACGTGTTGCCTACCGCACATGCATTAAGTTACCTCGCTTTTTCGAAATAATATTTTTAAGGGTATTTTTTTTAAGTTTAGCCCGGCTTTGTAGGCATTATTAGAATCAGTTATCGATACCTAACAATACCTTCACGGATCGGAAAGGGTTTTCTTTACATATTGTATACAACGTTATTTTTCCTTTATACGACACCTGAATATACATATACAACTTGTAACAAAAAGGGTATTTACATACCAAGGGAATGGCATCTTTAGATGATATCAAACGATATCGGAAGGGTTTCAACTCAAAATAAAATACACAAAAAAAAATTGGTACCAAATTTTCGGTTTCGTGTGTTTCTTAAAATAAAATCATAACAAACGTGGCAGCACACTACATACGTTAATAACTACTCGTTACCCGTCACGTTACTTGCCAAAATCCGATAAATGTCTTCAATATCTCTGTGCGACTAGTATGATAGTAGCCTATCACAGGCAGTGTTTTTCCTCATAACTTCCTAACATAAAGAGATAGGATTAAAAAACCCTTCCAATATCGTTTGATATCATGTAAAGATGCCATGCCTTTGTTATGTATATACCCTTTATGTTACACGTTGTATAATTTGTTCAGAATAAGTAACTTAACGGATTCCAATTATTTTTACACCATGTTATATTTTTTCCCAAATACATTTAGAAATTGTTGCAGTGTGGTTACCGCTAAGCGAGTGCGCACAGCGGGACAATCTGAATCTTTACTTAAAAATACTGGACAAATGTTTCGGGTTTCGCATTTATACAAAAAATAATGTATACTTATCACGAAACTTACAATATTTTACATCCGGAAACAAAACTGTAGATATTTATATTAGCTACCTGTAATAAAATAATGTTTTCTGCCCCCTAATCGGTGAACACATTTGTGTCAAACGATTGCGACTAGTTATAGTTTGTTTATAGTTTGGCAGTTTTGCATGCTTGGAGTAAAAGACTTTTGGTGATATTATTTTATTATTATCTCCTTTATTTCATTAAATAAACT
This sequence comes from Sesamia nonagrioides, assembly GCA_017933935.1. Classification (NCBI taxonomy): domain Eukaryota; kingdom Metazoa; phylum Arthropoda; class Insecta; order Lepidoptera; family Noctuidae; genus Sesamia; species Sesamia nonagrioides. The sequence continues at coordinate 131,963 of JADWQK010000827.1, forward strand.
TATAAATTAGACCAAACCAACCAAATAAAACCCAAGCCCAAATCCAAAATAATAAAATTCAATAATAAAAACAGTTTCTATACACGATGGAGAAGTTTTCTACTCGAACCAAACCGACCCGTTGGAAATGACAGTGCAGTGGCAGTTGCGTCGAGCTCGAGCGACGAGTACTTCTCTCCGCCGACGACGCCACCACCTGCTCGCCGACGGGGAGGACGCCGGCCGCCGGACCGCTTAGGACCTCGAGGCCCATCGGCTTCTGACAGGGTCCCAGCTCCCGGCGATAGTGTGCAGCGCATGAGATGGACACAATCCATTAATGAAAATGTCATGCGCTCATACTACGCGCTTATTATTATTATTTCTTTTTTGTATTTTGTTTCTTATTGTAATTTTATGGTATTTAGATGTAAGGTGCGTTTTGTCTGTGCGGAATAAAGAATTTTTCTTTCTTTCTTCTTTCTTTCTAGTTGTGATCGTTTGGACCGAATGGACCAATGGGCGGTCCGAACGATACCAACTGATCCCAACTAGTCCCAATCATTTGACAAAAATGTGTTCACCGATTGGGGGGCTGGAAACGTTAACAGAACTTGAAATGATAAAAACGGTAGTTAATTTAAACGCAACATTTATGTAGCCTAATTTTTTTTTTATTTATTATTTACAAGGGCATTAAAAACTATTTAGTAATGGTGGTTCTATATTGACTATTATATTTAAGTACAGTTATATTATTGTTGAACCTCGTACAATTGGGTTGTATCCTAAAAAAAATAATTTAATGTCCATCAGATAGATTTATAAAAAATATTGAACACGTATTTTTTATTTTTTCTTTCATTTAAATACTTAGGAAGATGATTTGAAATGTCGCATGAAGTCACGCTGTGGTACAAAGTATACCACGGCGTGACGTAATTAGCCCCCACTCCGTAACTTTAATACGCTATATCTCAGTCGTTTTTGGTAATATCGACAAAATAAAAAATACGTATCTTAACTTTTTTTATTATCTATAAGACGGACTAATTATTTTTTTTGATTTTCATACCTTGGATACATCCCTATGGCCCACTTGAATAACTAAGGTCCGTATTACAGAACCTTACTAGTTTCAACCAATCAAATAGCTTCAAACGAGATTTAAGTATAAGCCCCGCAAGTTGATATTGCGATCGGCGGCCATGTTGATGACGTAGTCGAAGTCGCACCGTCAGTACCGTTCGCATGATCAGTCCGTGCTTACGTGCTTCCGCGCATCTAATGCTTATTATAGCTTTTTGTTTTTGTTATCCTGTTTTATTGTTGTTCTTGAGTTTTGTTGTCTAAATTAGTTAACAGTTGAAATTTAAGCAGACCTAACAAACACAATATAAATATGGTTGGAAAAAAATCTTATAAATAGTAATAAAAAACACTCGTTCTCTTGAAATTCGTTATACTTAATGAATAAAAGTTTAATTGTCAGAATATGAGTGGGTAGGTTTAAAAAGTGTATGCATAAGAAAATTCTAAAATAAAAATAAACCCATAACCCTAGCTTATTAACTTTTATTGAAAACTTTTTGCTAGCTGTCCTTTTGTGCGACGGATGACGTCATGCAGCTGTTATTGTGACAAGGTTCCATCGTAATATCAACGTGCGGGGCTTATAAAGCTTGAGTTTTGAGTTAGGTTCTGAAATCCGGACCTAAGTGCGAAAACCAAACCCGTAACTTAGAAAATGGAAAAATGACTTCGATTCACTTGTTCACAAACTAATTTCTAAGTTATAGTATCTTTTTTTATATATATAATTATAAACTAGCGCTTGACTGCAATCCCGCCTGATGGTAAGCAAGCAGTGATGCAATCGTTGATGGTAAAGCGAGCTAGTTTATTAAGCCCATTCACTTTAAAAAAATTTTAGTGAATAGGAAGGAAGACGGCAGTTGAGCGAGGTGGTGCAATGATAAACCCAACAACACGACCAACGATGCTGCGCCAGAGGGAGATTGATGTGGAAACCCTCCACGATCAAACTCCCGACACAACAACATTTGACGCATCGTACTCGGCACACATCGCAACACAACTGCTCAGACCCGTCCTCCGTACGGCTTCACCAGACATCATGCCGGAAGGATGAATCGCTTGGCGGTAAGACTTTGTCTGGTGGGTGGTAACTTCTACCGGCAGCCGATGTTATGGCCTACCACCGAGAAGTCTTTTTCTTTCTCTTTCAATAAGAAAAGGATAGAAGATAACCCCCCTTATTCATAAACGCTGCTTAAAGTTAACTAGTGATTAGCGATTCTTTAACCATAATTTTTTGACCTTTTAACGTCACTTAACTGAAATCATCCTTTATGAATATATACCACAGTGTTTAAGGGGGTTATAAATAAGCGTTTATGAATAAGGGGGTAGATTTAAGTTTAATCCTGTCAAATTAAGATATTCCATAGACAGTTTAGACGCGATTATAAACATGGCGACCAAAAATACATCAATTTACGTCAGGGGCTGACTAATTTGACAGGTCTAAACTAGCATTTCATCTTCTGTCCTTTTCTTATTGAAATGGTAAGAAAAAGATGCACTGGGCTTAAATTTAACTTAGTTTGTCAACATAGGAATGAGTGTCAATATTGTTGACGCGTTTAGTGAGTCCTCCCTTTAATCCTCTGTTACAATGATATAATATTAACAGATATGATATGTTCTAACAAACTAACCAAAATAAATGTGCCGTTCGGAGCAGCAGCACACACATGCAAATTTGTTATTCTGCGTACATTTCACACGTTGGTACAGTGTGAGTGAGATGGGGCGCAATCTAAAGCATAGAGAAAAAGATGGCTAGTGTTTGTCATTTGCGCTGTTAGTAATTTTGTCGTTTGTTTTTACGAGTGTATCGAGAGTGAATAAAGCGAGATACTGGACTTACTTCCTTTTGTACGCTTCATTTTCAGTGCGCTAGTGACATATCTACCGTAGTTTAATATTATATCAATGCTCTGTTACCTTAGATTATGCATAATTATAAACTATTATTTTCTTCAGTTCGACATCAAATCTACAATTAAACTATAACGTTGTCGTCACACATAGATCGTCCTTTTTTGTTTCTAGCCTCATTAACTAACATACATATTTCTAAGTTTTCTTGCTAACAAAATGATTCTAGCGTATAAAAAGGGCAAATTCAATGGCGCCTCGCCTTGCAAATGAAATACAAATTCAATCCAATTCCTAGGCAAAGTCAACCCACGAAACTAAACAATACACTCAATGTCAAGGGTGCCATATTAAACAAGCCATTTCCACATCATCACCCTTTTGGTTTAAGGCCTAAAACAAACCGACTCTTCGGACCTTTGGTTCAGGCGTCCAAATCGCGCCATATGTTGAGAAATATAGGCATCTCTTTCACGCTGCCGCTTCCGGTTGAGTGCGAAAGAGACGCGCGACATTTCGAGGTCATCCCTGTGCGTTGTCGCCCACGTCAGAGTAGTCAGTCATAGGGACGATCACTACTTGTATCTGGGAAACCAAATATGCTATTAGAAAATATTGTCAGCAGCTTTGTTAAATTTTCAAGTTATAATTAAATCAGAAAAAGTATGCGCTTCGGAAATGTAAATTTATTTTTTTTATAATTATAAACTAGTGCTTGACTGCAATCCCGCCTGATGGTAAGCAGTGATGCAATCGTTGATTGTAAAGCGCACTAGTTTATTAAGCCTATTCACTTAAAAAACTTAGGAATAGCAAGGATGACGGCAGCTGAGCGAGGTGATGCAATGTTTACCCCAGAGGGAGATTGAACTGGAGACCCTCCACGACCAAACTCCCGACACAACTGCTCAGATTCGTCCTCCATACGTCTTCACCAGACATCATGCCGGAACACGACGAATCGCTTGGCGGCAAGACTTTGTCTGGTGGGTGGTAACTTCTGCCGGCAGCCGATGTTACGGCGTACCACCGAGAGATGTTTCGAACTTAGCACTCAGATCGCGCCACAGAGTTAAGACTACACAAAGATTTACACGGTGCAATTTAATTGCCTACAGCTTCAATTAAGTTGAACCAACAATAAAAGTTGCATTATAGTTATTTATGCCACTGTCAATGATAGCTATTGTAATATGAGTGACAGTTTGTGCCACTTAGCTTCGCCTCGTGGCACAATAGATCAGCAGGAGTATTACAATAGCTGTTTGCGGCAGTGGCATACCAAACTTTTTCTACGACCTTGAAATAATTGGTAACTCTTTTCATATTCTTTTCTTGATTTATGTGGTAGCAATTCTTTTATGCTCAGAGAAATAGGAGAGGAATAATAATAAATTTCAGGAGGCATTAAGATATTGTCCGTTTTGCTATTATCACTGATATCACTCATTTTCAAATCAATTTTATTTATAAATGCAGATATAAGTTAACAATGGCGCGAAACTTACGCGGCGCGCGGAATTTTGTTACTTGTTTTGTTGTTATAATCCCACAAATGAAAGGCAAAGGCAATTCTATACAGCCTAATAACATGAGACGTTTAGCCGTGATGCAAATACGCGTGCTTTTTGGCATAATCATATGTTGATTTTTTGTAGCCATAGCCATAAAAAAAAAAGTCTCATTGTAGTGCGGTTTACCCGTGTGGAAATGGTCATTGTAATACGACTCGGCAGGAATGAGTACTATTGAGATAGGACTTATGGTTATGTATTAAGTAAATTACCAAATGGTCGTAGAAAAACACCATTTAGACAATGGAAGTCATTTGTTGCATCAATTTTATTGTATGCCATAGGCAATTAAATTGCGCCGTGTCAATCAGCCTTAAACCTCACAGAAGCTAGAAGCAAAGAAATTCGCATTTTGTTGTAGTGCACCTATCATTGCGAGTTTTAATGAAGTTTTCTATCTGTTAGGTAGCCTATACCATTCAGATATTGCAGATGCAGACCGTCATTTGTCACTTAAACGATTTAAAAAGTGTTTGGTAATTACATAGAGTTGTTAAGCTTTAATTTTGTAATAAAGTTAATTAGGAAAGTACTTTCGTGGTTGTATAACTTGTATCAGCTCTATATTAAATCTAATCTAATCTAAAATAAGTTCATATTCCCGAAGGCGAACTATCATTTCCGAAGCGCATACGTTTCTTGAGATATCAGTGAGTACGGTGCTACGGTAAAGATTAGTGACGTCGTGGTTAGTGTTGGGATATACATAGAAAATTTATCGACTTTATATTTTTATGGTATCACATGTTTCGTATGTAATAAATAAGCTTAGTAAACGGGCTCACCCTCAATTGATCCTTGTTGGGTCCTAACAAGTGTCTCGGCTCAGGGATCTCGCATGTCTCGGAGCACTTTGAACAACATTTGCTGGAAATAGAACTAATCACTTGGTTAATAATGGTTTGGATTGAGGAATAATAAATAGCTTCGAAAGCAGGATTTTGGTTGTGACGGAGAATAGATTACGTATTTTTAATTTTATGAAAAAACATGTTGCGCCGCTTCCAAATAAATTGGGAAAAGCGGACAGCATGTCGTGGTGGCCTAGTGGTTAAAACACCAGCCTCTCAAGTATGAGTGCACGCGTTCGATTCCAGGTCACTTTTCTAAAGTTATATTATGTACTTTCTAAGTATGTCTTGGACACCATTGACTGAAGGTGAAGGAAAACATCTTGAGGAAACCTGGACTTTAAGTCTGAAATCGCCAACCCGCATTGAGCAAGCGTGGTGATTACGCTCAATCCTTCTCTGTATGAGAGGAGACCTGTGCCCAGCAGTGGGACGATAAAAAGGTTGATGATGATGAAGCAGACAGGAGAATGATAATTCATATAAATAACTAATTTATTTTATTTTTTGTATATTGTGACAATAAAAACTTTTTTTTATGGGTCTAACTGAAATAAATGTTTTGTCTCGTGACAACCACGGCAATATAATGAGGGATAGAGATGATACGTGACTCTGTATTCACTATCCTTGTTTTAACAGTTTTTTTTTTATTACTTATAAACTAGAGCTTAACTGCAATCCCGCCTGATGGTAAGCAGTGATGCGATCGTTGATGGTAAAGCGCGCTAGTTTATTAAAAGCCTATTCACTCTAGCTTTGAAGACACTCTTGTAGTCCGACGGAAACACCGACGCTGGCAACAACGTACGGGTGGAAACTCGCCGTACGACGGGTCGTCCGGTGGTGGAATCATCATCATCAACCTTTCGTCCCACTATCGTTATCGTCCCACTGCTGGGCACAGGTCTCGAAGGATTGAGCGTAATCACCACGCTTGCTCAATGCGGGTTGGCGATTTCAGACTTAAAGTCCTGGTTTCCTCAAGATGTTTTCCTTCGCCTTCAGTCAATGGTGTCCAAGATATACTTAGAAAGTACATATAACGTTAGAAACGTTACGTTGGTACTTGTCTGACCTGGAATCGAACCCGCGCACTCATACTTGAGAGGCTGGTGTCGTGGTGGTGGAATAGGGGTTATTAATTAGTATTTAACGTAGACTAGTTGTATATTGGTGAGTACCTGTTGCAGGGCGTGTGCTTGTTGCCGGCGGGCTGCGGCGAGGATTCCCGCCCGTGTACACTGGTGGGCGGCGCCGGCGAGTACAGCGGAGTGTTCAGCTCGTCGAAGTCCAGGGCGCCGTCTATGTTCAGTACCCTGACAAATAACACAAAGAGACAGTGAGGATAAAGGATCAGTCCAGGTTCACTCAATAACATTATCATATGAATTCCTGAGCCAGGCAAAAGATGAAGGATCAGTCCAAGTTCACTCAAATAAAATAACGGATTAATTTATTTATTTAAAGTACAGTCACATCACATACATTACACTTATGCTAGAGTAATCTTAATAACTAAAGGACTAATGTACATGACAATTACGGCGTATATAGCATTGATTTATTTTGCTGCCTCGAAAAATATATTACGCTACACTAAGACTAATACAAACAAGACAGACTATAAATAATCAAACAGTGGCAAATAATTAGAGCAAAGTTAATAATATTCATAATACCAAAACACCAATCAATGCAAAATAATTAAAAGTATAATATTTGATGTTTCTTTCCTTTGCCAACCTATAAACCCGGTAAAATTAAGTCCTACTAATTTTATAAACTCGAAGATTTGTGAGGATGTTTGTTTGTTGCTCACGAAAACACTACTGAATGGATTTTGAGGAAACCTTGCAGTAATGTAGGCATTTATCTTGGCATTCCTACGGAAACGGGAACCACCGCGCGCTGTAAACTGAAGACCACGCGGACGGAGTCGCGGGCAACAGCTAGTATATTTCATAAATAAATAGCTTAAATCCATTAGCTACATTTACCGTACAAATTCTTTAGTTAAACTAAAGGTAGACCACCATTTGTAAGCTGACCACAGACCAACCTCAGGTAAGCTGGTTAGTCATGGCATCAGATAAGATTGAAAAGTGTAAAACAAACCTACTAGAACTGACCTGCTATGTGGAGAGAAGCGATGCACCCGCTCCACGACCGAAGATACATGCTCGACTCCCTTTTGCACCCCCCAAACTAGGATACCGATCTGAAAAACATAATAATTTGACGACACGGTTAGCGCAGTGGCTGAGTGATCGACTACTGCACTGCGTGTGGCGGGTTCGATCCCCGCACGGATCAAATATTTGTATGTCCCTACAAGTAGTTGTTCCGGATCTGGCTGTTTGTGTATGTGAGTATGTCGCACCCTCGATACAAGACAAAGTACTAGCGTCGGGCACCGTTTATTAAAAAAAAACAATATCCATACTAATATTATAAATGCGAAAGTGTCTCTCTGTCTGTCTGCCTGTCCGGCTTTCATGCCAAAACTACTGAACCGATTGTAATAAAATTTGGTGCACAGATAGTCTGGACTCTGGAGCATGAGAAAGGACTTAGGCTATAGAACATCCCGCTATGACCAATAGGAGCAAAGCAATAACAAAAAATTTTGCGAAAACGGGAGCTTACGCGTACGTACTACATGCTGCTCCCATTATTTTAACAGGCGCTTATTTTATATCAAATGAACTTTTAATTTACGATAACCACCGCGCGCTGTAAACGGAAGTCCACGCGGGCGGAGTCGCGGGCAACAGCTAGTTATAAATATGTTAATTTGTGAGGATGTAGGTATGAATGTTTGCTACTCTTTCTCGCAAAAACTACTGAACGGGTTTGGATGAAATTTGGCACGCAGACAGTTTCTAACCAGGAATAACACATAGAATTCTCACCTTGACCCTGACGTCAGGCTCCAGCTGCTCTGGCTCCCCATATTGGTTGATGGTATACTCGGGGCAGTTCTGACATGTGATCGAGATGCGAACTGTTCTCAGCACCACCTCGGGAACCTACGAGGTATTGAGGAGTCAGTGGTGATTTTTGTGTGTTGTGCCTACAGGCTTCCGCCATTTTGTCAAAAAAAAAAATGGTGGAAATCTGTAGACATCTAAAAAGGCTGAAAAATTAAAGAAAAATGTTATCTTTTATTCCATCACATTATTTCGCTTTCACACTCGATTTTGTTTAAATCAGTTTCTTTTTTGCACTGCCTAAGTAAAACCAGAAATCAAAACCATCTGGGGTTATCCCCAGGTTATTCCATATAACGCTATTTATGCTTCATGACAATCATGACTTGTTATTGAACCAACAGTGGACTGCTACAGGCTAATAAAAGGGCGGAGTAAAAAAGTTGGATTATCTTTAATGACAAGTCAAAGATAGTTAAACTTGTCAACAAAAACGTGATAGCAGGTCAAATATACACCAAATGTTGTTGTGTCGAGAGTTTGGTCGTGGAGAGTCTCCAGATCAATCTCCCTCTGATGCAGCATCGTTGGTCGTGTTGTTGGGTTTAACATAGCTTCACCTCGCTCAACTGCCGTCTTCCTTCCTATTCACTAAGTTTTTTAAGTGAATAGGCTTAATAAACTAGCGCGCTTTACCATCAACGATTGCATCACTGCTTATCATTAGTTGGGATTGCAGTCAAGCACTAGTTTATAATTGTTTAAAAAATAGGATCAATAGAATTTTAAATAATAATGTGGAGTGCCCAGGCTGAAGAGATAAAATTGAACTTTGGAGGCCAATGTATGAATCAAAACGAATCTTCTAATGCTTAATTCAGGTAATCAAGAACATTATCTTGGTCAGTGGGTAAACAAAAACAGCTGGTCTCTTAATATGAAAAGTGAATTGTATAAATTAAAAACCTCACATACAATGGAACCAAATAATCATTGAGCCAACATCCATTCCTTTAAACACTTTCAATGTTAATAAATAAAAAAAGCCTTTAAGTATTTGCTTCTGACTTACAAAAAACAAGCCTAAGCCAATTTAATCCTTTTTTTTTCCGGGTGGAAAATCCTCATGGATGTCCGCCGCCCAGGGCGGGCGACGGGGTCTGTCAGACTCTTACTGACTAAAAACCACCCGGTTGTTCCTTCTCACACCTACACCGGGGGCTGCGAGTACTGATACTGCTTCCGCAACCCCCGATTGGTGCTGGCCCACCACCGTAGGCCCCCTCGGGTCAAGGGGGGGAGTGAAGTGTAGGACTCCCCCCGTGACGTCTAAAAGTAGTGCGCGTCGAACACTTCGCGCCGCCACCTCGGGTCCTGATGTTTGGGGGGCGACAGATGTCCCCGAGTCTATCGCCCCTGAACCCATTTAGGGGGGCTGAAAGAGGGCGTTATCCGCCCTCCGACGACTCCCGGTACGCCTGCTGCGGGTCGGGTGAGAGGACGAGATCTCCCTCTCCCTTTCCGCAGCCTCCTTCCGCGAGACAACTGTTTCGCAGAAGGAAACCACCGCATCCCAGGACTCTTCACTGCCGACCATCGACTTGATTACAAGCCAATTTAATCCTCCGGCAACATTTTACTGCTTTTTTTTATATTTCAGTTATACCAAGCATTAATATCTCGTTTCCAGACGACTCGTAACTCCATTCATTACCCTCGATTTAATAAATGAAAAATCGACATAAAATACATACATACATACAGCCTTGGGCAACAGTATTGAGCGCCCTAAAATTTCGTAGTTGCACGGCAAGTATGCTAAAATAACAAAGCTATTGATTAAGGATTCTTTTGTCGACATCTAAAAAGTATTAAAAATAATCACTAGTGACGCAAAAAGCATAAAAATATTACCACAAAATATTGATTATACAGAGTGGTGATGACAATACGACAATAAATTAAATATCGTGTACCTCAACACATTCTCAGTCTACCCATAAAAAACATATAAACATATCCATTAGTTTAGTCACAGGAAATCATTTTAAATTTTTCACGTTTTCTACATGATGTACATGTTGATAAGGAAGCGCTTACAGGTTAATGACCGCCGCATCCTGCGGTACCAAACTTTAATAATAATGGCGCGAAAAAAGCAAGTCGTCACACGATCGCGCTGTCGCCGATCGAAGGTTTGCAATTTTATGCGATTTAGTTTGAAATTTTCATTTTTTTATTTTTGATGCTAGGTTTTTTCTATGGTTTAGGATTATTCCTATGAACCAGCATTGTTCGTGTTTTCATTTATTCATATTTTGCGATATTCATAATATAAATACCAGGAACTAACACAATCTTGCTGTACATCAGACTCGTCTCCACAGAGTAGACAACTGTATACACTTTTACAACAAGCTTCCCATGGACATTCGAAACGTACCCATTAAACGATTTAAAAACTATATAAAGGTCAAACTTTGCAAAAGGGGTATTATAAAATCACAGATTATTTAGAAGACAATAAAGCTTAGGACTAAGCTGCTCGCTCTAAGCTGTTATTAAGCAATATGCGTAATTATAACGTAAATTATTGTAAACATTTTTCTTTTTAATGTCTGGACTTGAAAAAGACGATGATCCCTGAGTTTCTGTCGGCTATTTCTTCTCAGAGGTAGTCAGTTAGGAAATGCCGGCAACATCTAGTTTAAAAAAAAAAATCATGACGTGTAAAAGTGATCCTACTTGCTTAATAAACGATTTCAATTCAATTCATTGTTTTCACCACTCTGTAGGTATATTAATAAATAATGATATAAACATATAGGAATCGTTTCATTTTTATTTTGGTTTGACCCTGTTCAAAAAACTGAATGGTGTTTTGAGTGCTCAATACTTTTGGCCAAGGCTGTATACATAATCAGCCTATATTTATATTCCCAATGCTGGGACACAGGCCTCCACTCGGTGAGAGGGAGGGGACATAATTTACCACGTGGATCCAATGCGGGTTGGTAAATGTCACATGTCGGCTTCCACACGCCGTATTCCTTCGCCGTTTTGGGAGCAGTGGTGATGAAATAAAAGCACCGGAGTTCAAATCCTGACCTACAACTTGTTAGCCGTGGCCACTTGGCCAGCCTCAAAATACAAATAAAAGATTTCTAAATAATGTAGGTATGGGAATTCTTGCAATTTGGCATCGATAAAAAAACTGCAGAATAAAGCAAAAATTTGAAAGAAAAATAATAGGTCTCGGGGTCTAGCTAGGTTTTGAAGACGCGATCAGTAATTTAAATCAATAAAATATAAGTTATACGTGCGGCAAGCGGCATGTAATGTGTCATTCGCGGGTGGGCATTAATTCAAATGATGGCTCAACAAGTATTCGAGATGAGCGTACGTACCCGCCCTGAGCCTCGACGCGTTCGGGGAAAAAAGGCTAAGCAAGAAAACGATTAATTTACACATACTTCAGTCTATAACAAGTTATTTCGTATTTAAAGAGGGATTTACTTTTAGATTGTAGGATAATGGATAGATAATAAGTCGTTTGATATACTATTTTTTATTACAAATCAAGCTTAATTATATTGTAAAAGAGCAAGCGAGAATATTCCGACTTAGTATTACTTAACAATATTATAAGCCTGTTTTAAAATAGTAAAGAGAAGACTGTGGTCTATAGGGATGTATCCAAGGTATGAAAATCAAAAATAATTAGTCCGTCTTATAGATAATAAAAAATAAGAATTTTTATTTTGTCGAAATTACCAAAAACTACTGAGATATAGCGTATTAAAGTTACGGAGTGGGGGCTAATTACGTCACACCCTGGTATATTTTGTACCACGGCGTGACGTCGTGCGACATTTCTAATCAATATATCTTCCGAAGTATTTGAATGAAAGAAAAAATAAAAAATACGTGTTCAATATTTTTTATAAATCTATCTGATGGACATTAAATTATTTTTTTAGGATACAACCCAATTGTACAGACGACAGCAGGTCAAGCTACCCCAAACTTGCAGATTTTCTCAATCAACGTTGAGCCTTAATGCTTTAGAGATAAAGTTGAAAATCTAATAAGAAATATCTGACAGATTGTAGCAGCTTGATGTGCTGTCGTCTGTACACGCACGCTTTTCTTATCGTGAAAAGCTACGGTTTATTTTCCGTGTGTTGGCACGGTCGTCAGTACCGTATGACAGACTCTTTTGTACGCCGTGAAGAAACCGTGGCGTGTACAAAGGGCCTAGATTTAAATTAAGCTAAAACCAGAAACAATAATACAACAGCTAAAAATTGTGGAACATATTTTGAAAAGTAATAAATATCGATCAAACGTTTAGTAACATGAAGGACTATGTCAACTAAAGGGGCGGGAGAAGGTGTCTTAAGCTTGGCTTGTCAGTGGCCGCAGTTACTTTTCTTTGATAGCGGTGGCCGCAGTTATTTTTTTTTTTTATAGCGGTGGCCGCAGTTACTTTTCTTTGATAGCGGTGGCCGCAGTTACTTTTCTATAATAGCGGTGGCCGCAGTTACTTTACTTTGATAGCGGTGGCCGCAGTTAGTTTTCTGTGATAGCGGTGACCGCAGTTACTTACTTTACTATGATAGCGGTGGCCGCAGTTACTTTTCTTTGATAGCGGTGGCCGCAGTTACTTTTTTATGATAGCGGTGGCCGCAGTTACTTTTCCTTGATAGCGGTGGCCGCAGTTACTTTTCTATGATAGCGGTGATAGACTGGCCGCAGTTACTTTTCTATGATAGCGATGGCCGCAGTTACTTTGATAGCGGTGGCCGCAGTTACTTTTCTTTGATAGCGCCGCAGTTACTTTAATAGCGCCTCTACAACATATCAATTTCTAATTTAAACTAGTAAGTATTGTCGTACTGAAGGACCTTGGCCAGAAGAGGCAGAATTATTTGAAAAATTCAGGAGGGCTCTTTATCCCCCTGAATTTTCCAAATAATTCTGTCTTTTGCGAGTAGGGCCAGTCTTTAGGGTAAGAGTCAAGTGTTTCCCGCCAACCGTCTTGGCCTGCCGCGATGGCATCGTGAGTTAAGTAATTGTTATCTGCCATGCGGCAAACATATCTGGCCCAGACCCGCTTAATTTTAGCAGCTGTCTAGGTCCGTTATCTTGGTTTTGGCGCTCAGTATTGTATTCTTTATTATACGGTCAACTTAAGTTTATAAATACGTTTTTCTTCGACCATTTGGTATTTTTCTTAATACATAACCATAAGTCATACCTCAATAGTACCTACTCATTCCTGCCAAGTTGTGTTACAATGACCATTTCCACACGACTAAACCGCACTACAATGAAACTTTTTTTATGGATATAGCATCAAAAAATCAACATATGATTGATTATGCCAAACATTGCGCGTATTTGCGTCTCGACGAAACATCGCATGTTATTAGGCTGTATGGATGAATTGCCCTTGTCTTTCATTTGTGGGATTATTACAACAAAACAACATTGCGGGCGCCGCGCTATTTTCGCGCCATTATTTAGTTTTTTGTATTTATTTATTTCAAGGTCGTAGAAAAAGTTTTGTATGCCACTGTCGCAAACAGCTATTGTAATACTCGTGCTAATCTATCAACCATATTACAATAGCTATCATTGCTTGACAGTGGCTTAAATAACTATTCTGTGACGTCATTCGATAGTAATATGCTGACGCTATGTAGCGGCCACCGCAATCTAGGAAACTATCTTTACAATCATGACATGAATGAGTTACATCGCGCACTTAAAGCAGAAAGTATAAAAGGAAGACAAAGGGTTAGCTCTCGAGACAGAAAATGAAAGATTAAAGGTTATGGTCTGCCTTAGCATAAAACAATCATTTTACTTTAAAAATCTGAAAGCTAAGACATTAAAACGAGAATACTCACATCATAAGTCCCCGCCCAAACTATCAGCAAACTCTTTTTGAACCAAACACCTTTCGGGTACAAATCTACAGTCCATTCCGTCATCTTGTCCAGAGGAGCCACGTCAGCTATCGAAGGTCTGGTGGAGAAGATGAAGGTTCTGGTGTGGTAGCAGGGGAGCGAGTGGAAGTTGTCCACGGCCAGGACTGAGCCCCAAGTGTCTTCTGTGTAGAGACGAGGCGTGAACAGCATGCGGCCTGCTTCCGTTTGTTGGACTTCGGCCACGCGTTCGTATTGACCTAAAGACAGAATTAACAAATAAAATATGTTTAATTGAGACACTGGCCTCGATTCCCTTGTTCAAACTAAACTACTTAAAACCCAAACTGGATAAAGAATAGAGGTAAACAAACCGTTGCTAGGCAACCACTTGATTACGCCTAAAAGACAGATGTTAACAACCTTTTCTAATAATAACCTATTCTCTACTTCCTACTAATGTAAACAGTTTATTTATTTTTAGATATTTATGATTTGCAGAGAAAACTTAACCGATTTGAATGAAATATGACACACATGTAAGTTAATTGCCTAATAGATAAAATTTTTGCTACATATATATTATACTTAGTTCATACTTGAAAGTATTACAATGCATGTGTTATGCAGTTGATTTAAACGTAATTAAAATACGCAAAATTGTATTGACAAATGCCTCAACTTTATTCATTGGCTGAATTCCACAAAATGTGTTTAATTCTTGGGTTTCGTCTATGTATCTTTTTTGTAGGGCTATCACGTAAACTTAATGTCGACTTTTTAATGGTTTATCGAAATACCAAGTTAATATGCATGTTATTTTAGTAATTCTATTGAAATATGCTGCAATAGGAATTGTTAATAAATAGTTAGCATGTAAAAGGGAATAATTATGTAAATAATAAACAAACCAATTTTGGGTTACAACTCACGTTTAACAAATCTCCTATTGATTTGTAAAACGTGAGTTGTAAGTTGTAACCCTAAATTGGCTTGTTTACCTCTATTCTTTTTCGAGCTTGGCGTTGGCATAATTTCAAGTTCAGTTTTATTCTATATCATTAAGAAAAGGACAAAAGATAAATATTAGATCAGTCCTCAAATTAGTCCGCATCTGACGTATATAGACATATTTTTAGTCTCCACGTTCATAGTGTGTTAATTTGACAGGACTAAACTAATATGTTATCTTCTATCCTTTTATTAATAAAATAGGAAGAAAAAGATGCACTTAAAATCAGTTTAGTTTTTTGAACAAGAGACTCGGCGCCATTGCCTACTTAAAAAGTGTACGTCATACGTTTAGGTAGTTAACTAAAGGTAAACAAAAACTAAATGAATTCGTTAACCAAATAAACGTATTATATGTCATCATCATCCCAACGTTAATCCCAGTCGCATCCGAAGCCTTTTTCAGCTTTGGAGTCTGAGGTCTGCTTTACCAGTCTAACTGCTGATTATGGCTAAACTTCGACATTTTCCGTGAAGCGACTGCCGTCTGACCTCCACAACCCGAAGGCGACATCGAAGCATTGCAGTTAGACCAATTGCTGGACTTTTGAGGGCTCCAACAACCCGTAACGACTGCCACTAGATGTTCGTATGGCAACCGGGACCAACGGCTTAACGTGCTTTCCGAGGCACGACCAGACCAGTGCAAATATTCATATTCATGCATACAAATACTTGCACTGTGCGGGGATCGAACCCGCGCGCCTCGCTGCGCAGCGGCCGCGTCCGCTACCGCTACGCCACGGAGGCTGTCACGTAACGTAACGTATTATATGTATAACGTTATTTTTTTCTTTATACGAAACCTGAATACAGTTTGTTCAGAATAAGCAGCTGAATCAAATCCAATAATTTATATTTTTTTCCCTAATACGTTTTGTTGCAGTGTGGTTACCGAGCGCACAACACAGTTGACGGTAGATGATACTACTAGGCGCACAGTGAGACAGGCTCCCCGTACCAACCGCTGCAGACGTGGGTGGGCGTTTACCATATTTTTGTTGAGACAACCAAGTAGAATAGCAATTTCAAACTTTGTGGTTTTCCATCATATCTTTTTGAAATGTTGTACACGGATTCTTTACTTAAAAATACTGGACACGCGTTTCGGGTTTGCATATGCAAAAAATAACGTTGTATATTTCTATTCACTGTCCTGCTAAGCCACAGTTGTATTCTTTGATTGTATTAGCAACGTTAATTCATTAATAATGTTGGGAAATTGAAGACTGCAACTAGTTTATCAATTTGTTTGCCTTTACTTGACTACCTTAGCCAATAGAGTATACCTACAGCTTGGAGAAATATTCTCTTGACGATTTAATTAAAACTGAAAAAAATTTACTTTATAGGAATACCGACTTTTACTTGTCGGTCCTTTGGTATTCTGTCGTGTCTCAGAAACCTTCCAAGTCAGATGTAGAAACAGTTAATTCAGTTACCTGACTGATAGCTCATCGCGATGGCCATTCTCTCCATGAAGAAGTCCTTATGCTCCTGTGTGAGTGGACACAGGAGGAGCTTCGCCAGCTGGTTCGGACACATCATTGGGAATCTGTTAAATACAACAGTTAATTAAGATAAGGGCGATGTATCTTTCCCATGACGGAGCAGCAAAAGCCACCACTCAGTTAATTAAAAGAAGAAATGACTTCGCGACGCCGACACAGATGGCGGGACGATTTGGGCTCCTTAAAGTGTTGGACCTAAGGTTGCCAACTTTTAGTAGAAGAAATAGAGGTAAATAAAGAACTCTGACTTTAAAAAGGCGTACGTATCTTTTTAACAACACTTGTAACATTTAAAAAAAAGTATGTTTACAAATTTTCGTATCTAAAGTTTTTGTGTCTACTTTTTGCAGCATATAAAAATATTTCATGGTTTTTTTAAATAATTGTAGGAATTGAACATTCTACGTGTATTCACCATTTCCAATTCTACATTATCACTCTAAATTTAAATAAATCAAAACCTCATTTTTAATCAATTTCAACTCAACTCTGTCTCTGTCTTCGCAGCGCCCGCCTGATAGGTTTACATAATATTATTGCATATATGACTGCCACAAGTATAGTAAACATTGTGTAAAAAGAGTATTTTCGCATAATTTTACATTCGCACATAGATAATATTTATCAATGCGCATGCAGCCCTGTTGACGGACAATAGACGACTCTTGAAAGCAAAAGGGGCGCGCGTCACATATGTAATTTTAAAGGAAACTTCTAGAATGTAGAAGCTTCGACTCTACCTCTTTGGCCGGGCGGGAACGATTCCAAAAATGTTCGTGTTATAATACTCTATCAGTACACACACACACTACATGATATAGAGTACAATACTCTATTCTAAAGTATGGATAGCAACCCTAGTTGCACGACAGTCGTAGTAAACCAGGATAAGTGAAAAGGGGAAAGAGGAGAGGGAGACCTTTGACCTGTAGGAGGACTACACAGTCTCACAATAATAATAACAATAAGCTGGACCCAAGGGCTTGATTCTTGAGGTTCCTCTCTCTGGAGCCCTGACCGCCGGTAGCTTGGACCCTGTTCCCGATACCGGTGGTCTATGTAACATTTAATTTATATGTATATAAAAGGAAATAATAATACTGACCTGACATGTGAGAAGACAGCGGCCACGAGAGATTCCCAGTGGACCTTGAACTCTGCTTCCGTTAGGTCACTGGCGGCCAATCGCTCCCGATGTTTGTTCAGCCACCGGACTACGAATCTGGAGGAAAAGTAACTCATTATCTGTCTAGCATTTTTCCAAGTATGTCGGGATCGGCTTCCAGTCGAACCGGATTCACCTGAATACCAGTATTTTATTAATATTTATTTATACTAATATATAAAGCGAAAAGACGAAAAGGCTTTAGCACCATAGACCACATACATACGCTGCGGCAAGTTATACAGAAGTCCGAGGAGTATAACAAACCACTATGCTTGGCGTTTGTGGACTACGAGAAGGCCTTCGATTCGATTGAGACTTGAGCGGTGCTCCAGCGGTGCCAAATTGACCATCGATACATTGAGGTGATAAAATGTTTGTACAAAGACGCCACCATGTCAGTCCGTCTCCAGGATCAGGACTTGAAACCGATTCAACTCCAGCGTGGAGTGAGACAGGGAGATGTCATATCTCCTAAATTGTTCACTGCTGCGTTAGAAGATGTCTTTAAGCTCCTGGACTGGAAAAGACTTAGCATCAACATCAACGGCGAGTACATCACTAATCTCCGTTTTGCAGATGATATCGTGGTCATGGCTGACACCCTGGAAACCTTGGGCAAAATGCTCAATGACCTCAGCAGAGCTTCCCAACAAGTGGGTCTAAAAATGAACATGGATAAGACGAAGATCATGTCGAACTCTCATGTCGCACCCACTCCAATTGTAGTTGGTTGCTCTGCACTCGAAATTGTTGACGAGTTATACCTGAGACAAACAGTCCAACTAGGTAGGTCCAACTTCGAGAAAGAGGTGTGTCGTCGAATCCAGCTCGGCTGGGCAGCGTTCGGAAAGCTACGCTACATATTCTCGTCATCAAAGATACCACAGTGTCTCAAGACTAAAGTCTTTGACCAGTGTGAGTGGCCAGTGATGACTTACGGAACTGAAACCCTGTTTTTTGTTATATAAAGCGGGAAGCCGATGAATGCGGGCAGCACAAGATCGGTCAGCGTGGAAAGCCTTGGGGAAGACCTTTGTCCAGCAGCGGACATCTTTTTTTTTCGTTTTTTAAATAATTGTAAACTAGTTCTTGACTACAATCCCGCCTGATGGTAAGCAGTGATGCAATCGTTGATGGTAAAGCGCACTAGTTTATTAAGCCTATTCACTTAAAAAACTTAGGAGTATGAAGGATGACGGCAGTTGAGCGAGGTGATGCAATGTTAAACCCAAGACCAACACGACCAAACGAAGCTGCGCTAGAGGGAGATTGATCTGGAGACTCTCCACGACCAAACTCCCGACACAACAACATTTGGCGCATCGTACCCGCCACACATCGCAACACAACTGCTCAGACCCGTCCTCTATCCCCCGTCGTCTCGTCCATGATCTATAGGCTGAAGAAGAAGAAGAATATATAAAGCTGAAGAGTTTGTTTGTTTGTTTGAACGCGCTTATCTCAGGAACTAATGGTCGAACGACTGGTACGAAGTCGCTGACTGCCGCTAGTCCATACTAATATTATAAATGTGAAAGTAACTCTGTCTGTCTGTCTGTCTGTTACGCTTTCCCGCTTAAACCTCCCAACCGATTTTGATGAAATTTGGCACAGACAATCTTTAGACCCTGAGAAAGAACATAGGCTACCTTTTATCCCGGAAAAATTTAATGTTCCCGAGGGAAATCTAAAAAGCGCGATATAACCGAACTCCACGCGGGCGAAGCCGCGGGCGGAAAGCTAGTATATAAATGAACTAGTTTAGGCCGCCAGCAACTTCGTTCGCGTGGAGTTAGTTATGCACGGCTCCTATTGGTCGCAGCGTGATGTTATATAGCCTAAAGCCTTTTTGGATTAATGGGCTATCCAACGCATAAAGAATTTTTGAAATCGGACCAGTAGTTCCTGAGATTAGCGCGTTCAAACTAACAAAGAACCTCTTCAGCTTTATATATTAGTATAGATACTTTATTGTACACCAACATGGGCGCACCCAGAGTGTGGGCAGTGGGGGGCAGCTTACATATAGTCTGCTTACATACCGTATAAACTATGTGACAATGACAAGTAGATACAAAGGGTCCAAGTGTCCTGTACATTTTGTACATTTGTTAACAATTTAATTTAGTACCTACTGAAACGTACCTTACTTAGTTCTAAGTATGTGAATTATGTACGTTTGAGTCAACGAAGCATTTTTAAAAACAAATCTGCATTTATTTTTGGGCTTTCTTGGTAAAAACAACTTTATATTAGATCTCATATTCTCGCGTTCCTATTTCCGGAAATAGACGATGCCACCTGATGCGCATACTTGTAAACCAGTACCTGTAGACACTCATCTCATTGTGCAGGACCAGGTCGCTCTGCTGCAGCAGCTGTACCAACGTCTCTCCCTCCAGCTCGCTCAGGTCACTGTCCGACCACACCCACTCCAGGTTCCACTTCACGAAGTTCTGACATTCCTGCCAAATCAAATTGGGAGTTAAAACAACAGCCATCTGTACAATATAATACGATTAATATGAAAGTAGTTTCTTGATACCTTTTAAGCTAAGCCATGCTTAACGAATATTGATTAAATTTGTCAACAGGAAATTAGAATATATTTTAAGTTTTTTTTTTAAGTTTCGATGCCATCAAAATATCGAGATAATAAAAAATGTCCTATTTAATAAGCGCCGCCCGACTACGCGGTCGGGCGTTGTATGTCTGTTACGGATCTGGATTTAATAGAGGTCAATGCGACATGAGATCCGCTTCACCGCCTACCAAGGCGGTGCGCGGTGCCGTGTGTAAATCGCCTTAGGGCAGTGGTTAAGCTATTCACTGCTGTTGTGCGTGTCGCGGGTTCGGATCCCGCAAGGAACAAATGTTTGTATGACCTACAAGTACCTAGTTGTTCCGAGTCTGGATGCTTGTGTGTGTGATTTATATGTTTGTAACCGTACCCACGATACAGGAGAAATTCCTAGTGTTTCCCCACACTAGGAACTTATCCTGTATCGTGGTTACGTTAATTTAGAAAAAAAAAATAAGCCAACTTTCAACTTTCAGCCATATCAACAACTATCTCCAGAATTGGCCTTAGGTAGTTCTTAACACAATCAGGCTGCTGGATCTGGGCTATGAACTCGGCCTTTAATGTTGTGGCATAGTAGTAGCTTACCTACCTTACGTACCTTTTTCCGGCGACGGCAATTACCCCTATTGCTTGAACTTATGACGGAGTTAATTGTTTTATAGAGCAGACAATCAGCAATC
Organism: Sesamia nonagrioides; assembly: GCA_017933935.1. Taxonomy (NCBI): domain Eukaryota; kingdom Metazoa; phylum Arthropoda; class Insecta; order Lepidoptera; family Noctuidae; genus Sesamia; species Sesamia nonagrioides. Next base: position 153,151 of record JADWQK010000827.1, read on the forward strand.
CCTATAAAAAATTTCGATCCAGCCGTCCCTTATGCCCCGTCTACACGCTCCGTGTTACCTGCTCACATGCCTGTGCAAAGGTGCAAACCAGTTTGCGGAGGTAAGCGTGTGTGTGGACGGCAAGACGGTAGCGCGCGCAGTCTCGAGTGTTCAGCCTTTTTGTACTGTCATGATTGCACAGGCCTGGACTGCCCAGGCAAGACGGAGCGTGTAGACGGGACTTTACTGTTCTCTCCAGCGAAGCCCTAAGTCGAGGTTCGTATCATACAGGGGGTGCCCTTAGTGTGTTGTCGCTTAGTTTTTAGATGCCCCTGGCTGGAGGGTTAGTAGTCATGACCTCAAGGTCAACTACGAAATGGCATAGTAAAAAAAAAAGTTTTTTTTTTTAATGCTATTCAAACTGACCAACTCGGTTTAATTGAAATAAATGCTTTAAGTTTCTCGTACCTGAGCAACGTCATTATGTCCACACGCCATGGTATACTGCATCCAGGAGATGAGCTGACCGCGCTTGGCTGCTTGCGCTATGTTCTGCGACATGTAGCTCAGGCAGAGGGAGACTAGATCCTGAGAATAAGTCATGAGTATAAGGTACAGTATTACAAGTACAGACGACAGCACATCAAGCTACTACAATTTGTCAGATTTCTTTATTAGATTTTCAACTTTATCTCTAAATCATTAAGGCTCAAGGTTGATTGGAAATATTTGGCAGTTTCGGGTAGCTTGACATGCCGACCGTACAACAATACCCTGTACCTAGTAGCATATTTTTTTAAATGTATTAAAAAACAAAATGAAGGCTTTAGTTCTGGTATATAGATCTATATAATAGTATAAAATCCTGAAAATTTCAATGACGAAGGTCACCGTGGAATCAGTGTAATAAAAGAAAATTACAGTGGTAATTTTAATTATAATTTCAGACATTAAGAAGAAACTGTAGTGGTGCTTCCTCTATACAAACGTATTCCGCTGTTTTCTTCGAGGATAATGCTTTTAGAGCAATTTTTTTTATATTTTTTCTATAATTTTACACCGTGATTATACGTGTCCCTATCATTTGATTTTTTCCGACACTTAATTAATAAAAGAACGACAGACTATGTATTAGACAAACGTACTAACTGATAAGTTTTTGACAAAAGAAAATATTAGAAGCATAGGTATACTTTTCCTCTAAATTTTGATATAAAAACAATTGAGAATAGTCGTGTTTTGAAAAAGAAAACAGCGGAATACGAAACGTCTTTTGGTCAACGTTTTTGTAGGTAAAATCAGCCTGAGCTGCAACTGTCCTTTTCGCACATTACCGGGAGATGTTGGAAGCAGCGCGACGGCAATACTTTCTTCAAATACCTATTTTCCAAATTCCTCGGCACTAAAGTCCCCTCTTAATATAATAATAATAATGTAGCGGTGTCTACAAAGCCACATGTGTACAACGCGTCATACTGACGTCAACCAAATCCTGCATCTCGCAATCAGATTTTTCTAACTAGCATTCATACAACTTCCCGACATAACAGCTGAGCAAGTGCCTGCCAGACACAACACCCGTCTGGTCGAAGGATCCTCGCTTTTCTAATACAAACTGTTCTTTTTGCCTCCAAAAAAATACCAACTTATTACTGTTCTACTACCAGTCAAAGGCCTCTTCTCATACCGAGAAGGCAATTTCAAACATTATACTTCATGTGTAAGTAATAAAGGTAAACAAAAAATCTATGTAACTCATTAACTTACAATAATTCGCATGAATTCAAAGCATTTTCGTTAACCGAATAAACGTAATAGCAGAAGGCGAATTTTCGTAATATAAAACTTTTAAAATCTAGTCGCAGTGTATATCGTATTCTAAATATTTGTACGACGTTTCCCACCAGGGTCTGAATACCAATTGAATGCCAAACCCACCAACAACGGCGGGAACGATTGACCACGTTATTTATCGCGTCGCGTGGTCAATCCTTCCCGCCATTGGTTGGTTTGGTATTCGATTTCGCTTCGCTACGAAGCGATGTTACGTGTTACAGGCCCAGGTCACAGTAGAACAAAGTTTGGGAAACGCGGAGAAGTGGCTTGGTCCGCGTCTCGATGCAAAGTGACCGTTCGACGAACCCCACTTTCCAAAGCGACCTGTCCATGTGCCGCCATCACAAAATTACGTCACAAGCGTTTGCCCCTCTACTACGTAAATCAAATCAGCAACCTCTATTAAAATTGTACCGACGATCTCCGACAAATATTAATTTAATCCTGTCAAATTACTCCGCGCTTGACGTAAATCGATGTATTTTTAGTCGCCATATTTTTAATGGCGTCTAAACTGTTTATGGAGTATCTTAATTTGACAGGACTACACTAATATGTTATCTTCTATCCTGTTCTTAATGCAATAGATAGAAAAAGATGCACTTAGTTTAGCATGACAACTGAAGTGACTGGTATTACGTTTAGTAATGTGGTTTTTGTTTACCTTTATTTGATTGCTTAAACAAATGAAGTACTTACAATATACATTTTTAAAGTATGTATTTTACCTTAACATTATACTTATCAGCAAGAGAAAGCACTGGTAACACGGTTTGGTGAGATATTCTAATCTGCCCAGTATAAAAATACCTGGAAAAAGATAAAAATTTGTTGAAAAAACTGTCTTGTTCTTTAATATTCAATATGTAAAGAAAACCCTGTCCGACCCATAAGGATAATAAAGGTTAGGTAAACACTTGACCAAATATACTACAAAATTTTACGTAATCATCACAGTAATAATATTAATGAATTTTGAAATAATCTTTTTTCCCGAATTAATTCCAACTTCCTAAATTTGGTAATTTTATAAAAGTGACAACGCCGGTATTATTATGAGTGAATAGCGATGCGACCACGTGCCGCGTGCCCTGCCCCCGCCGCCCGCGGAAGGGTTGCTTACCGCACATGTATTATGTTACCTCTTTTGCGAAATAATATTTATTTTTTAGAGGATTTTTTTTAAGTTTAACCCGGCTTTGCATCCATTAGTAGAATCAGTTATCGATACCTACCAATACCTTCACGGATCGGACAGGGTTTTCTTTACATATTGTATTGCTTTCTAGAAAAGTGAAAAAAAGCGTATCATTGTTCTTTTTTTTTTTTTTTTGAGAGATTAAACAATTATGTCTTATTTTTATAGCCTTGAGAATTACTTAAAATAAAAGTACGATCATACTGAAGTCAAACCTGCGCAGGAGGCGAGGCGCGACGTTAGTTGTTTCAATTACATATGTGGCGCTATCTACATCGAGTTTACAGTGGGAATAGCGACGCAACATCCTGACATCAATCGTCAGGCGTCGTCAAGTGCCCACCATACACCGACACCCGTGACACTCGTCATGTCAGAGCACATCCTTTTTCAAACGAGAATTAACACCCTTTACACCCCTCATACCTCTATTCTATACAACTATTGTGTCCTTTTATTTTATGACTAGCTTTCCGCCCGCGGCTTCGCCCGCGTGAAGTTCGGTTATATCGCGCTTTTTAGATTTCCCTCGGGAATATCAAATTTTTCCGGGATAAAAGGTAGCCTACGTCCTTTCTCAGGGTCTAAAATTGTCTGTGCCAAATTTAATCAAAATCGGTTGAGAAGTTTAAGCGGCAAAGCGTAACAGACAGACAGAGTTACTTTCGCATTTATAATATTAGTATGGATTTCGACACCCTTAAACAAGTTAGGTACAGAATTGGTGGTACGAACAAATTTCGTCGCTCACCCCAAGCGATGTGTCAAAAATCAAAATCAAAATTGTTTATTTCAAATTAACCATCACTTTTGAATAGTCAATGTCGGTCAGTCCAAGAAAAATGAAGCTAAATTGCACGTTCCAAAGCGTAGATCTCTATGGAGAAGAACGTGCAAGAAACTCCATGGACACTCTTTTAAAATCGTAATATATGGATTACATTTCTTCGTTACATATGTTGCTTCTATCATGTGAGCACAATGTAAAATTAATTAAAATATAAAAATGAATTAAGCCCACTGGCAGCTAAGGGCCTCGCCGAGCCTCGAGTGTCGCCTGAGATTGGGCAGAGCTTAATGGTGGTATGCTTGTTAGTCATCAAGAGCTGAATCTCATTTGATATCGCATAGTCGACTACATCTAGTCTACTTACTTTAGGAAGTGTGGGAACACTGAGGCTGCTGTGGGAGTCTCCTGGAGCACGATGCGGCTCTCTCGCCATTCACTCCACTCGCGGTTCATTAACATCACCTGCCAAAATACAAACCATTAATTAATTAATTAATTAATGGTTTTTTAATTTCTATATGTATGTATTTGTGTATCTACTTTAGTCATCATCATCATCCCAGCGTTAATCCCAGTCGCATCCGAAGCCTTTTCAGCTTTAGAGTCTGGGGTTCGTCTTACCAGTTCAACTGCTGATATGGCTGTATGCTTTAGTATATTGTAATAATGATTTTTGCACCAATGACAGTCCCATTTGTGGTTCCGGAATATCTGTCCATCCTTTGGTTGCCTGGAAGAGATCGCATTAGCGATAAGGCCGCCCATTGTATGTTTTTTTTTGTGATGAATGTTTTTTGTTCCATGTTTGATTGGTGTACAATAAAGAATATATAAATAAATAAATAAATAATATATGTGGAATGAATGTTCCAAAAAGAGGCATATCGCGTTTATTTTTTTAAAACCATTCAATACACATAATACAGGAAATACCATTGATATAATATCAAACTAATGTAGATAAGTCACTAGCGCATTGAACTTGAAGCGTACAAAACATTATAATTCTAATCTCTTGCCTTAGTCACTCTCGATACACTCGTAAAAACAAACGACAAACACTAACAGCGCAAACGACAAACACTAGCCATCTTTTTCTTCTCTATGCTTTAGATTGCGCCCCATCTCACTCACACTGTACCAACGTGTGAAATGTACGCAGAATAAAAAATTTGCATATGTGTGCTGCTGCTCCGATCGGCACATTTATTTCAGTTAATTTGTTAGAGCATATCATATCTGTTTCATATTATATCAATGGGAAATACGCTATCCATTCTAAGGTTACCTTAAAGAAACTGCTTTAGCAATAAGGCTGCCCATACATTTTGTAGTGTTTAATGTATTTATTTGTGGTCATTGATAAAATATTAAACTAAGGTAGATATGTCACTAGCGCACTAAAAATGAAGCGTGCAAAAGGAAGTAAGTCCTGTATCTCGCTTTAGTCACTCTCGATACACTCGTAAAAACAAACGACAAACACTAACAGCGCAAACGACAAACACTAGCCATCTTTTTCTTCTCTATGCTTTCATTCCATCCATTCCATCTCACTCACACTGTACCAATGTATGCCGAATAAAAATATGCATGTGTGCTGCTGCTGTGTTCGGCACAGTTTTTTTGGTCAGTTTGTTAGAATATATCGTATCTGTTTAATATTTTATCAATGTTTGTGGTAGTATCATCGATCACTTATACACTAGATACACAGTCTCGAACAAAACTTATCAAAAATGGCGGCAAGTATTAACCTTTTGAACGCCCATCTATAAAATACGCGATGAGTCCTCCTGCGCCACACTAAAATGTATAACGTATCTATAGTAAAACGTAGGGATGGGATTAATGTCCTATCGACAAATAATAGTATACATTTAAAATAATGTTTATTCACCAATTTACGAAGCTAAATAAAAACTGTAATCGTAATTTCATGTTTTATTTTATTTCATAAAAAAAAAACAATATGAAAACCTGGATATATTCCCCATAATAAAGAAAAGAATTTTAAATTTATTAGACGTGTGTTCTACAAGGCACATCCCTATTTGTCTCCAAATGTAATCCTTCTACTTCATATCAAGTAGTTGGCGCTCGAGGCACGTCAAAATCCTTTCTGTTCTAGGGATGTCTAGATTTCTATGGTATATATTTTATATTCACTGTGGTCGAGTTACACGTGCATAAACTCAACCGATTCCTGCATAATTTATTTCGTTTACTTACAACAAATACAATTAATAGAAGCTAAATACGTGGTTTTCTACGTTTTAAAAAATAAAATAAAATGGAGGGTAAATGTCTGTTTTACACAAGACCTTTTTTTAATGGTATCGCTAAATACTCGCAATTATTTTTCTGGTTTGTAGAAACAAATAGAAAACTGAAGAAAATTCCTGAAACGGAAGTTGACGACTTAACGGAATGTCAAGACGACGAACTATTTCAAAATTCTGATTCAGACTTGAACAACTCGCAATAATTCGTCATATTCAATCACAATTTTTTTTATAAGGACACGTGCGCCAACTCAAGATGTAAACATTGCACTTCACTAAAATGCACAAAGTCACTATGACCTTGAAACCCGTCCGCTTATGACGTCACATATTTCCTTCTATACACGTCGGTGGCGTGTACGGACCGACAACTAACTAACTTTGTAGGGGTGTTGATGGGTTTTTCAAACGGGGTTTCACTATCGACAATGATTAGAAAACCTATTAATTCTTGATTATGGTGAATAAAACCTAATTTAAAGTGTACAATATTTATAAAATATTATATATTTACGTCATTTTCTTGCAATAATAGTATTTATGATCATTTCGACGAGATGAAATATAGCGAGGTCTTCGTCGTGTCCCATCACTGGCTTACTTGATATCAAGTAATTGGCGCTGGGGGCATTAAAATATTTTCTGGCGTTTTTGTTTCTATTGAAAATTAAACAAATAAGAAATTATTATGCGTGAAAAAGTTAAAAATATGGTTGATAACAGGGCAAATTTCCATAAAAACAAAATAAAAGGTCTTGTAAAAGTCGTAAATTTATTTTATACTGTGATTACTTCTAATCAAGTAGTGGCGCTGAGGGCACGAAAATCTCGAACTTGTATAGAAGTGATTGGCGTTCAAAAGGTTAAGCAGTCTAAAGTAGTCAAAATAAATATTCATTAATTTGTAGGCAACTTATTGTATTTATTAATTTATTTATATTTATATATTAAAATACTACACAAATACTATTATACTTTACTTATTTTTGTATTGTCTAGTACACAGCCATACATCACTCATACGAATCACACGAACATTCATTATCCACCACTAAATTATATATGTAAAAATATAATTCACGAGCATCACCGGGTGACACTCGTATAACTCGTATTTTAGTATGCAGCGGGTCGGTTATATAAGCCCCGCACGATGATATTGCGATGGAACCTTGTCACAATAACAGCTTTGTGACGTCATCTGTCACAGAAAAGTACAGCTAGCAAAAGAATGTTAAATGCAAAATTAATAAACTGGGGTTAAGGGTTTATTTGTATTTTATAATTTTATTATACATACACTCTCTATACCTACTCATCCATATTCTGACAAATAAACTTTCATTATTAAAAATTTCAAGGAAATAATTCTTGTAGACGTAAGAAAAATATACTTATTCGTATATCTTTCTTACATGTATACTAATTTTTTCTAACTACATTTCTGTTTATTTGCGAGCAGGAATTGAACCAGAGTCCACTGTGTAGCAGTCATGTTTTAATTACTACCTACATCTATCAGCTTATAAATAAAACCAGGATAGTATGTAAAAAAATGTTTATATATAATTCAATATAATTTTACCCTATTTATTAAATTCCACTCATATAGTCTTCCGAATCAGAACTGCTTTCTGTGTCTGTCGTTTCCGATTCACTGTCGTCTGCCGTATTTATGACAAATAACTCGTCAGTTATTCGATCTTTATTCTAATATTCCTCTTCAAGCCGTTTAACATGATTCCTGATGAACCTTTCGCCACTCATCTGGAGTTATTGACGCCAACGCCTCCAACGTCAGAGCTTCAATGCGACTTTCCAACTGCTCCACATTCTTTTCTGACACCCTCATCTTTATCAGGATCCAGATGTACTCAATGGAGTTGAGGTCGCAATTGTAGGGTGGTAATATAACGACCTCATGGCCGTTGCCAGCTAATAAATTGTCAATTTTATAATTTTTCGGGGGTCTGTGCCGTTTAATTAATAAATACAGTTCATGTTTTGTACTGTCGTTGGAAAAGTCGATGTTGTGAGCTTGTAGCCACTCAACCACCAACTGTTTTTTTTTTTGTTCATACTTGGTGACCTATTCTCTTCCCTACTGTGATAAGGGGCGTTGTCCATCACAATTATGGAATTGCGTGGTATGTTGGGTACTAATTTTTCTGTAAGCCACTTGATGAAATTCTCAGCATTCATTTGATCATGGTAATCTCCCGTTTTGGTGTCTGCTTTAAACATTAAAAGAGCATTGTCAACAAAACCGCTTTAACTTCCCGCGTAAACTATTATCCATCGGCGGCCGGGACTGTCGTTCCGTCTCACTCCGACATCGGTTGCTGTTTGCCAACATTTTTTCCCGTGTAGTGTGCGTGTGTGTATCCACGTTTCGTCGAGATAAATAACGGGTCTTTTTTTATTACCAAGCGAGTCATTTTCTTTCATACGTCGTAAATATTAACCCCTTCACGCTTGAATTTGGGGTCTTTCAATTAGAGCCAGTCTTTTTGGTAGCATCGTTTAAATTTGTAGCCTAAATCACATTTAATTATTTTTCTTAATGTAGTTTCACTATTAGTATAATTAAGGTCTACTTTTGAAGCCGCCAATATTTTGCGCATTGTGGGTATTTCTCTCCTCACCGTATACATTGAATGTATAATATTTCTTAAAGCTGTTAAGGAAAACCCGTCGAAATATTCCTTCTTTCGTCTTTTTCCTTTAGTAGGAGTTCTCATTTTGCTGCCACTGGCTGTTTCTGACTCATGTTCTCGTCGCAATTTCGTCACAGTATTTTTTGCAACGCCTGTGGCACATGCCACACGCTCCGTGACTTTGGGTAGAATTTTGCAAAATATTTTTAATAACTGTTAGCAGTTGCTTCCTTAATCAAATGTCCTCAATAGTGTCCAAAGCACTTTTTAAAGCACGGTTTATACTTTCAAGAACTAACTTACAGTCCTCTTTCACTTTAACAAAATAATTGTCCATTATAATTGTCCGTTGTTAATTATAATTTCACGAGCACGACTATTAATTAATTTCTTACTCATTTTAACGAGTAACAGCTAACAAAACTAAACAACAAAACTCACGAACAACAATAAAACAGGATAACAAAAACAAAAAGCTAACAAAAATATTCGATGTGCGTAAGTAGGTAAGCGCGGACTGAACTTGCGAACGGTACCGACGGTGCGTGTTCGACTACGTCACCAAGATGGCCGCCAATCGCAATATCATCGTGCGGGGCTTATACACACATCAAAAGTGTCTAGGGATCAACATATATTTTTGCAATAACTTTTCTCCTGATTGATATTAATTAAAATTTTCTTTAAGGATTCATCAAATAAAGTGTTTTCGTTTGTCACAGTAACGATAAACCAAGTCACCTTTGCATTAATAAAGAAATTTGCCATTTTCCTAATAAAGGGATATTTGACATTTGAACCACTAACACAAAAGTTCGAAAAAAAGACTGAAATAACAGTTTTCTCTAAAATTTTATTGGGTAACTTAAACAATTAATAATCCGTGTTTCTACCGCGAACACTAACAACACAAGAACATCGGTTTGGCATACTCAAAATGAGTTCATCCAAATCACGCTGTGGAATGGCCGCCCATGTTCGTTGCAACAACAAAAAAGGTCTTCTTGCGACTGGATACCCTCCATATTCGGCAGAGCTCTTCTCTGTAGCATATCCCATGCATGCTCAATCGGGTTCAAGTCTGGCGACTGAGCAGGCCAGGGCAGGACATTGATGTTAGCTGCGGCGAGAGTCTGTCTTACAACTCTTGCGGTGTGCGGTCGTGCATTATCATGCATTAACTGAAATAAGGGACCGATTTGCACTTGTAGAGGAACGATGACGTCTGATACAATCGTTTCAGCATAAATTTGAGCGTTGAGGTTGCCTCTGATCCAAATCAACTCAGTTCTTTCGCCGATCCAAATACCCGCCCATACCATGATGGTTCCACCACTATAAGGATGGACTTCCTGGCAGGATTTTAATCGCTGTTGGCGTCCAGGGGTTCTCCAGTGTCGTATACGTCTTGTATCCGGTCTCATACCAAAACGAGACTCATCAGAAAAGCACACGAAACGCCATTGTTCTTCTGCCCAATTTCTGTGTTCAAGAGCCCATTGATATCGAATCCTACGATTGTGCATTGCTATAGGTGGTACCCGTAGCGGTCTTCGGGAATGAAGGTTCACTTCATGCAAGCGGTTTCTGACTGTTTGGTCGCTAATTAAGTTCCCTGAAGAGTGATGAAGCCTCACGGCTAACATCATGGCGGTTATTGTTGGAGCTCTTCGAGTTAAGATTTGAATGTATCGGTCTTGTCTCCGTGTGGTGCAGCGATACCGTCCTCCATGGCGCTCAGCCACGGTACCAGTGCTTCGGTAACGTGTCCAAAGTCGACTGATAACACTCTGACTTGTATTCAGAGCTAAAGCCACAGTACGTTGCCGGCAACCAGCTTCTATCATTCCCACGGCTCTGAGCATTTCTTCCCTGCTTAAATGACGTCGCCGCCCCATAATAACGTTGGTTTTAATCAGTAGTAGGGAAACAGTAGCACTAATAATGTCTTCAATGCGTTGTATGTTTTTATAGGGAAAATATTGACAGCTGATTTTCATCTTTTACTCGAATTTGATTCACAGTTCCTGATTCAAATTATGAAATGCACCAAAAAGGATCCATATAAATTTATAAAATCATAAATTTATTACAAAGCCACATCTCAATCTCAAGAAATCCGCATAAAAATGCTTGATCCCTAGACACTTTTGATGTGTGTATTTGTCGAATGTAGGTATACGCATATTATGTATACCCACATACCACCACGCCAGCGCATTGACGAACTTCTTATAATGTTCCGAGACCTACCGTCAGGCGTAATTTGTGCACCTCCACGACACTCGCGTTCATTAAAATATTAAAGTAGGTGTTTTATTTACCAATTATCTACAAATTTAAAATCAGCCTTAAGTGCAGTGTATAAAGTTCTTATCACAAAGCAGTACAAAAAGCCATTATTTTTTACGACTGAGTCCGTGGTTCAAAGATCAAACCAAATTCAACTTTACACGCATGCATTAGGCCGCTGCCTCGAATCTTGCGGGCAGCGGGGCGGCGGCGGCGGCGGCGAGTGAGCAGCAGGATTTTATGCGTAAAATCAAATGGACCGGTTCTCGAAAACAGCGGCGCGGGAGCGGGGCGGTAGCGGGTAGCGAGCGGTGTACTTCTCACGCTCGAATCTTGCGGGCAGCGAGCGGGCAGCGGGCGGGCAGCGAGCGGTGATCGAGCGTTAGGGATAAATTTAAATCAAAACGATGTTGCCGCCATTATTCCGACATTTCTTTCGCGAATAAAAACAAATATCTCGTCGACACAATCGTGAACTCAACACTACGCGGCTATAGTGACGCGCGATCTACCCGCTAGTTTCGTGAACGGGTCTTCGATGCCCGCTCGGATCCCGCGCCGCTGCCGCCGCCACCCTGCTGCCCGCAACATTCGAGGCAGCGGCCTTAAACTCAGAATTATAAAGTACTAAATGAAAGAAGCACCCAAGTGCTGCATTGTGCGCTTGTTCAGTTCAACCATTATTTACGCTGATTGTGAATCTAGAGTATATGTGATCGATGGGTAGTATATAAATAAATAAATAGGATGGCAGGGATATTGACACAAACTGCTCGGAAAACTAAACTTCACGGAAGCATCTGATGTTTTATATAACCAAATCAAATTCATAGAACCATTTTCTTCCTACTAGAACTAGATATCTATCAGAAAACAGTAGAAATTTTATTGAAGTCGAAAAGTGTGAATGGGCTCATCACTCGATCAACCTGTTGGAGTTGCCAACCATTGGGTTTGCCACGGCGGCCGTGATCGGTGGCATTATTGTAACCAGCCCACCTCACTCCAGAAGTTGATCCAATCTGCTGGTCTGTTAAGAGCATCTGTATGATTTGGGTGTCTCAAGGGTTCCTGTATTAAACTGGGTGAACGCCTGTGCTTTCAAAGAGCACGTGCTCAAGGGTTTCATCAGCCTGTATACAAGGTCTGCATAGAGGACAGCCCGTTATGCCTAAAGTACAACATTGTTCAATATAATTCATATTACATTCACAAATATGATTTCATTAACTTAATTCATACCTGAAACACTTCACTGCTAGCACACAATATCAGCCGATGAGCGGGGTACCCATGACCTCCCACCTCCAGGACCAGGTCACTCATCAATTGCTCAGCATATAGTGTTGCTATCTTTAGTAGGACACTCTTGGAATTATCGACCTTAAAAATGATGACAGGTTTTGTTAATTCATCTCTATTGTAAATGAGCAGCTTATTTGTGATTATGTGGAGTCATAATGTAGACTTAGTCCATTGTAACATGCTGGCCCACAAATGTACAAAGTACATTAAAATCACGTTTTTTAAAGCCTATTGCCAATCTTTTTACACTTGCAGCCTGTATGTCAGTTATTTGCAGAAGGCATACAGGGGCCCACCCCTAGTCTATTAATATAATAGTGTCAGAATGGTCTATCAGTGATCACATAATGATAAATTTTGACAAGTTTCGTAATCTACTAACAAAATGGCGTCATTATGATTTTCCAGTGGTCAATCACTGACATCACTCCATATTTATAAATGTTTAAATTGGGTAGTCATTATTAGGAAATCATTTCTATTAACGGGTTTTATAAGAATGGCAATACAGCAATGTCATGTTCTATGTTATTGGTTTGGTTTCCGCACTCAGTCCCTCCAACGGACCATTGTGCGTGGACAGCAATGTCATTCTATCACCATCCCATTACAAGACGACAGACCGATAATTGATTGATCATTATGAATTTAGCAGATTATGAACACTTAGAACAATGACAATGGAATATGGTTGGAATGGCTAATTTATAAAAAAAAGAAAAAAACAGATCATGTCTTCAGGTGGGCACTCAGGGTACTGTAGGATACATGGCATTACAGTGTGGCAGGAATGTTTGATGAGGCGCTGGTGAATGACTTTCCTGCTATCATTAGGACCTGACATACTTGCACTGGCACACTTGTTGTATTGTTTCATGGCTGCTTTTTCAAATGCAGATAATTTTATCAGACATAATTTTGTTCTTTTTGTTTTGACAGGTTTCCATATAAAATCTGTCAAATGTAAACTTTTATTTGATGTATGTGTTGATTGAAAAATTTACCCTTAGGATCCTAAGGGTAAATTTTTAACTTAACAACATATAACAACAAAACTTAACGCTTGCTTTAAATTATCAATCATTATTGATCTCAGCATCATATTACTAGCACTGGTTAATCAAAATTACAATAGAGAAGGATATCTATAGTCCAGCGACCTAAGTTACATCATGCAGTTTTCTTAGACAGGACCTGTTAATTTACATAATGGTTTGATTGCTTCAAGATGCAATGAAAAGTTTAAAAAAGTATAAGCAGAACCTACAACACTAAACGAAATTAAAAAAAAATATACACCAATTACAATTGGGAAAATATAATTGGTATATTTTTTTTTTAGAAAATTGGTTGGGATTTAGGTCAAGCAATAGTTTACAAAAAAGTTTCAGAAGAAGCTTGTGCGAAATTACATACTAACTTCTTGACACAAAATTCAGTTCACTAACAGATCAGCCCCCTAGTCGGCGAACACATTTTTGTCAAATGATTATGACAAGTTGGGATCGTTTGGACCGAACGGACCAAGGGGCGGTGGTGGTGAGTGGGCAGGTATACCTAAATACAGCAGTTTGTCAGTGAACACAATTATTTGTTAAATTCAAAATTCTTGTATTTAACAAAAAAACCAATGTACCTTGAATTCATTGATATTTTTGTACAGCCATAAAAATGTTATACATATTATGTAGTTAAAAGCTGTGTGATCCATAATCAAAACCCTTATAATATTTACAGCTTGGCATTCAATATCTATAAAGTTATTAAGGGTAAAATTAACATAAAATTAACCATAACAAGGCAGATACAGTTCTGTCTTTAATTTGCTTCTTAAAATTACTTCCTAGTTAGTAGCCTTGTAGTTGATAAGCACACTAAAATAGATTGACATAAACTGTGTCATTCAATTCAATGATTATCCACTAATATTTTTGCTAAATCATTTTATGTGAGATCTTGGACTAACTACATATATAATGACCATCTTGGTTCCCAAACAACAAATATACCTACAGAGGATACCATAAATTGGTCAAGAGGCTGGGCTGGAAGAAAATTTTGTTTACATATAGTTAAAGTATACATCCCACAGTCCCACCAGTATATGTAAAACAAAAGATATCATTTTATTGACCTATCACTACTAGCAGCTATTTGGTGCTTTGAATATTCAATTTTAAAACTTTAAATCCTGGCTTCTAAAGGGAACACTGTTAAAACAAAACGCTACAAACACATTTATAAAACCAATAGTAATCTACCTCAAGATCTTCATTGGGTTCAGATTCGTCGTCCTTTTTATCCGATGACGACGAAACTTGACGGTCCACCGTCAAGAAATCCATGATGATTTTCTTATAACTTAGACATTTAAATCACAAGTGAAGATTGCTTTTTTCTTTTTTTGTCACTACACAGCGCAAGACTTAGACAAGATTCTTCGTTTCGTTATTAAACGCACTTATTATTTACCCGTTTGTGACGTAACATAACTGACAGCAAAAATGACAAATCTGTCTAATTGACGTTTGACAGGAATTGAATCATGGTTGATTTCTAAAAAATCTTGAACAGAACCTTCTAAAGAGTAAAAAGTGTTTTTTATTGATTGGCTGTGATAGGAGAAATCAAATCAAATCGTTTATTGCAATCCATAATGTACAGAAATTACAAGCGAATAAGTTTAGTTTGCAGGTTTAGCGAGTTTTGATTTTCTATAAATAATTAATGAAGCGAAACTACACTGAACATGGAATATTCAGTCAGAACTCAGAAGTAGATTCTTAGGTCCGTATTACAGAACGTCACTCAAGCATTGATCTCTGTTTAAGCATTACTTAAAACTAGTTTCAACCAATCAAAAGGCTTGAAACGAGACTTAAGTTAGAGCTTGAGTTTGAGTGACGTTCTGTAATACGCACCTTAGAATTTACAAGTGCCTTTCTTATTCTTATACAATTCTAAATTCCATTCTTATAGAATTCTGAGAATTTGTGTGGATTGAAACGTTTACGTCAATTCTTATTTGACAATCAATGTTGACAATGCACTGTACTGTACTTCTGAGTTCTGACTGAACATTCCGATTCCATCTTCTGTTCTGATTAATTGCATTAGTTACTGTTTCTATTACGTCTTTCAAATTCAAAAAGTAAAGGATAGAATATAGGGAAGTATTAGTTCGGATATTTTTTGTTACCGTTCGTAATTCGTTGGTCATGTAAATGTTCACCGGTGGACTTCCGTGTTTATTTATTTAAATCGACAAATTACTTATAAAAACTGAAACGAGAGGGCAGTGACTAGACGTGTATCTGAATGAGCAGCATAATGGGTATCAAAAAGAAGAAGAACATTATAATTCTAACTATGTGTATGGTAATAAGTTTCATACTCTATCAACTGTATTTTTTCTTGGCTATAACGTCGGAAGCCGGCAATAACAGCAGAAATGCACCAGTACTGGGTTTGGAACTAGATCATGTGAACGTGGAAGCCTACACACACTTACGTTCTGAAGCTGATAAGTTTATAAACGCAAATGGCATAATTCATGGTGTATTGTTCTCACATATGTCGAAGTACAGACCAAATTATGAGAACGAATTTGCTTGTTTAATATCGGACCAAAAAATACCTTTCGAGCAGGTTAACGACGAGTTCTGTGACTGTGAGGATGGAACTGATGAACCCAGCACAAGTGCATGTGTGAATGGGTCATTTTATTGTGAGACCCAGTACAGAAACAGACCAGTTAACAAAATACCGTCAAGTCAAGTTAATGATGGTATTTGTGATTGTTGTGATGGTTCAGACGAGTGGAAAAATGACGCAGCCCATAAACTATTATCACAAAGTTCACCAAAGTTTTATCGATATTATGTAACTAAATGCCCTAACAATTGTTAATAGATTTGTTCTTTATTGTTTTAAAAGACTAATGTGATAACATACAAGTGCTGATAAGAAGTCTAGATAATTCTAGATGTTGAAAAAGACCTTTTGAATTCTGCTGCTTTAAGTTACACTTATTACTTGTATGTAACAAGTAGGTTAAGGTTGCTTCTACCTAATCAGGTGTAAATATTATCATATTATGTGTAAAAAATATTATAATAAGTAGTCTTTTTACAATTCAAGATAGGTAACATACATGAAACTTAAAATTAATCAGTCTAGAGTTTAAATTGTGATGTATAATATCACCTACTTACAGTATATTTAAAACTAAATTCTAAAGACTGAAATCTTAAGTATTAAATTAACTGTAAATATAAATATCTGTAATATTATTTCTTTAAAACGCTACAGCTCCCTGACATTTAAGCTCAAAAGAGTTGCAAAAGTACTAATGGCTTTGGCAATATTTAGGTAATTTAAGACAATCAATAAAAAAAAATTATATGTTCTCGAAGAAGGCCTATGTTCACAAGTGGATGTGTTTCAGCAGAAAATAATGAATAAAAAATTGCTTCATCTGTCTATGGTCTGGTCCAGGTCAGGCTAATATCAGTAGGGTAGTCTGAGAACTGACCTAAAGGAATTTATAGTCTGTATTTGCTTTATCTTTAGTCTTACCGCCAAGCGATCCGTCGTGTTCCGGCATGATGTCTGGTGAAGCCGTACGGAGGACGGGTCTGAGCAGTTGTGTTGCGATGTGTGCCGGGTACGATGTGCCTAATATTGTTGTGTCGGGAGTTTTGTCGTGGAGGGTCTCCAGATCATCCTCTGGCGCAGCATCGTTGGTCGTGTTGTTGGGTTAAACATTGCATCACCTCGCTCTACCGTCTTCCTTCCTATTCACTCAGTTTTTTTTTGAGTGAATAGGCAATAAGCTAGTGCGCTTTACCATCAACGATTGCATCACTGCTTACCATCAGGCGGGATTGCAGTCAAGCACTAGTTTATAATTAATAAAAAAAAAAAAAATCTATATATTTTAATTAAACAATTTAATCACATTTTTATGTAACACAATCCTGGACTCTAAATCAAGTCACTTAGCATACACGGCCAGGGTGTCTTTCAAACAACCTGCATCCCTGGCAGGCATCAATTTTCATGGACCCCTCATGATGTGCTGACATCTCTTTGAGGCATGTATAAAACAAAACACGCAGTCAATCCGAGGCTGGTCCTTGCGGGCAGTGAGCTGACCACTGTGCGGTAGCCAGGTTGTCTCCTGCGGCGGCTAGCGGTGTGGGGGCACTGAGATTCCCGCGCTCTCATGCGCTCCGCCTCCTGCTTGCCAGCATCACTGCTTCGCAGAAGGAGGTGACCGCCTGCCTTGTATTCTCGCTCCAGACCATGGCCTGGACCAGGACCGGAGGCGAGAGATCGCCATACAGGACACGGCTGTGCTCTGTCCGAAGGGCTCCTACCATTATCTTTAAAAACGGCAAAAAAAATCACGTTTGTTGGGGAGCCCCTTCATTTTTTTTTTACTATTTATGTTATAACGGCAACAAAAATACATAATCTCTGAAAATTTTCGTATTCATACCCGTCCCGGCCTCCCAATCAACCTTGAGCCTTCTTCCAACGTACGGAGAGAAAAACCTTAAACTTTGGCAGTGAAAAAGTCAAGTTCTAGACTATGAAGTATCAAGGAATGGAATTAAGCCACTTCAAGACAAAGTCACTGCAATCACTGTTTACCCCAAACCGACACAATTTAAGAATTACGTCGATTTATGGGCATGATTCTATCGTGACGGCATCCCAAACGCAGCCCACATTCAAGCACCCCTCAATGCGTTTCTTCATAACTCAAAAAAAACACGAGACTAAACCAATGTGAAGTGAGACACTTAGTCGACAAAAGCTTTCGAGTTATTTAAAGAGAGCTTATAAACGCTGCTTTATTGTCTTACCCATGTGGTCCGCCAGATGACCGAATTGCCATTTTTTCTGACACTTCAACTACCTGCGCTGGCTTAACATATAAGCCCCGCACGATGATATTGCGATTGGCGGCCATCTTGGTGACGTAGTCGAACTCGCCCCGCCGGTACCGTTCGCAAGTTCAGTCCGCGCTTACCCACTTACGCACATCGAATATTTTTGTTAGGTTTTTGTTTTTGTTATCCTGTTTTATTGTTGTTCTTGAGTTTTGTTGTTTAGTTTTGTTAGCTGTTACTCGTTAAAATCAGTAAGAAATTAATTAACAGTCGTGCTCGTGAAATTATAATTAAAGTGGACAATTATTTTGTTAAAGAGAAACAGGACTGTAAGTTAGTTTTTGAAAGTATAAACGGTGCTTTAAAAAGTGCTTCGGACACTACTGAGGACATTTTAATACCGAAGCAACTGTTTGTAGTTATTAAAAATATTTTGCAAAATTCTACTCACTCTAAGTCACGGAGCGTGTGGCATGTGCCACAGGCGTTGCAAAAAATACTGTGACGAAATTGCGACGAGAGCATGAGTCAGAAACAGCCAGTGGCAGCAAATTGAGAACTCCTACGAAAGGAAAAAGACAAAAGAAGGAATATTTCGACGGGTTTTCCTTAACAGCTTTATGAAATATTATACATTCAATGTATACGGTGAGGAGAAAAATACCCACAATGCGCAAAATATTGGCGGCTTCAAAAGTAGACCTTAATTATACTGGTAGTGAAACTACATTAAGAAAAATAATTAAATGTGATTTAGGCTACCAATTTAAACGATGCTACCAAAAAAGATAGGCTCTAATTGAAAGACCCCAAATTCAAGCGTGGAGGGCTAAATATATACGACGTATGAAAGAAAATAACTCGCTTGGTAATAACAAAAGACCCGTTATTTATCTCGACGAAACGTGGATACACGCATGCACTACTCTGTAAAAAAATGTTGCCAAACAGCAACCGATGTCGGAGTGAGACGGAACGACAGCCCCGGCCGCCGATGCATAATAGTTCACGCAGGAAAAAGCGGATTTGTTGACAATGCCCTTTTAATGTTTAAAGCAGACACCAAAACGGGGGATTACCATGATCAAATGAATGCTGAGAATTTCACCAAGTGGCTTACAGAAAAATTAGTACCCAATATACGACGCAACTCCATAATTGTGATGGACAACGCCCCTTAACACAGTAGGAAAGAGAATAGGCCACCAAGTATCAACAATAAAAGATGGTTGAGTGGCTACAAGCTCACAACATCGACTTTCCCAACGACACTACAAAACCTGAACTGTATTTATTAATTAAACGGCACAGACCGCCGAAAAATTATAAAATTGACAATTTATTAGCTGGCAATGGCCATGAGGTCGTTAGATTACCACCCTACAACTGCGACCTCAACCCCATTGAGTACATCTGGAACCTGGTAAAGGTGAGGGTGTCAGAAAAGACTGTGGAGCAGTTGGAAAGTCGCATTGAAGCTCTGACGTTGGAGGCGTTGGCGTCAATAACTCCAGATGACTGGCGAAAGGTAGTCAATCATGTTAAACGGCTTGAAGAGGAATATTGGAATAAAGATCGAATAACTGACAAGAGTCATAAATACGGCAGACGACAGTGAATCGGAAACGACAGACATAGAAAGCAGTTCTGATTCGGAAGACTATATGAGTGGAATTGAATAAAAATATTGAAAAAAATATAAACACTTTTTTACATACTATCCTGGTTTATTTATAAGCTGATAGATGTAGGTAGTAATTAAAACATGACTGCTACACAGTGGACTCTGGTTCAATTCCCGCTCGCAAATTAACAGAAATGTAGTTAGAAAAAATTAGTATACATATAAGAAAGATATACGAATAAGTATATTTTTCTTACGTCTAGAAGAATTATTTCCTTGAAATTATTAATAATGAAAGTTTATTTGTCAGAATATGGGTGAGTAGGTATAAAGAGTGTATGTATAATAAAATTATAAAATACAAATAAACCCTTAACCCCAGTTTATTAATTTTGCGTTTAACATTATTTTGCTAGCTGTCCTTTTGTGTGACAGGTGACGTCACAAAGCTGTTATTGTGACAAGGTTCCATCGCAATATCATCGTGCGGGGCTAGTATTCGTTGATATTGTTGGATTGCTACCTACATCAGCATGTCGACACAGAGACTTGCTCACTATTATTGACCGCTGCACACGATGACCCGAAGCTGTACCACATCACGAGAGAACCGCTGAAATTGTCGCAAGGAAACGTTTCGAAGTTTGGATATCTCGTTTCTGTTGTCCAATAAGAATCACAACCGTTCAAGGATGACACTTCGAAAATTGACTATTCCGAGACCTATCTACCACAATTGCTCGGAGCAGAAAAAACCCGTACTACTGCGTATCACCAGCAGAGTAACGGAATCGTCGAACGCTGGCACAGAACGTTGAAAGCCGCACTCATGGCTAGACTAGAAACAGCAACAAATGGATCTACGAGTTGCCTACTGTTTTAATGGGTCTACGAGCCGCCATCCGCTCAGACTCAAGCGCAACGGAACTCACCTACGAAAAAGCAATAGGCGTACGCACCAGGCGATTTCATCACCTTCACCAGCCACACTGAAAATGGACCACCACTATGTTGATCACCTGCATGACGTTATCACGAAGCTCACACCCACATACAAATCGGTCCTTACAAGATCAACGAACGTAAAGAAAAATTCTTTACAATCTAGCTGCCAGGAAGATCTAGCAACAAATCAATTGATCGCCTCAAAAGTGCGTACACACGTAACATAGAAGTTGATCCCAAGCATACAAATAGTGAGACCAATCAAGCACTTGCAACTATCACAGACGAGTAATCCAGCTTACTTCCAGCCCCACATACGCGGGAACAACGTACCAGATCAAGCAGGATCGCCATGACGTCTGCACGCTTCGCTAAGGGGGGAGTACTGTAGCAGCTGCAAGCTGCAACACATTGGAACCTATCACCGTCGTGCAGGCGCCACTGCACACCCGCTGAGACGGTAACCTGCAAAAACTTGGCACTCGAGCACATCTATTGCCCACCGTCGATGAGCGTGGGAAACACGCTAAGCGCCGATGTGTACGTTCGCAATCTAATTTGGCGCGCTCTCCACACCGACCAATCACACGCCGCGCTCTCCCTCGATCGACGAAGCACACATCAAGAACGCCCGCGCCACCGCGTGGTATTCTACAAAAGAGGCACTGTATTCCTATTGGTTACCCCACTATTGTTTAAATTTAGCTAAAAAGTCAGCGCATAGCTTGTAAGAGACGTTCACGTTCATTTCCACATTATTATACTAACGTTCAATACAGTACATTTATCCATCAAAGTTTTTATTATATAACACGCCCTACGCGCTACATATCTAAATTATAATTTAAATCATAATTATGAACGATACAAACTCATAGCTGCTAGGTGACTCGATTTCGAATGGTTTTATCTACACTTATATTATAAAGAGGAGGGAGAGGAGAGGAGGAGGTATGTAACGAATAAACTCAAAAAGTACGGGACCGATTTTAATAATTCTTCTTTCATAAGAAAGCTACATTATCCATGAGTAACATAGGCTAAATTTTATTTTGGAAAAAATAGGGTTCCGTAAGATATTTGGGTTTTTTCAACACAAGGTGTAACAAATCAACCAGAAAAGTTGCTTATTTGGCGTACGCCGCCTAAGCTATAAAATATATGTAGAACCATAAAATATTCTAATTAATTGTAGATCTTATAAATATCTACAAAAAGTTTGCGACACACTGTGTCTATGTGGAGTGAGGCTCAACCAACATTTTTTTATTTAAAAAGTTTTTTTTTTCACTAACGATAAACAAATCCCAGGGCCAAACATTAGTATTAATATTAGTAAGTAATACCTGGTAATCTTTCAACCAGTGTTCGCTAATACATACAACATCGAACATTCTTTTTTCTAATAACATTTCAATTTCTAATAATTTAGAAGAGATACCTTGAATATTTTGATGAAACAATTTCAATTAATTCTTTGACCCTTTTGATGTTTAACTTTTTGAGAGCAAGAAGATACCATATTGATGGTTGGTGTAACTATTAATTTATTGGTACCCTCTGTAGTCTTATTTACTAGTTTAAATGAGCCGGAGTTCGCCCCAAATCTAAAATATCACCTGGTAGTGAGTTGCTACTAATTGTAGGTTCTACGTTAAATACAGAATTATCTAATGGGGCCTCTACTGTACAATTTAAAAAAGTATTCATA
Source organism: Sesamia nonagrioides (assembly GCA_017933935.1). Classification (NCBI taxonomy): domain Eukaryota; kingdom Metazoa; phylum Arthropoda; class Insecta; order Lepidoptera; family Noctuidae; genus Sesamia; species Sesamia nonagrioides. The sequence goes on from JADWQK010000827.1 coordinate 175,673, forward strand.
GCAATTGTGCTACCGTTAGTCCGGTCCACCACATAATTGTTAGTATTATTACTAAGCACTGTGGTGTCAATTACACAAGACTTCGACATACTACTTAAGTCTGTGTTATTATAATAAGTCAATAGCGTAGCTATTGTGTGTCTATATCTATTTGGCAGATACGTAGTATCCCTGGTCGACTTTAAATGTTCAACAAAATTTTTGGTGTCAAAAAATACAAATTTCTCACTATAGTGACTAACTAAAAATTATATATGCTTATTAAGCCGTCGGTCGCCGTGGTCGTCGTGGAGAACCTTGGGGGATCCCAAGGTTCTCCACGACGACCGGTCCTGCGCCTCCCGCATCCAGCGGTTTCCCGCGACCTTCACCAGGTCGTCGGTCCACCTTGTCGGGGGCCTACCCACGCTACGTCTTCCGGTGCGTGGTCGCCACTCGAGAACCCGTCGGCCCCATCGGGCATCGGTCCTACGGGCAATGTGTCTAGCCCACTGCCACTTTAGTGTTGCAATTCTTCGGGCTATGTCGGTTACTCTCGTTCTTCTGCGGATCTCCTCATTCCTGATTCGATCGCGCAGTGAAACCCCAAGCATAGCCCTCTCCATTGCCCTTTGAGTGACTTTGAGCCTTCTTATAAGGCCCATTGTTAGCGACCACGTCTCAATTCCATAAGTCATCACTGGCAACACACACTGGTCGAAGACTTTTGTCTTGAGACACTGTGGTATTTCGGACGAGAAGATTTTACGTAGCTTCCCGAAAGCAGCCCAGCCGAGTTGGATTCGACGATTGACCTCTTTCTCGAAGTTGGACCTTCCTAACTGGATAGTTTGTCCCAGGTTCATGTAACTGTCAACAACTTCGAGAACAGAGTCTCCAATCTTTATAGGAGGCGGTACAACATGGGCTTTAGACATGACTTTCGTCTTGTCCATGTTCATTTTAAGACCGACTCAGGAGGACCTGAGTACAATGCTCGAAGACCTCAGTAGAGCCTCCGAGCGAGCATGCCGCGCGGAGGACCGCGGTCTCAGCCATGACTACGATATCATCAGCGAACCGAAGTTGTGTCATGTAGATACTCGCCATTGATGTTGATGCCCAGTCCTTTCCAGTCCAGAACCTTGAAGACATCCTCCAATGCAGAGGTTAACAGTTTCGGGGAGATAACATCTCCCTGTCTGGCACCACGCTGCAGAGGTATTGGTTTCGAGGTCTGGTCCTGTATCCGGACTGACATGGTGGCGTTTTCGTACAAACCCTTCAGCGCTTCTATATACCGATAGTCTATTTGGTACCGCTGGAGAGACTGCAGTACAGCCCAGGTCTCGATCGAATCAAAGGCTTTTTTGTAGTCCACAAACGCCAAGCAAAGGGGTGGGTTATACTTCTCGGTCTTCTGTATAACCTGCCGCAGCGTATATATGTGGTCGACTGTGCTGAAGCCCTGTGAAAACTTAGTACGTGTTAATTACATTTAAATATTTTCATCATTAACAACTTTAACATCCTCTTAAACACTATTTATGCAGCCTGCGGATAATGACTGTGTCGTCGGTGTTAGTGTCTGTCTGTCAAGGGCGGATCCAGGGGGGGTCATAGAGGCTATGACCCCCCCCCGGGCTGGGTCCAGGAGGATACAGCACAGGAGGATTTTATTTAAGTAGGTACTTACAATATTTAATCAATTTATACAATATGTAAAGAAAACCCTGTCCGACCCATAAGGATAATAAAGGTTAGGTAAACACTTGACCAAATATAATATAAAATTTTACATAATCATCACAGTAACAATAATAATGAATTTTGAAATAATCTTTTTTTCCCGGGTATTAATTCCAATTTCTCCGAAATTTAGTATTTTTTAAAAAACTGACAACACCATTTGTGGCGGAGCGAATAGCGATGCGACCACGTGCCGCATGCCCCGCCCCCTTCACCCGCGCATACATGCGCGGGTGAAGGGGGGCGGGGCTATCGGGTTGCCTACCGCACATGCATTAAGTTACCTCGCTTTTTCGAAATAATATTTTTTTTTTTGGGGGTTTTTTTTTTTAAGTTTAGCCCGGCTTAATAGGCATTATTAGAATCAGATATGATACCTAACAATACCTTCACGGATCGGACAGGGTTTTCTTTACATATTGTATAATACATACTTTGTTTGACGGCAAACGCATTATTCGGGAACGAACGCATCCAAAATTTGAACGTTATCGCACTACCGCCGCCACGGCCACCAACATTCAAATGTGTTTCGTACAAAGAATTTTAAATATATAGAATGATTACGAGTAATAATAATATCTAAACAACAAAATTCAAAAATAAACCTAAAGCCTACTCCATAAAGCTTATATTGCCACAAAGCTTACGCATAAATACCTAAAGTTCCGCATGAGAGGCATCGGAAGACCCCTGTGTCCCTTTCCCGCAGACTGCCAGTGTGAAATGAAACTACTATTTGGTAACTTTGATATATAAACTTCATCCACTCGTTTTGTTATTTACGCTGATATACAATATTATATCAGTGACTCGTGATTGTTTAAGCATTAAAATAACTAACTGCTTAGCTCAACATTTAATAAATGCATTTATTGTGAACAGTAAATAAAAATAAAACAATATTAGCAGATAGTATGAACTATTAAATGGCAACACCGATGAGATATTGGGTTAAATAATCAATATGGTCGCTGCAATTTTTTTTTGTGTAGGGTGAGTATAATGTTCTGTAAAAAAGACAAGACAGCTGAACAAAGAACATCTTCCTTTTTTAAGTTTGTTAAAAAAGTGAACAGACTTACTGGAAACAAATTGTATATTTTCTTGAAATTTTTTATACCTAATATGTCCTAAAGAAAATGTAAAAAAAGCGTATCAGTGTAGGTGTGTCAACTATCTGTATTAGCTATACTTACCTTACACTTTTACAAAAAGTTTAACCTACTTGAATAACTCACCTAACCATTTTATTATTATTATTTTTTCGCAAAGCGATTCGTCGTGTTCCGGCATGATATTTGTTTAAGCCGTACGGAAGACAGGTCTGAACAGTTGTGTTGCGATGTGTGGCGGGTACGATGCGCCAAATGTTGTTCTGTCGGAGATTTGGTCGTGGAGAGTCTCCAGATCAATCTCCCTCTGGCGCAGCATCGTTGGTCGTGTTGTTGGGTTTAACATTGCATCACCTCGCTCAACTGACGTCATCCTTCTTATTCCTAAGTTTTTTAAGTGAATAGGCTTAATAAACTAGTGCGCTTTACCATCAACGATTGCATCACTGCTTACCATCAGGCGGGATTGCAGTCAAGCACTAGTTTATAATAATTAAAAAATATATATATATAAACTAACGCTTGACCGCAATCCCGCCTGATGGTAAGCAGTGACGCAATCGTTGCTGATAAAGCGCACTAGTTTATTAAGCGCCTATTCACTCTAGCCTTAGAAACACCGACGGCTGGCAAATTCCTCCAGTACCTCGATGTACGCGGTATAAAGGACGAGGCGAAACGCTTCGTCCGATTCGATATTTATTGATTGTTGGTGAACATAATTTTCTTGTAGTGTTCCAAGTGATGATGGAATTCGAGAATAATGGCATGAAGTTATCCCAGTTGAACCAACAACTAAAACAAGGTTTTATACATTTGCGGTATGATGGTTGACAATTTTTTGTCTTTCAAAGTGTATTGTATTTGTTACGTCTATAACACTTTGTATAAATAAATGTGTTGATTTCTTGAACATGCCTTTTCTTATTTTTTAATTATATTACGCAGCGTAGCGCGCCGCGTCGTCCACTTATCACAACGGTGTGTGCTAGTATTATTATACTCTTTGGTGCGTGACTACTAGCTAGACTGCTAGCTAGAGTACCGAGAAGGCACCCGAATTGAGGGGCGTGGGCGTGGGTATGACTTGCGTTCCAAGCATTTCTATTAAGTCAACGTACCTACTGAAAACCTTATTCACTAAATTCATTTTGCATTTTTTATATATCAATATTGCCTTTTACAGCATGTAATTTAATAAATATTTTCGAAGATATTACAGAGACATAGAGGCTGCGGCGCACAGGGGCAACGCGAGCCTGTAACTGTCCCTATGAATGTTTAGATCCATAAAACTAAGTAACGGGATGCACTTTTCTTTAATAGATAGAGTGATTCAAGATAAAGTTTTATTTACCTAATATAATACATTTATTCGAGCGAAGCCGGACCGGGTCGCTAGTATACAATATAAATAAAGTTCATGTTTTATTTTGTAGCTACCTCTTACTGTTATTAGATTTTTACAAAAAAAAAATTGTAGTTTATTAAATGACCCAATTTTCTTATGAACTGTGTACACCCTACTAGAAAGGGACACAGGGGTCCTTCGTGCGTTTCTCTTTCTAGGAACGCCTTTGCCGGCTCGTCAGCTTTCTAGGTATTTATACAAATTCTTTGGGTTAAATAGTCAATATGGTCGATGCAATTTTTTTTTTTTTTTTTGTGTAGGTTGCGTACACAGAAATCGTAATAACAAGTTGAAGAAGAAGACTTGTTATTACGATTTCTGTGGTTGCGTATAATGTTCTGTAAAAAAGACAAGACAGCTGAACAAAGAATATCTTCCTTTTTTAAGTTTGTTAAAAAAGTGAACAGACTTACTAGAAACAAATTGTATATTTTCTTGAAAATTTTTATACCTAAAATGTCCTAAAGAAAATGTAACAAACAGCGTATTATTGTAGGTACATAAGGTACCTATGTCAACTATCTGTATTAGCTATCTTACCTTACACTTTTACAAAAAGTTTATCCTACTTGAATAACTAACCTAACCATTTTACTATTATTATTTTTTCGCCAAGCGATTCGTCGTGTTCCGGCATGATATTTGGTTAAGCCGTACGGAAGACGGGTCTGAGCAGTTGTGTTGCGATGTGTGCCGGGTACGATGCGCCAAATGTTGTTGTGTCGGAGGTTTGGTCGTGGAGAGTCTTCAGATCAATCTCCCTCTGGCGCAGCATCGTTGGTCGTGTTGTTGGGTTTAACATTGCATCACCTCGCTCAACTGTCGTCATCCTTCCTATTCCTAAGTTTTTTAAGTGAATAGGCTTAATAAACTAGTGCGCTTTACCATCAACGGTTGCATCACTGCTTATCAGGCGGGATTACAGTCAAGCACTAGTTTATAATAATAAAAAATATATATATATATATAAACTAGCGCTTGACTGCAATCCCGCCTGATGGTAAGCAGTGACGCAATCGTTGATGATAAAGCGCACTAGTTTATTAAGAGCCTATTCACTCTAGCCTTAGAAACACCGCCGGCTGGCAAATTGCTCCAGTACCTCGATGTACGCGGTATAAAGGACGAGGCGAAACGCTTCGTCCGGTTCGATATTTATTGATTGTTGGTGAACATAATTTTCATGCAGTGTTACAACTGTTACAAGTGATGATGGAATTCGAGAATAATGGTATGAAGTTATTCCATTTGAACCAACAACTAAAACAAGGTTTTATACATTTGCGGTATGATGGTTGACAATTTATATTCTTTCAAAGTGTATTGTATTTGTTACGTCTGTAACACTTTGTATAAATAAATGTGTTGCTTTCTTGAAAATGCCTTTTCTTATTTTTTAATTATATTACGCAGCGTAGCGCGCCGCGTCGTCCACTTATCACAACGGTGTGTGTTAGTATTATTATACTATTTGGTGCGTGACTACTAGCTAGACTGCTAGCTAGAGTACCGAATTGAGGCGCGTGGGCGTGGGTATGACTTGCGTTCCAAGCGTTTCTATTAAGTCAACGTACTTAAAACGTTATATAATGTAGCCGCCGCTAGTGTCAAAACCTTATGTACCATATCACTCTTGATGTGTAAAGCAGGGGTCGATCCTAGTAAAGTGGTGAAATAAATCAAACGTATGCGTCAGGAGGCCGTTAGCCTAAGTACATGTCAAAAATCATGAGAAACGCGATCTTATGGGAGTCTATACTATCCGTTTTAGTGATGGAAAGCTACTTCCTTCTTCTTCTTCCTCAGCCTATAGATGTCCACTGCTGGACAAAGGCCTCCCCCAAGGCTTTCCACGATGACCGGTCTTGTGCTGCCCGCATCCATCGGCTTCCCGCGACCTTCATCAGGTCATCGGTCCACCTTGTTGGGGGTCTCCCTACGCTGCGTCTTCCAGTACGTGGCCGCCACTCCAGAACCTTGCTGCCCCATCGGCCATCGGTTCTACGAGCAATGTGCCCTGCCCACTGCCACTTGAGTTTAGCGACTCGCAGAGCTATGTCGGTGACTTTGGTTCTTCTGCGGATCTCCTCATTTCTGATTCGATCACGCAGAGAAACTCCTAGCATAGCTCTTTCCATTGCCCTTTGTGTGACTCTGAGCCTTCGTATGAGGCCCATTGTGAGCGACCACGTTTCAGTTCCGTAAGTCATCACTGGCAACACGCACTGGTCAAAGACTTTCGTCTTGAGACACTGTGGTATCTTGGACGACGAGAAGATGTAGCGTAGCTTCCCGAACGCTGCCCAACCGAGCTGGATTCGCCGAGACACCTCTTTCTCGAAGTTGGACCTACCTAGTTGGACTTTCTGTCCCAGGTATATATACTCGTCAACAACTTCGAGTGCAGAGCAACCAACTACAATTGGAGTGGGTGCGACATGAGAGTTCGACATGATCTTCGTCTTATCCATGTTCATTTTTAGACCCACTTGTTGGGAAGCTCTGCTGAGGTCATTGAGCATTTTGCCCAAGTCTTCCAGGGTCTCAGCCATGACCACGATATCATCTGCGAAACGGAGATTAGTGATGTACTCGCCGTTGATGTTGATGCCAAGTCCTTTCCAGTCCAGGAGCTTGAAGACATCTTCCAACGCAGCAGTGAACAATTTAGGAGATATGACATCTCCTTGTCTCACTCCACGCTGCAGTTGGATCGGTTTCGAGTCCTGATCCTGGAGACGGACTGACATGGTGGCGTTTTTGTACAAACACTTTATCACCTCAATGTATCGATGGTCAATTTGGCACCGCTGGAGAGACTGTAGCACCGCCCAAGTCTCAATCGAATCGAAGGCCTTCTCATAGTCCACAAACGCCAAGCATAGTGGTTTGTTATACTCCTCGGACTTCTGTATAACTTGCCGCAGCGTATGAATGTGGTCTATGGTGCTAAAGCCTTTTCGGAAGCCTGCTTGTTCGGGAGGCTGGAAGTCGTCAAACCTGCGAGCGAGACGATTCGTGATGACCCTAGAAAACAGCTTGTAGACATGGCTCAGGAGGGATATCGGTCTGTAGTTTTTCAGGAGGGTATTGTCACCTTTTTTGAAAAACAAAACCACCACGCTCCTGTGCCACGCCTTAGGCGTTTCGCCTTTAAGAATGACGGAATTAAATAGCTTCTGAAGCGCTTTAAGAACCGGTTTGCCACCCGCTTTCAGAAGCTCAGCCGTAATTCCATCATCTCCAGCCGCCTTATCGTTCTTGAGCTGTTTCAGGGCCATACCAATCTCGTACAGGCTGACGTCCGGGATATCGTCGGTGTAGTGTCGGGTTAGTCTGGCTCTAGGATCATTAGCCAGGCTTACAACAGGTGCGTGTGTTGATGTGTATAACTCTCCGTAGAATTTCTCGATCTCACCCAAAAGCTCGGGCTTGGAAGTGACGATCCTACCATCCCCAGTCTTCAGCTTCGCAAGTAGACTCTGTCCAACAGACAATTCTCGTGCGAACACTTTGGAGCCTTTGTTCCGCTCGATAGCCTCTTTAATACAATTTGTATTAAATTGGCGTATATCGCGAGTCAGAGACTTTGAGATCTGTCTGTTAAGGCATCTGATGCGCGAAGCGTCATCAGGGGATTTTAAGATCACCTCCCGTCTTTCTTCCATTAGCCGGCGGGTGGGACCGGAGATCTTCTTCTGTCTTTTTGAACGGAGGGTTTTGTAGAACTTAGACCCTTCCGTTTGGAGAGTTTCCACAAACCTGTTGTTGTAGTCGTCCACATCTACGCATTCACCGAGGCATTCGAAGCGGTTTTGTAGTTCGATCTGAAAGCTCTCGGGGTTTTGGAGTTGTGTTGACGCTGGACGGAGCGTAGACTTCATAAGTCGAGAGCGTTCGAGCCTAATGTTGAGGTTCAAGATGCTTCTAACAATACGGTGATCACTCCCGGTTTTTACCGCATGGATCACGGAGACATCGTTGAACACTTGCCTTCTCGTTGACATTATGAAGTCTATCTCGTTTTTGGTCTGACCATCGGGGCTGAGCCAGGTCCACTTGCGGTGCAATGGTTTCCTGAAAAAAGAATTCATCGCAAAGAGTCCTTCCCTTTCCATGAAATCCATTAGCATCTGACCTCTGGGATTCCGATTTCCAACTCCAAATTGCCCCACTTTCGTCTCGTCCGCCTCTCGCATGCCCAGTTTTGCGTTAAAGTCCCCCATGACAACGGTGTAGTGGGTTTTGGAGGAGTGTATGGCTCTACTGACGTCCTCATACATGGCCTCCACCTCATCGTCAGAGTGTTTAGACGTCGGGGCGTAGACCTGTATAACCTTTAACGAATATCGTTTTGTTATTTTCAGTACAAGGTACGCCACCCGAGTCGAAAGGCTCCCGACTTTAACCACGTTGTTCACGAGGGACTTGTGGACAATAAACCCGACACCACCCTGGGACAGCTGGTCGCCTTCCCGGAAATAGAGCAGGTTGCCAGACTTCAGGATTATCGAGTCCTCTCCCTCTCTTCGGACTTCAGATAACCCCACAATGTCCCAGCGCAACCGGCTCAGTTCTTCCTCCAGTTCGACAATCTTCTCATCGGTCCGTAGTGTGCGCGTGTTAAATGTTGCCAGGGCCAAAGGTCGTCGTTTGTGATGGTAGCCGGACCTCTGCCGGAGATTCTTAGCACCCCTTGCTCCGCCGTAACCGAGTCCGCTACCGTAGACTGGAATAGCGGAGCTGCCGGGGACTAGGGGCCTGGGCTGTATCGTGTGCATCATTGGGGGGGTTTGCCATAATCCCCACGCTTGGCAGGCGGGTTTGGGATCGCAGTGATTTGATATTACACAGGAGAAGCGCTGCTGCCCGCTTCCCTGGTGATTTCCCTTAGTCGCCTCTTACGACACCCACGGGAGGATATGGGTTGGTACAATTCTAGGCCCGGTACCACACGGGGAATGGAAAGCTACAAGGAGTGGCAAATCCAAAGGCGTTGCGATCATTACTCTGCCTCTGCCGTCATAAGGAAAAAAGGCGCATCTAACATTTTTTTTTTTCATGCGAAAAATAATAATATTTTTGTATGCCATTTCTTTTACTGATTTAGAATATGCATGTAACTCAATTTGGAAAAAAGATGTTAGATGCGTCTTTTTTCCTTACGGCGGCAGTACTGTAAACCTGAGATGTGGGTAGAGCCACTAACGGAAGGTTTGTGGGTAATATGTAAATACGGTCATATAAAGGAAATAAATTATTTAAGCTTTTACATAAGCTACATACATCTACATGCATTAGTGTAAGTACAAGGGTCCAAGTTTACTAAAATCTAGGGTTTGATGATACAACGTCATCGCAATTGCAAAAACAACTACTTACAATACCTATGTAGTTAAAATAAAATTTATAGTATTAGGATGGCCGTTTATGGCCAGTATAGGGGCGCCGATAAAGTCATTGCTTAAAGCGCTATGGACCTTTAATCCGCCACTGGGTGGAAACTAAAGTGTTGATAAAGTAAAAAGATGTTGAGACGGCCCGTTTAGTGTACTTTGGCTATTTCCACAGCGTAATGTCGTACGGCATTCAGTTGTGGGGAAATGCCGCCGATATTCAAACAATATTTGTTTTGCAGAAACGAGCTGTTCGTGCAATTTATAAATTAAGTCCGAGACACTCTCTCAGAGAAAAATTTAAAGAGATTAATGTACTGACCGTGCCGTCTCAATATATTTATGAAAATCTTTTGTATGCTCATAAAAATATAAAATTGTTTAAAAAATACAGTGATGTCCATGATATAAATACTAGGAACAGGCACAAATTTATTGTACCTACAACAAGGCTCAAGAAAATAGGTGTGTAGCGGCTTGGTAACCGCAATGTGCTGAGTCGCATCTTTAGCGAAATAAGGGGACGCGAGCGTACGGCTCGCCAGTCGCTTACAATACACCGCCCTGCCTCTACATGTACATTGTATAGTAAAACATTGTGGAACCAAAATTATAAGCATTTATTATAGTGAAGTAACATTTTATTTAATAACCTCAAGTAAAGGAAGAACACGCTCAACAGGTGGCTCTTTCAGATGCCAATGTATACATTTTTACAATGGACTTCCAGAGGTGGTTCAAGATCTGAGCCTGAATAAATTCAAATCCTTCATTAAACGTAAGTTGTGTCAGAAAGCATTTTATAGTGTGAAGGATTATATTGAGGACAAAAGGCTTGGGCTTGAGCTGCGTCCGATTTCTATACAATGATTGTTCTTTGATTTTTCCTCTTGTAGTTTTAATATGTAATTGTTTATGTTATTTATTCAAAGCCTGTATTACACACTATGTAGCCAAGCATATTGTACGTTACGGAATTGTATCGCTGACAGAGGTGTTCGGCACTTGTACAGCTACACAGGAACTAAACTTAGTATTCGGGAACACTGTTGGAGCTGCTGAACCTTGGACAAAACTATCTTAGCATTGTGTAGATTCAATTTCTTAGTATTGTATAATTGCATGGTAAACGTGTGAGCACAATGTACGAATGTGCTGTAAGGCATTTATTTGTTGGGTTAGTCTTTTTTATTGACTTAATTGTGCTCTGGCTGTTGAGAGTATGTCATGCTCACTCAAATGTCTCGCCGATGGTGGCGTGTGTTTTGGGTCATTGGGTTCCCTTCGATATGGTTGAGCTGAATGATGCTGATCCATACGTCATGTTCGTGAACGGACGCCGTCGGAGGGGACTGGTCATCTCTTAGCTGCCACGGCGTATTTTAATTTCTGAATTGATTTTTGTGTTTTCCTTAATGGACGCTCTCTGCGTACAATATATTTCTGCATCGCGTCGTTCTCACGCGGTTGATTTCAACATGAATGATGTAATCAAATATTTGTAACAATAGCTTAAAAATTTAAAAGAGTGTCCATGGAGTTTCTTGCCCGTTCTTCTCGACCTTCTGACAATTCAAAAGTGCCTGTAACTGGTTTATTTGAAATAAATGATTTGATTTGTAAAAGTGATCAGTGATCCTAGTTGCATAATAAACGATTTGATTTGATCTACGTTACGAAAATTCAAAGCATGGCAAAGAGTTTCAATGGTTGAAGAACGTCTAACCTGACTGGCACTTCTCCACGTCCATAAAAATGTACCCATTGAAGTAGATAAAGTGATAACACGTTTCGGAAGAAGATGTAAAAGAAAAATTGATTTCGTTATTTAATTAAATATTTTTAAGTTCCGTACTTATTACTTACTAGCTTTCCGCCCGCGACTTCGCCCGCGTGGAGTTCGGTTATATCACGCTTTTTAGATTTCCCTCGGGAATATCAAATTTTTCCGGGATAAAAGGTAGCCTATGTTCTTTCTCAGGGTCTAAAGATTGTCTGTGCCAAATTTCATCAAAATCGGTTGAGAGGTTTAAGCGGGAAAGCGTAACAGACAGACAGAGTTACTTTTGCATTTATAATATTAGTATGGATTAATAAAATACCTTCTTTTAGATTGTATCTATTTTGATCAAAGTTTAATCAAAACTTCTTATGACTTGACCACGACTATGTGACCCTCCCCTGGGGCCAAAGCTGCATCCGCCCTTGCTGTCTGTGAATTGACTTGGCAATCATTTTGCTGACCATGTCTTTTCTGGGTAGGCGTTTTGCAGCGGTAACTGACATCCACGCGGGCGAAGCTGCGGGCGACCGCTATGTAGTATAAAACAAAGTCGCTTTCTCTGTGCCTGTATAACTATGTATGCTTCTTCTCTAAATCTTTAAAACTACGCACAACGGATTTTGATGCGATTTTTTTCAATAGATAGAGTTGCACCCGTGCGAAGCGGGGGCGGGTCGCTAGTTCATTATAATCTTGTTTAGTAAACTAAAGTTCTAACCAAAAAATTAACTTTTCTTAGTATGAATCGTCATTATTTTTTAATGTTGCCAATAGAAAAAAAAATTGTTCTGTTTCTAGACGTTATTATACATAAGCACAGTCAATCTAGAAAATTCCAAAAACCACGTTACCTCGTGTGTAATCTGTGGTGCGCAAAGCATTCAAAAAATTTATACCTACTCGTTCTGAGACATTCAGAGATACCTTGTAAAGTAATTAATTCAAATTAGAATCGTCCTGACAAAGTGCGATTTGTAGATTTTATTAATTCTAATTAAAATAAAATATTAAAATCATCCGACATGACTGTCGATGAAGGCGTAGATATCACGAAGACTGGTGACCGTGGTGTATTGAAGAGGATTATCAAGGAGGGTACAGGGACTGATACTCCCAATCCTGGTTGTCTGGTCACAGTTCATTACACAGGAACACTTCTTGATGGCACCAAGTTCGACTCCAGCAGAGACAGGAACGAGCCATTCGAGTTCGATTTGGGAAAAGGTATTTTTTTTTAAATACTTTTACTTAGTGCTTTAGTTCTTGACCTCTTGATTTAGTTCCTTGGTCGTTTATCTTTGTTCTAGTATATTTTTAGAACCAGCGTGTATACAGTACTATACATGATCTTGATCAGTTTGGAGTTACAAAACCTATTCACCAATTCATTGGGGACCACTCGGAAATTGAGGAGTATAAAAGCTCATCTAAATAGAAGTTAAAATACATCAATTATTAAGACTAATAAGAACCAGCTGATTCCATGTTTGCGAAGATTCGTAAAAAACATTGTGTTGAGTCATTGCAATCCTAGTAAAATTTATAAATTACAATTGGAAAGCCTGCTGGTGGATTTGTAATATACTCAAGTAATATATACTTTATGTCGCTCATACTCAATGTAGAAATCAAAAAGAAGATAAGAATGGTGCCCCAACTAAACAAGGCAATCCCTTAAATGACCAAATAATATTTTGTCCCAACTTTAAAAAATGAAAATAATGAAACAAAACGCCACAGTTTATTCAAACAATTCAGGGTTATAGCATAACCCAGAAATTGGTTTATGGAGATCAAATAAGCAATCTCTCCATGTAAAATATGCATATTCAGCTGCTTCCAGTGTAACAATTTGGTTATACAGGCAGCAGACTCCAACATACTTCGGAAAAGGCAAGGCTAATAATAAGGCAAGATAATGTTGATTTATTCAAACAATTTGGAATCAAGACTTGTTTTCTCTTAGGCGCTGTAATTAAAGCATGGGACATTGGAGTGGCAACAATGAAGAAGGGAGAGGTGTGCGTCTTGACCTGTGCTCCAGAATATGGTTATGGTGCTACTGGCAGTCCACCTAAGATTGCACCTGACACAACACTGCAGTTTGAGGTAAGGAAATAGAAAACTGGCAACCTATGATTCCTGAAAGAAATAATTTATGTAAGAGTTAAGTCCCATATATGGGAGCTTTAGGCTATGACTTAAAAATCGGAACCCAGTATGGGGCGAGTTAGTTAGGTACTTGGTTGGCAGGATGAGTTTTCAGTTTCTCTGTGTAATTTTTTCTTTGAGAGAATAGGGATGTATCCAAGGAATGAAATTCAAAAAAATAATTAGTCCGTCTTATAGATACTAAAAAAAATGTTCAATATTTTTTGTAAATCTATTTGATGGTCATTAAAGTATTACAACCCAATTCTTTATAAGAAAGACAGGAAAATATTTATTGTGACTCCTACAGAAAAATCTTAAAACTAAAACAAGTAGACACAAAAAAAGTAAGTTATACGTAAAAAAAGTACTTAACAATAATTATTAGAAAGTCCCTTACAAGGCCAAAAGACTCCTGTTTCAGCATAGTGCTTCGACATTTAAGAGTAAATCTCGCAGCACTGGAATTCTGATAGGACCTGGTGGTGGCATAAGAATAATCAGCCTATAATAATTCCACTGCTAGGACACAGGCCACCTTTCTGTGAGAGACAATACAACAATAACAATTTTTATTTACATCAGATAATTGTCCATAGTTTTTCATAAAAACACACACAAAATACATTTAAATTATTTATGAACTATTAAAAATATACATTTTATAACATTCCAAAATGAAATAAAATTAGACTGAAAAACTCATTAGATAGAGAGTGATAGACAGTATAGACAGATATCATCCTCAAGGGTAAGGAGTTGACCTATGGTCTATACAGCGACTCGAGAGCCGCATTGGAGACGGTTGTTAACCATGGGTCACTCCACCCACTGGCCGTGGAGACGAGGGAGAACCTGCGGAAAGCCTTGGCTCTGGGCAAGGCTGTGTCATTGTACTGGGTCAAGGCCCATGCGGGACTCCCGGGGAACGAGCGTGCTGATGATTTGGCCAAGGAGGCGGCTCTGGCATCGAGAAGGAAGCCTGACTACGACCAGTGTCCCATATCGTACGTGAAGCGGCTTATACGTCAGTCATCATTGGATGAATGGAACAGTCGGTATATAGCCGGGGACACTGCGTCGGTCACTAAGATGTTCCTTCCCGATGTCAGAGTGGCTCACCGCTTTGTACTTAAGGTCAAGCCCGAGGGGAAGCTCACCCAGATGCTGACGGGGCATGGTGGATTCTCCCAGTACTTAAGCCGGTTTAAGTTAAAGGAGAGTCCATCATGCGTCTGTGAGCCAGGCGCCGTAGAAGATGTCGTGCACATTCTCGTCGACTGCCCGATTCATTCAGTGCAGAGGTTCAGCCTGGAACAGAGTCTAAGGTTAAGAATAAGTAGGCAAAATTTGTGCGATTTACTTACAAATAAGAATAGCCAAAACCAATTTATAGATTACTGCACAACTATATGTAAATTAGTAAATAATAGAAATAAGTAGATATATAAGTTTGTTAAACTATATATTTGAAAATATATAAAAGTTAGCAAAGTGTTGTTATTAGATAAATAATTAAGTAGACAGTTAGTGTGTAGAAATAAGTAATAGTAAGTAAGATTGTAGTAAGTAGGGTAGATGAAGCAAAGAATGTAACAAAAGCAAAAACCTAAATGTAAATAAATAGACCTATAATAAGGAAGTAATAAATAGAAGCAAGAAAAGAATAAATAACTGTCATGTAGTACTAGTATATAAGATAATGATAGTTAGTATATTATGTATGTTAAAAATAAACAAAGATAAAGATCGGGCTAGCCGAAAAGGAATAAAATAAATAAAGTTAGGAGATCCCCTCCCGTAGTAGTACAATCCTGGAAGGAAATCCGGGTTCCCCAAGTAGCATAGCTCATAATGCCCTGTGATTATACTGGGCATTACGATAATTTTTTTATAAATTACAATTGCGTTGAATTTTTTGTTACTGGTTTTGCCCGGTTCTCCACAATTTTTTTCTTTACATTTGGAATAGTGATCAAATAATTTATTCAATACTAGCTTTCCGCCCGTGGCTTCGCCCGCGTGGAGTTCGGTTATATCGCGCTTTTTAGATTTCCCTCGGGAACATCAAACTTTTCCGGGATAAAAGGTAGCCTATGTTCTTTCTCAGGGTCTAAAGATTGTCTGTGCCAAATTTCATCAAATTCGGTTGAGAGGTTTAAGCGGGAAAGCGTAACAAACAGACAGACAGACAGACAGACAGACAGATAGACAGACAGACAGAGTTACTTTCGCATTTATAATATTAGTATGGATTTCTTGCTTTAACCGAATGCATCAACGGGTGAGACTTTTTTTTAAAGATGTACGGTGTATGGTACCAGGGTAGCACAAAAGTGTAGGAGAAGTCGAAACAATGAAGCTCATTCATCATTATTAATCTAATATTACATGGATGAAGTTTTATTTTGCCTACTTTGAGGAGGTGCAAGGTACCAGGGTAGCACAAAAATGTAGGAGAAGCCGAAACAATGAAGTTCATTCATTCACACAGGAATGACTGGAACGGGTTAAAAAGGATATCCTATGTCCTTCTCCCAGTTCTTAGCTAACTCCCTACCAATTTTCAGCCAAATCGGTTCCGTTCTTGAGTTATGAATAGTGTAATTAACACGACTTCTTTTATATATAGATTATCCTAATTTAAAAAGTAGTAAATAAGATCATGTCATATTGCTTTTAAGGCGGAACAAAGTTCGCAAGGTCAGCTAGAAGACCCGCTAGCTGACCCGGCGAACTTTGTTCCGCCTTAAAGGCAATAAATATCACATGATCTTATTTTTAGTTTTTAAATTAGGATAATTAGGGCAGCACAAAAGTGTAGGAGAAATCGAAACAATGAAGCTCATCATCATCATCATCAGCCTTTTTTTATCGTCCCCCTGCTGGGGATAGCTAGAGAGGAGAACGACTGAGCGTAATCACCACGCTTGCTCAATGCGGTTTGGCGATTTCAGACTTACAAAAGGCCAGGTTTCCTTCACTTTGTAATCAATCGGCTTTGCATTCCATCATTAAATCACTAATACATAGAAGAAATTTGATTTTCTCTACTTTGTGGAGGTGTAAGGTACCAGGGCAGCACAAAAGTGTAGGAGAAGCCGAAACAGTGAAGCTCATTGATCATTAAACCATAATAATTATTTACATCAAAGAACTTTTATTGTGCCTAGTTTGTAGAGGTGCTATGTACCAGGGTAGCACAAAAGTGTCTCGGCGAACTTTGTTCCGCCCTAAAGGCAATAAGACATGATCTTATTTACTACTACTACTATTTTAAATTAGGATAATATGTATATATATAGCAGTGGCGAAGGGTGAAATTTTGACAAAGGGAAGCCGGTCCAAAAAAATAAACACTTAAGCACTTACCTACTGCAGGATATCTTGGAGGAGGTCTTCAGATAAGAATAATATTGCCGGTAGAATAATATAAGCCATAATAACAAACAAAATCCACAGTATTTAACCAAATCTGCGATTAAATTACCTTACAGAATCAGTCACAGTTTAAATAACACAAATATTAAAATATAACAAACGAAATTATCACGCACCAGTGGTATAGCAACATCTCACATACTAACAATAATTTATTTTCAACCAAACGAAATGGAACACGAAAATATGCCAAAATAAAAAGAATATGACTTGCGAAGGATTTCATTATAACGCTAATTCTTTTTAATTTTGTCGTGTTTTCTTTCTCCCGTGCCGAGTTCCGTGTTCGAGTGGTTTCTTTGTCTCTTTCTAATAGAGGAGAGGAGAGAACTGCAACCCGGTCGCCATCAGCCTATCTTTCTGTAAATTTTACGTACGGTTAGCGAGCATTAGAAAGAGATGGTTTGACGCTCTGTCTCTTTTCGCCTCATAGTAAAACGTTGGCCGAGATAAGCTGTAATTCGTCGAGTTACCTTCAATGTAATTTAGGTACGAAAAATTTAAGCGCTGATTAATTTACGACTATAAAATGAAATGTGATACTTAGGGTATTGCTAAGAATTACTATTGCTATTGTAAATCGCGCAGGCATTTAATTAATAATACTTTGTTAATGAAATAGAATGTAAATACTTTTGTATGAATATGGAACTGATGTTTGAAAGGTAACCCGGTGGGAATCGGCTTGTATGGACTCTTCGCCACTGATATATAGAAGAAAGTCGTGTTAGTTACACTATTTATAACTTAAGAACGGCTGAACCGATTTGGCTGAAAATTGGTAGGGAGGTAGCTTTTATCCCGTTCCCGTTGTTCCTATGTGAATGAATGAACTTCATTGTTTCGACTTCTGCTACAGTTTTTTGCGATCCTGGTACCTTGCAACTCCTCAAAGTAGGCAAAATAACTTCATCTATGTAATATTAGATTAATAATGATGAATGAGCTTTATTGTTTCGACTCGACACTTTTTTGCTACCCTGGTACCATACACCGTACATAAAAAAAAGTCTCAGCCGTTGATGCATTCGTTTAAAGCAAGAAATACTCTCTGCCGGCTTAAAGTTTCTAATAAAAAGCCACAAAGCCAACTTCAACTTCAAACTAATATTGTATTGTTGTGACATTTATCATTGCCATTCTCCCATTGCTCTTGTGAGTTTTATTTTGTCTCCTTTTTGGAGGTGCAGGGTACCAGGGTAGCACTAAAGTGTAGAGAAGAAGTAAAAACAATGAAGCTCATACATCATTATTAATAAATAATTTTTTCCTTACATTCTCACCGTTTAGACCTACCCTGGACTACGACAAACATTTTAAAACCAAAATCAGCTCAATCGGCCCAGCCGTTCTCGAGTTTTAGCGAGACTAACGAACAGCAATTCATTTTTATATACACACATCAAAAGTGTCTAGGGATCAAGCATTTTTATGCGGATTTCTTGAGATTGAGATGTGGCTTTGTAATAAATTTATGATTTTATAAATTTATATGGATCCTTTTTGTTGCATTTCATAATTTGAATCAGGAACTGTGAATCAAATTCGAGTAAAAGATGAAAATCAGCTGTCAATATTTTCCCTATAAAAACATACAACGCATTGAAGACATTATTAGTGCTACTGTTTCCCTACTACTGATTAAACCAACGTTATTATGGAGCGGCGACGTCATTTAAGCAGGGAAGAAATGCTCAGAGCCGTGGGAATGATAGAAGCTGGTTCCCGGCAACGTACTGTGGCTTTAGCTCTGAATACAAGTCAGAGTGTTATCAGTCGACTTTGGACACGTTACCGAAGCACTGGTACCGTGGTTGAGCGCCATGGAGGACGGTATCGCTGCACCACACGGAGACAAGACCGATACATTCAAATCTTAACTCGAAGAGCTCCAACAATAACCGCCATGATGTTAGCCGTGAGGCTTCATCACTCTTCAGGGAACTTAATTAGTGACCAAACAGTCAGAAACCGCTTGCATGAAGTGAACCTTCATTCCCGAAGACCGCTACGGGTACCACCTATAGCAATGCACAATCGTAGGATTCGATATCAATGGGCTCTTGAACACAGAAATTGGGCAGAAGAACAATGGCGTTTCGTGTGCTTTTCTGATGAGTCTCGTTTTGGTATGAGATCGGATACAAGACGTATACGACACTGGAGAACCCCTGGACGCCAACAGCGATTAAAATCCTGCCAGGAAGTCCATCCTTATAGTGGTGGAACCATCATGGTATGGGCGGGTATTTTGATCGGCGGAAGAACTGAGTTGATTTGGATCAGAGGCAACCTCAACGCTCAAATTTATGCTGAAACGATTGTATCAGACGTCATCGTTCCTCTACAAGTGCAAATCGGTCCCTTATTTCAGTTAATGCATGATAATGCACGACCGCATACCGCAAGAGTTGTAAGACAGACTCTCGCCGCAGCTAACATCAATGTCCTGCCCTGGCCTGCTCAGTCGCCAGACTTGAACCCGATTGAGCATGCATGGGATATGCTACAGAGAAGAGCTCTGCTGAATATGGAGGGTATCCAGTCGCAAGAAGACCTTTTTTTGTTGTTGCAACGAACATGGGCGGCCATTCCACAGCGTGATTTGGATGAACTCATTTTGAGTATGCCAAACCGATGTTCTTGTGTTGTGTGTTCGCGGTAGAAACACGGATTATTAATTGTTTAAGTTACCCAATAAAATTTTAGAGAAAACTGTTATTTCAGTCTTTTTTTCGAACTTTTGTGTTAGTGGTTCAAATGTCAAATATCCCTTTATTAGGAAAATGGCAAATTTCTTTATCAATGCAAAGGTGACTTGGTTTATCGTTACTGTGACAAACGAAAACACTTTATTTGATGAATCCTTAAAGAAAATTTTAATTAATATCAATCAGGAGAAAAGTTATTGCAAAAATATATGTTGATCCCTAGACACTTTTGATGTGTGTATATAGATAAAGACTTGCCACCAAGCGATTCGTCGTGTTCCGCCAGATATCTGGTGAAGCCGTACAGAGGACGGGTCTGAGCACTCGTGTTGCGATGTGTGCCGGGTACGATGCGACAAATGTTGTTGTGTCGGGAGTTTGGTCGTGGAGGGTCTCCAGATCAATCTCCCTCTGGCGCAGCATCGTTGGTCGTGTTGTTGGGTTTAACATTAAATCACCTCACTCAAACTGCCGTCTACCTTCCAAATCACTCAGTTTTTAGTTTGGTCGTGGAGGGTCTCCAGATCAATCTCCCTCTGGCGCAGCATCGTTGGTCGTGTTGTTGGGTTTAACATTAAATCACCTCACGCAAACTGCCGTCTACCTTCCAAATCACTCAGTTTTTTGAGCGAATAGGCTCTTAATAAACTAGCGCGTTTTACCATCAACGATTGCATTACTGCTTACCTTCAGGCGGGATTGCGATTAAGGACTAGTTTATAATTATAGAAAATAAAACCTCAGGGTCCACACCCATGACATAAAATTCCTTAGTCGCAGCTATTAGCTCTGACCTACCATTACTCTTCAAATGACTGATTGCTAGACTGTGTGTTGCAGGTTTAATTCTGCAGAACACGGTCTTTTACGGCCTACAGGTTGTTGTTCCAGGTCTGGCTATTTGTGCATGCGAGTTAAAGTTTAAAAAATAAACACTAATATGTGTTACACAGGAAATGTGGTTTTGCATTAACGGTCTGCCTGGTAGTTGTTTTCACCACAATGTCCTGGAGCTGTTATCTGCTTTGGAACAAAATTAATAAAGTTATATGTTCTAGTAGTCAAAGTTAAATACATTTTTAATACCATATTGAACAATCACAGAATAGATCAAATATCTCAGAGGAAAATTCCTCATTTTTTTATGTAATTCAAATACATAATTATATTAAAGACTAGCTTTCCGCCCGCGGCTTCGCCCGCGTGGAGTTCGGTTATATCGCGCTTTTTAGATTTCCCTCGGGAACATCATTTTTTCCGGGATAAAAGGTAGCCTATGTTCTTTCTCAGGGTCTAAAGATTGTCTGTGCCAAATTTCATCAAAATCGGTTGAGAGGTTTAAGCGGGAAAGCGTAACAGACAGACAGACAGAGTTACTTTCGCATTTATAATATTAGTATGGATTATAAGAAAGAGAAGGTGATGAAATATTGATATTATTTATTATAATAATGTGTCTATCTAATCTTGCTGTCAGAATATCTCTTTATTTCCAACAATTTTTTAAAAGTATTTGTTATTCATTTGTCATCAAGATGAGACGTTTTAAATTAAAGAGAATTGACCTTCAGGATTTTGAAGTGCTTTAATCAACATAATAGTAAAATATTATTAAATAAAAAGGAAAATATTTCATTCAAGTATGGTCAGTCATGGAAATAAAGTATATCATCATTATCAACCTTTTTTATCGTCCCACTGCCGGGCATAGGTCTCCTCTCATAGAGAGAAGGATTGAGCATAATCACCACGCTTGCTCAATGCGGGTTGGCGATTTCAGACTTATAAAGTCCACGTTTCTGAAAAATATGTGGAAAGCATGAGTGACACAACATGACAGCTTTATTTTTCTCGTAATACAACCTACGTACAAAACATTACAACACCTCCACCCTTAATCATTACACATGTATTTAACCTCAACAACAGATAATTTAGTCATTATTACTTATTAACAAACCAGAGACGTTCGGATAAGATAGGTAGGTTTACAATATAAGAGGTCATATTCTATAATTAGCTGGATTATTAAGGCGACAACTACGCACTGGACGAGACTGAGACTGAGACGATTCGGTGGGCAAAGCAAGAGGAGATTCAACGCAATCCTGGAACTGATCGTCGGTTGGTACCCCACTCGGTCTTACGGGGCTCAGGCGTGGCGGGCTGAGGAGTGGCGGACGGCTCGGAATGCTTCCGAGGGAACCATCACTTGAAACTCCTTCTGATTCCTCTGCGAGATTCGCACTAGTGGAAGGACAGATCAATGAACTCCGTCTGCGCTTAAGCTGATCCACATGTTTATGTATTTCCCTACCTGACGCATCGAGAACTCTGTAATCTGTAACACCCATTCTCTCAACAATCCTGCCAGGCTCCCACTTATTGCTACCTCTATATTGACGAACCCAGACTTCTTCTCCCTCACCTAAGCTCCGAGTAACGCTACCCCTCGATTCCTGCTGTCGTGTTTGAGCGTTTTTAACCTTTGTTTCTCTATTTGGTCTCAAACAATCAAGTTTCGTACGGAGTTTACGGCCAAACATAAGCGAAGCAGGCGTTTCCCCTGTTGTGCAATGCTCCGTGTTTCTGTAGTGTAGAAGAAAATTATTTAAAAACAATAAAATGTCTAAGTTGCCTCTAATTGCCTTCTTAATTGTTCGCTTAACTAAACGTACTGCATTTTCTGCAGCGCCATTGGAGGCGGGGTGGTAATAAGGGGAGAACAAGTGGCTAATGCCATTACTTTCCATGAACTTTGAAAATTCGACACTGGTAAAAGGTGGTCCATTATCAGATACTAACTGTTTCGGTAATCCGAAACGAGCGAAAATATCACTTAGTCTGATAATTGTGTGGCTAGCAGCTGTGCTAGGTACCTGACTAACCTCTATCCACTTATTCCTAGCATCAACTACTACAAGATATATTTTACCGGCTATCGGACCCAAAAAATCAACATGTACTCGAGCCCACGGTTTTTCAGGCCAAGGCCAAGGGCACGGTATATGCCGTGGTGGGTCATCGCTTTCAGCCGCGCAAACGGTACATGCCCTGCACATCGATTCGATCGCTTCATCAATACCTGGCCACCAAACATAACTACGAGCAAACGACTTCGTTTTAACGATTCCCATGTGCGCTTCGTGTAATTCCGATAGTACCTTTGACCTACACGCATCCGGTATCACTAACCTCACACAACCAAGCACAACCAAGCTCTTCATACAATTCGCGTTTTCGGTTATGATACGGTTGAAGTGCAGGGATCTCTGACGTCACCGGCCACTCGTTACGCAAATAACTCAAAAATCTACCTAACAATGGGTCTCGCTGAGTTTGCTTTTTTAATTCATTGTAATCTAACAATAATGCATTTTGTGCGAAATGTAAAAAACGTTTGATCTGGTATTTTACAACAATTATTAGTACGAGAGACTAGTGCTGCCTGTGCTGGTAATCGTGATAACCCATCTGCTCCATTCGCCTCTGACCTAACGAACTGAATATCATAAGTATAAGCGGATAACTTAATGGCCCATCTTTGGAGACGGCTCGCTACCATAGAAGGTATACCTTGTTTCGGTCCAAAAATCGTAACCAGAGGTTTATGATCTGTACGTAGAAGAAATCGCCTACCGTATACATACTGGTGTAATTTTTCTAAGCTAAAAACAATAGCTAGTGCTTCCCGTTCGATCTGCGAATAGTGCTGTTCGGCGCTCGAAAGCGCTCTCGAGATGTAAACAACGGGGCGTTCGAGTACGCAACCGGGCGATGCCGCCACTGGTTCCAGCTGACTAAGAACTCCACCTATACCCTTAGAACTTGCATCACATGTTAAAATTAAGGTCTTATCTGGATCATAATGAGCGAGCACTTCAGCACTAACGAGTAATGATTTAACTTTTTTAAAAGCTACTTTACAGTTGGTATCCCATTCCCAAACGACTCCTTTCTTAAGTAATCGGTATAAAGGCGCGAGAATAGTGCTTAAACGGTTAACAAATTTCGCATAGAAATTAATGGTTCCTAAGAAAGCCCTCAACTCTGAAATATTGGTGGGCTGTGGTATTTTAACTATGCCCTCCACTTTTTCTGGGTCGACCTTAATTCCGTCGGCAGATATAACATAACCCAAATACTTTACTTCGTTAGTTAAAAAAAAACATTTATTTGGTTTGAGTTTCATTCCATTAGAATGCAAACGATGAAAAACCCGTTCTAAAATATTAAGATGTTCAGTAATATTACCTCCTTTCGTTCCTATAATGACATCGTCAAGGAAAACTTCCACATTAGGGATATCACTTAAAAGATTCGACATGATTCTTTGAAAAATTCCAGGGCTCGAAGCTAGACCAAAAACTAACCTTTTATATTTAAATAACCCCTTGTGAGTGTTAATTACTGTCAGATTATCGGGATCATCTAACTCTATTTGGTTATAAGCCTGTGATAAATCGATTTTTGAGAAAATGGAGGCACCATTTAACTTGACTAATAAGTCCTCGATACGTGGTAACGGATATCTATCTACAATCAGAACTGGGTTCAAAGTAACTTTATAGTCTGCGCAAATACGGAGTCCACCATCAGCCTTACGCACCGGTACGAGCGGAGTAGCCCAGTCCGCACTGTCGATGGGCTCGATGACGCCGTCACGCAACATTCCGTCCAGCTCAGCTTCGACGCGGTCCCGCAGCGCGTACGGCAAAGGACGAGCGCGCCAGAACACAGGTGTCGCTCCCTCCAGCACACGCAGCCGTGCCTTGCCTCCTTTGAATCGACCCAGTCCCTCCGTAAACAATTCTTTATATCTGTCAAATAATTCATTTAATTTATCTTGACCGTGAACTCTATTGGGAGAAACAAAATTATTAAACACTGGAATCTTAATTTTTAGTTCAGATAACCATTGTCGCCCTAATAACGGGTGGTTCCTCCTGTCACAATAAATAAATCTAAATTCTTTTCTATATTCTTATACCCCACTAAAGGTTTTATTGTTCCTAAAGGTAGTACTTGTGAACCGTCATAGAATTTAAAAATCATTGATGACTTTTCAATCGGAAGATGCGAAAATAACCTTTGATACGTTTGTTTACTAATACATGAAACTAACGATCCAGTATCGATTTCCATCGACAAATCCTTTCCATCCACCAAAACGTGTAAACTCACCGGTTTATACCCATTTAACGACAGTTGGTGTACCGGTTCCTCCGCTGTCCAAGTGTCCTCGTCCGAAGACGGAGGTTCGTCCTCCCCCAAAAGCTCAGATACAGCGCTGTTTTCCGGCATGTTCGGCCCACGGCCCTCCATCTGGACGTGAGCAACCGTATTATTACCGGACTTGTAACTCCCAGCTTGTTGAGGACAAACACGGCGCAGGTGACCACGTCGTCCACAGCGACCGCAAATAAATTTCTTGTAGCGACAATCATCCTTGATGTGATCACCACCACATGCTTCACACTGCAAGGTATAGTTCCGCTGCGGGCGTGTTCCGAAGGGCAGTCCGCCCCCGCCGCGGTTGCTTCGACCCCGCCCCGAGTTAACCGCGTGTACTGGCGTAGATACGCTCGTACTTCCGCCTTTATCATACTCTCCGGGCCCTGGAAGTTCTACGACCGCCGCATCCCGTTCCGCAGCTTCCATCATGTGTGCTATTTTAACTGCCCTCGCAAAAGTCAAATTCTCTTCAGCGAAAAGCCGCTGCCTTATTATCTCCGACCGCAGACCGCAAACAAACTGATCGCGTAAATTTTCATCTAACGAAATGCCAAAACCACAATTTTTCGTCAACTTTTTAAGCTCCGAAACATAATTATGAATGGCTTCACCGCCACACTGTCTACGTTGACGGAACCTGTACCGTTCCGCAACTTCAGACGGTTCTGGTTGCAAGTGATCTCTTATGATTTGTACCACTTCCGCGTATGTTTTCCGATTAGGCTTCATCGGGCTGGTCAAGTTGCTCAGTAACTCATAAGCCTCGTCTCCCATAGCCGCTATCAATGTCGGCAGTCTCATTTCTACCGACACATTATTTACCACAAAATAACTTTCCAGCCTTTCTATGTACGTGGCCCAGTTACCATCACTCACTTTGAACTCCGAGACCTTTCCAATAGACATTTTCACGCGTGTATCTCTTTAAAATAATAAAAATCCTCGTCGCCAATGAAAAATATGTGGAAAGCATGAGTGACACAACATGACAGCTTTATTTTTCTCGTAATACAACCTACGTACAAAACATTACAGTTTCCTCAAGATGTTTTCCTTCACCTTCAGTCATTGGTGTCCAAGATATACTGAGAAAGTACATATAACTTTAGAAAAGTTACATTGGTACTTGCCTGACCTGGAATCGAACCCGCGCACTCATACTTGAGAGGCTGGTGTTTTAACCACTAGGCCACCATGACATTCATAATAAAGTATACAATATGTTAAGAAAACCCTGTCCGACCCGTAAGGATAGTAAAGGTTAGGTAAATACATGACCAAATAACATATGAAATTTTATATAATCATCATAGTAACAATACTAGTGAATTGTGAAATTACCTTTTTTTCCCGCGAATTAATTCCAACTTCCCCAAAATTTGGTAATTTTTAAAAAGTGACAACATTATTTTTGACGGTATAATTCTGAGCGAATAGCGATGCCGCCGCGTGCCGCGTGCTCTGCCCCTCTCCGCCCGCGCCTGGATGGCCTACGGCAGATGTTTTAAGTTACCCCTTTTTGCGAAATAATATTTATTTTTTTAGGGGGATTTTTTTTTCAAGTTTAGCCCGGCTTTGTAGGCATTAGTAGAATCACTTATCGATACCTAACAATACCTTCACGGATCGGACAGGGTTTTCTTTACATATTGTATATTATTAAACCCTAAATTCATTAATTCAGAACCAGTTTAAATGGACTTTTGTGGAGCAGGTGCTTCCTTGAATTTAAATACCCATGTAATATGACCTATTACCTTTTTTTAATATACTTATACATATACTCACCCAGCTTTGCCCCGCGGTTTCACCCGCAGTTTCGATCATCGAAAAATCTGAATGCATAGCTTTTCTTTTTTTTCAAAATCCATAGGCACTTCAAATTGGGCTGAGAATCGGCACTTTTTGAACATCAATATTACACTAGGCGACTCCTACAAAACGCCCTTCGCATAAATTCTTGTTAATTCTGATATTACTAAGTATACTGAATCGGCTACATTTGAGTAATAATTACAATTCATTTTCCAGATCGAGATGATTGACTGGAAGGTGGAAGATCTGTCTCCTGGCAAGAACAAGGGCATCTTACGTCACATCATTGAACAGGGCACCGGAAGTGACACACCCAAGGATGGCAGCATGGTTACTGGTACATACAATAAATCACGACTTTTTCCTACGGGGATAGGCAGACACTGAAGAACGCCTCCTACTACAATTGTTACACAATACACACTCCGTTATTTTAATTTCTTTCTTTGTTTTCGCACGGTTTGTGCATTTAGCCAACAACGTCCGTAATGAATTTTCATACATGTCGAAAAAGAGGGCCGCGTGAACCGTCTACGAGGGAGGTTTGAGGCAAAGTCATGATGAGGCCACTATGCTGCGATATCTCAATGTTCTTTATGAATTATTTACTGAATGCACTTTTTACTACATAAATCTCGCATTTTTATTTAGTAAACAACACTATAAATAATTTAAAAGTCCAATGAAAAATGACCGTGACACTCAGCTTAACTTTCCCACCAAAACTCCCATACTAGCTTATGCTTCGTTTCCGTTCATGCATCAGTTTTGCATACGTTTCCATTACGAAGACTCGATCATCGATATCGATCGCGTTTGACTCATCAATTGGCCCGCTTCAAGGGTGTAAGAACTCTCAACCAATGAGAGCGCCAAACGCGCTCGATGCGTATGATCGAGTCTCGTAATGGAAACTCGTGGTAGCCACACTGGTCAAGAGGTCATACATCGATTTCGGTTGCGAGCACGACGTGCATGACATCTTTCTTTGGTATTGATTGTTGAATCGTTGAGCTCCTCAAGTTTTGAGTGGAGCTGTATATCTGACCAATGCTTGCACAGACTGATTCGGTCGTTAAAATACCATTTGCAAGACCGACCGAAGATCTTCTCGGTGGTAGGCAACAACATCAGCCGCCGGCATAAGTTACCACCCACCAGACAAAGTCTTGCCGCCAAGCGATTCGTCGTGTTCCAGCATGATGTCTGGTGAAGCCGTACGGTGGACGGGTCTGAGCAGTTGTGTTGCGATGTGTGCCGGGAACGATGTGCCTAATGTTGTTGTGTCGGGAGTTTGGTTGTGGAGGGTCTCCAGATCGTCCTCTGGCGCAGCATCGTTGGTCGTGTTGTTGGGTTAAACATTGCATCACCTCGCTCAACTGCCGTCTTCCTTCCTAT
Source organism: Sesamia nonagrioides (assembly GCA_017933935.1). NCBI lineage: Eukaryota > Metazoa > Arthropoda > Insecta > Lepidoptera > Noctuidae > Sesamia > Sesamia nonagrioides. The sequence goes on from JADWQK010000827.1 coordinate 203,857, forward strand.
TCACTCAGTTTTTTTGAGTGAATAGGCTTAATAAGCTAGTGCGCTTTACCACCAACGATTGCATCACTGCTTACCATCAGGCGGGATTGCAGTCAAGCACTAGTTTATAATTATTACAAAAAAAAAACGGTCTTCTGAGGTTCTTTCATCAAAAGACCATTTAAGGTATCGATTCTACGCGGTCTTCATATTCTATCAGTTGGAATCATTTCGAAGCTTATTGCTACTCCATTGCTCTATAATACATCGTAAATGTGTGTTCTCAACAACGTAAATAACGCAATGAATGTTCTTCTTCTTCTGCCTGGCCTTATCCCATTTATTTGAGGTCGGCCCTTCTGGTCAATCTTCGCCAGGACGGTCTGTCCTGGGTCGTCTCAGATGTTAATTGCGTCCTTTTTAGGTCCCTGTCAATAACGGACATCCATGTAAGGCGGGGTCTTCCACGTCTTCTGGGCTGGGTACCAATGTCAAGTACTTTTCTTGTCATGTGGTCCGATGGTCGCCGCATGACATGACCGTACCACCTTAGGCGGCTCTCCAAAACCTTCTCCTGTATAGGTGTTACTTTAAAACTGCCGCGAATGTGGATATTTTGGATGTGGTCCAGCATTGTTACCCCACCAGCCCATCTAAGCATTCTCATTTCTGCGACATGTAGTTTATGTTCTTGCTGCTTTTTCAGTGGCCAGCATTCGGCACCATATGTCATAGACGAGCGCACTGCTGCTTTGTATACTCTGCCCTTAGTGCGAATGGGCATTCGTCTATCACATAGGACCCCAGAGAGCTCCCCCCATTTCATCCACCCGGCATTTATACGATGAGTTACATCTGCATCTATTGCCCTAAAGTGTTTCATTTTGTCCGTTACAACTCAATGAATGTTGTAACTGACAAAATGAAACACTTTGCTATTGTTAGTGTGTTACGCAATTCCAATTACCTTGCTAATCAAGAGTTTGTTTTGGCCTTTCATTTTTTTCTTTATTTTTATTGTTGCATTCACAATACTTATAGCGATTCGTCGTGTTCCGGCATGATGTCTGGTGAAGCCGTACGGAGGACGGGTCTGAGCAGTTGCGTTGTGTGGCGGGTACAATGCGCCAAATGTTGTTGTGTCAGGAGTTTGGTCGTGGAGAGTCTCTAGATCAATTTCCCTCTGGCGCAGCATCGTTGGTCGTGTTGGTCTTGGGTTTAACATTGCATTACCTGGCTCAACTGCCGTCATCCTTCCTATTCCTAAGTTTTTTAAGTAAATAGGCTTAATAAACTAGTGCGCTTTACCATCAACGATTGCGTCACTGCTTACCATCAGGCGGGATTGCAGTCAAGCGCTAGTTTATAATTATTAAAAAAAAAAAATCTTTTAAATCGATCGTAGGTGGCGTTTCGATAGTGAAATGAGAGTGGAAATTTTAATGACACGTAACGTTTATTAAGAGGGGACTCTAGTGGCGTTTTGTCCATACAAACGTATTCCGTTGTTTTCTTCGTGGATAACGTTTTTAGAGCAATGATTTTTTTCTACAATTTCACGCCTTGATTAAACGCGCCCCTATTATTTGGTTTTTTCGAAATTAATAAAAGAAATATGATGTTTCAAAATCTCGAAAAATAACCCATTTTTACCGCGATGTTCAGACGACTATTACACAAATGTGATAAGTTTTGACAAATAAGAAAACAATAGAGGCATAGGTATTATACTCATCCTCGAAATTTTCATATAAAAATAATTGAGATCTATCGTGTTTTGAAAAAGAAAACAGCGGAATACGAAACATACCTATTTTGGTAAACGTTTTTGTAGGTAAAATCAACCTGAGTTGCAACTGTCCCTTTCGCACTTTACGGGGAAAGGTTGAAAGCGGCGCGACGGCAGTAGTTTATTCAAATACCTATTTCTCAAATTTCTTGGCGCTAGAGTCCACTCTTAAATGCACATTTCATTACATAACAGAGAAGAAAGTTGTAACTCTTCCTATATCTCACTTCTGAGTTATAAAATCCTCCTAATTTGTCATTGCTTTTTCTCCCCTTCATTTTATTCCCATGGACAGTTAAATTGCTCTCAGTTCTATATCCAAGGTGCATTTCACTTCACTGCCGTAACATGATCTTTTATTGTTGGGCCCAGATTTGCCGGTCTGGATAGAATGAAATGCGATACAACATATTATCATAAAGAAACGTAATTGTGAATGCGGTTTCAGGCGGCTACAATTTCTATATAGTACATTAAAGTAGAATAATGGAATAAAAATAAAAGCAACCAACTGTATATTTATGAATTTGATATAGTGCGTACGGAAATCATTGCAATTTAAACTTTATGCGGATGACATAAAAGTTACACTGCTAAAGGAAGAAATGATGACTAACACATTTTTTTTAGAGTGTTTTGGTTGATTATGTAAACTAAAAAATAAAATCTTCTACAGTCGAACTGGAAGGCAGACTGCAAGCAGACGGCAAAGTCTTCGATACACGAACAGTAACATTCCCACTAGGAGAGGGCAGTGAACACAAGATCTGCGAAGGCCTAGAGAGAGCGCTAGAAAAGTTCACTCAAGGCGAGAAGTCCCGGCTAGAAATCCAGCCAAAATACGCCTTCAAATCTGAAGGAAATGCTGAGTTAGGGGTACCACCAAACTCGCCAGTAGAATACATAGCGAAATTGAACAGTTTCGAGAAAACCAAAGAGCCTTGGTCCATGGGTGGTCCCGAGAAGATCGAACAGGCTAAGATGTACAAGGAGAAGGGTACCAATTACTTCAAGGGAAGCAAGTTCCAGCTGGCTATCAAGATGTACAAGAGGGTTAGTTCATTACTTGAAGGTGAGTTTCTATCAAAGATTTTTTTTTTTACTAGCGGCCGCCAGCGACTTCGTTCGCGTGGTTTAGTTTTGCTCCGCTCCTGTTGGTCGCAGCGTAATAGTATATAGCCTAAAGCCTTCCTGGATTAATGGGCTATCCAACGCAAAAAGAATTTTTCAAATCGGACCAGTAGTTCCCGAGATTAGCGCGAACAAACAAACAAACATACAAGCAAACTCTTCAGCTTTATATATTAGTATAGAAGTATAGATGACAATATACGGACGACAGCAGGTCAAGCTACCTGAAACTGTCAAATATTCCCTATCAAAGTTCAAGAGCCTTCATGGTTTAGCAATAAGGTTGAATCTCTACATATTATAAAACAAAGTCCCTTTCTCTTTCCCTATGTCCCTTTGTATGATTAAATCTTTAAAACTACGCAACGGATTTTGATGCGGTTTTTTTAATAGATAGTGATTAAAGAGGAAGGTTAATAAGTATATTGGATGTATTAAATTGTGGAGAAATACTATTATTTTTGAGGTGATGTCGTAAATAATTTAATTTTTCCGCGTTTGCAGTGAGACGCAGGCTACAAAAAAGTCCGCGATGGTATATATTATGTCTATCTCTTATGGATATCCCACAACGTTTTTTTGTCATTTACTTTTTACGACAAATATCGGCTAATTTTCGAAGCGATTTTAACCAACACAGCATTAATCCTTATCCAATGTAATACTTTAAATACATTGTTGATTTAATATATGTAGATCTATATCGCCCTTTACAACATTTTCTAAGATATTACAGATTTAAAAATTGCGGGGCGTCGCGTTCGGGCCGACCGGGAGCGCGCCGCTATGTTTTTTATACAACGTTCACAGTTTTTCTGTAGTGTATTTAGTACCAGCATTGCATCCGTGCGAAGCCGGGCGGGTCGCTAGTGTGCTGTTGTCTGTACAATAACTGTAGAGTCAATCTTTCTGTCCTTTCGTTAAGCCAGTTTTTGATTTGGGTTATACTAGTCATGCACATCCCGAATCGTTCGTTTTGGTCTGCCATTTAAATCCGTCCGTCGTTTTAGCTTCCCATTGAGAACTTGGCTCGGCCTTGTCATCTAAACTTTTTTAATTCGGGGAATCTTATTAGAAAAAAGGTCAACGAATACTATACATACCTATGTATCTACAAAAGCTAAAAAGTCATCAAAGTTTTGTGCCATCCAGCTAGAACTTTTGAAATTTTCGAAATGTTATCTCTACAACAACTCAGTAGGTTTTTTGGCATATCAGACTTGCTGTTGTAAAACACGTTTATACTCTTCCCAGATCTACCCGAAGACAAAAGTGAAACAGAAGAAATCCGGAACCAAGCTACGGACCTTCTATTATCAGCCTTCCTCAACCTATCCCTGGTCTACCTGAAGGTCACGCCAGTCCATCATTTTGAGGCCAAGGAATATGCGGTCAAAGCCCTGAAGATTGACCAGAACAACATCAAGGGACTGTTTCGGAAAGGCCAGGCTCTTTTGGGGCTCGGGGAAGCTGAACAGGCTTTAAAGGATTTTGAGAAGGTTGTTCAGGCTGAACCACAGAATAAGGTGATATAACCATTTTATTTTTGGTAAAAATTGTCGCTTATCAACAAATATATATGAGATCTGTCTGTAAGAACTTATTAAAAGTTCAGGTATCAACCCTCTGGATAACAAAAAATATGTCGTAAAGTTATGTACTGTTTTTTCAATCACATATTTCAATATGTAGTTCAGATTTTATTTACACTGGTTTTCGTTATCTTCCTTAATGAACTTATCTCTATTAAACTTTCAATGATAACTATCATCATCATCATCACAGCGTTAATCCCAGTCGCATCCGAAGCCTTTTCAGCTTTGGAGTCTGGGGTCTGCTTTACCAGACCAACTGCTGATATGGCTAAACTTCGACATTTTCCGTGAAGCTACTGCCGTCTGACCTCCACAACTCGAAGGCGACATCGAAGCATTGCAGTTAGACCAATTGTTGGACTTTTGAGGGCTCCAACAACCCGTAACGACTGCCACTAGATGTTCGTATGGCAACCGGGATGGCAACAGCTTAACGTGCTTTCCGAGGCACGACCAGACCAGTGCAAATATCGTATTCATGCATACAAATACTTGCACTGTGCGGGGATCGAACCCGCGCCACCTTGCGCAGCGCTACCGCTACGCCACGGAGGCTGTCAAACAATGATAACTATCAATGCCTATAATACCATCTTATCCATTTGTTCCCCAGGCTGCCGCCAACCAGATCCTCGTCTGCAAGTCAACGATCGTTAGACAAAAGCAGAAGGAGAAGCAACTCTATGCAAACATGTTCGACAAATTCGCCAGACACGACACGGAGGTAACAGGTCCGGGAGATTATTGTACACCGCTCATTCCCATGTCACTGCCATTCATCTTGGACTAGAATTTTCTAGAACAAGCCTGTCCAATCAATTTTGACATTAACATAACACATAACATTATTGGTTTATATGGTTTAGCATTACTTTTTGAACCAAAAGTTCCTTATGTAATAACGGTCAGCATAACAATTTTTGACAATTCCACCCAAAAGGTATGGAATAGGGGATGAAAGTTTTACGTTCGTCATTTTAGTCGTGGGAGACTTTGGGCACACGGCTTGTATTACGAGAAATAGGTAGCAACCGCTGGTTACGATTCGGTGGACTTGTTCTTTTGGTTCGTAGTTACAGTTTTTTTTATGCCTCCACTTGTTATGATCAATTTCATTCGCGGATTTTTTTGTTTTTATGAGATCTGCTATTGTTTATAACTAAATGTCCAATGTGTTTTTAAGTCAAAATCCTGTACTTTTCATCACACAACCTCATTGAACCAAGCTTAGTCAACTTACTCCTTTTCCAACTTTATACCTTCTAAAATGTACAAATTTTCTATCCAGATGGAGAAGCAAAGAGCTAAAGATGAGATCGACGTAATAGGGGAAAAGGTGGGAGAGTGGGGGGCAGGGGAAGGCGAGTGGACTGACCAGCAGAGACTCAGGAAACCTACGGAATTTGAAAAGGAAAACCCTAACATCTTACTGTTAGATAAGGATGGACAGTTTGAGAATATGTAAGGTGACCAATGATGGTTTAAGTGGATGCTTACTTAGGTAGAGTAGACTTATAATAAATAATATGATATAGATTTGCCCCTTCTTACTTGATTTAAACCTGGCAAAATATTTGGGTACTACAGTTTATATCGTGTTGCAAAATATCTGTATAAAACTACTGGGGAAGCCACTGATTCCTGTAGTACTTCATACTACCTAGCGCAGGAGTCTTGAGTTTCCATATACATATTAATGTAACATACTTTTATGTCAATAAATATATATTACTATACAATATGTAAAGAAACCCCTGTCCGATCCGTGAAGCTATTGTTAGGTATCGATAACTGATTCTACTAATGCCCACAAAGACAGGCTAAACTTAAAAAAAAAAATCCCCCTAAAAAAATAAATATTATTTCGCAAAAAAAGGTAACTTAATACATGTGCGATAAGCAACCCCTTGCCCGGGCGGCGGGGGGCAGGGCACGCGGCACCTGTGACGTGGTCGCGCCGCTATTCGCTTATAAAAATACCGGTGTTTTCACTTTTTTAAAAATACCCAATTTTCGGGGAAATTGTAATTAATTCCCGGGAAAAAAGGATTATTTCAAAATTCATTAGTATTGTTACTGCGATGATTATGTAAAATTTTATATTATATTTGGTCAAGTGTTTACCTAACCTTTATTATCCTTATGGGTCGGACAGGGTTTTCTTTACATATTGTATATTTCTATATGTACACCTTATGGTGATCTGCATGATATCTCATTAATGAATTTTTTAGTGTAGTATTTTCGCTTTTACCTCCATGACAGTGTCTTTCAAATACTGTATCATATTTAAGTACATGTACTGTATAATGAATTACTAATAAGTGTGTGCAAAGTAGATGAAGTTATATTGGCATGTTGCTATGAATTTAAATCGACTGAATGATGTCTTTGAACACAATTCTGATTAAATAGTTTTGTAGTATAATGTGTGCCCCATGTGAAGCGAAAAGAAGTATAACAATGTAAAAGGATGAAATTTAAATGGCTCTGGGAGTGTAAGAAAATATTAACGAGGTGATAACAAATAAGTTTAAGTATATAAATAACTTATGTCATTCTATGTAAGCATCCATTTAGAAAATACAACTCTCTGCCTTGAACATGCATTAAGTAGTTAGTGTTTATTCGGATTCAGATACTGTATGTTGTTGCTACTTACCCCCATATACTAGGTCTCTTTACCAATATGTTATGTGCAATTTATAATATTAAAGAATTGAAGTTCTCTTAGGGTGTTTTCTAGGGCCGACATACATTGCCAAAATCAATTTACTGCCAATTAAACATCAACATTGTGCACAGGGAAATATAATCTATAGTCTATACTAATATATAAAGCTGAAGAGTTTGTTTGAACGCGCTAATCTCAGGAACAACTGGACCGATTTGAAAAATTATTTTTGCGTTGGATAGCCCATTAATCCAGGAAGGCTATATAACATCACGCTGCGACCAATAGGAGTGGAGCATAACTAATAATAAACTAGATAGCATATTCCTCTCTGTTAGTGCCCACGTTCTCAAACAAGTAATTTTCGACCCGCAATTATGATATTTCTTCGGCATCAACGATCATCTGTGCAGCACTTTGGTAAATGTGCGTCGACCCTTTTTCAATTTTGGATACGGTAGTTTAGTTTTCATATTATTACTTGTAGTCTCAAATATCACATTAAATATCTCTGTAAATCAATTTTGATCTTATTGATGGACTAAATCATTCCTCTCTTATGTGTATGTATAGGTCAATAAGGATGTGTTTGTTCACTCGTTTTATGTGTGTTAGGTATTTTAACAATCAACGCTTATAGTGTAACCGATCGACTACTGAAATTCAAAATTAACTAAGCTAAGTTTACCGTAGAACAGTTTAACTTTCCAGAAAATAATTATATAAATCTTGTAATCATCTAACAGGCGTAATTCTTACTGTTTTAGAAATCATAATATAATGACATACATCTGAAATTAATGTATTTAAACCGTTTCCCGTAGTCCTATGTCGTTTAGCAAAGTTTGCAATCCAAGCGTCGTTTATAATTCATAAACCAATGATAATCACGCCTGACGCCAGTGTAAATATGGCCAGTGAATGAAACAGAAAATCTGTTAAATATAACTTTTAATTTCCATCTTTATTTGTAACAAACTGTTTTTTAAGTTTAATTAAATGTGTGATGTATTTAAAATCAAAGCTTTTAATCAAATTTATTTTACTTGTAACCTTTTTAGGCTTACATGCAAGCATAATAGCGCGTAACGTCCCAACGTTACTTCGTAGCATAATGTTTGTTTTGGATGCGGGTTTATTGAAGTGCATTGTTTACTGTATTTAGTTTTACGAATGAATTTACTTATTAAACTGTTAAGGAGGTCTTGATTCTTTTATTTTTGGATACGAACCTTTTGCACCACCAGGTTTGAAAGAGACCTAATTATATTTTATGGTAGGCCATAACATCTACTGCCGGCAGAAGTTACCACCCACCAGACAAAGTCTTGCCGCCAAGCGATTCGTCGTGTTCCGGCATGATGTGTGTGAAGCCGTAAGGAGGACGGGTCTGAGCAGTTATGTTGCGATGTGTGCTGGGTACGATGCGTCAAATGTTGTGTCGGGAGTTTGGTCATGGAGAGTCTCCAGATCATTCTCCCTCTAGCGCAACATCGTTTGTCGTGTTGGTCTTGGGTTTAACATTGCATCACCTCGCTCAACTGCCATCATTCTTCCTATTTAAGTTTTTTTAAGTGAATAGGCTTAATAAACTAGTGCGCTTTACCATCAACGATTGCATCACTGTTTATCATTAGGCGGGATTGCAGTCAAGCACTAGTTTATAATTATTAAAAAAAGCCTGTGGAATGACGAAGTATTAGGCCCGGTGTTCATTATCGGCTAGAAAAAGGATCCTTCGTCATCCCTACATGCAAGCGCACACTGTCGGAAACTATGCCTTAGCATTTAGAACGTTCTTAGTGATGACGAGGCGTCCTTAAGCACCATCAGACCGCAGAGTAGGCTATCCTGAGTATTGTCGGAAGGACGACGGGATACCGAAGTATTCCGAAGCATCCTCAAAGTTGTCGATGCAGTAGCCTCAAGCATACCGAAGCAGTATTTATGTTACTACGATCATATAGAATACTCTTTATTATATAGGTACACTAGGTAGCGGCCCGCCCCAGGTTCGCACGGATGCAATGCTGATACTAAATAAACTACAGAAAAACTGTGATCGTTGTATAAAAAGATAGCGGCCCGGCCAGTCGGTACCGCCGCAAACGCGACGCACCGCAATTTTTAAATATGTAATATCTTTGAAAATATTCATTTAAATCATATGCTGTAAAGGGCGATATAGATCTATATTAAATCAACAATTTATTTAAGGTATTAAATTGGATAAGGATTATTGCTGTATTGGTTAAAGTCACTGCGAAAATTAGTATTTGTCCTAAAAAGTAAATGACAAAAAAAATTATATTGTGGGAATCCATACACATAATATCTACACCATCGCGGACTTTTCTGTAGACCTTATCAATGTGTACAATATTTAGTACATTAGTTTGATAAATCTCGTAGGGTCCAGCCTGCGTTTCACTGCAAACGCGGAATAAATGAAATTATTTACGACATCACATTCGAAACCTCAAAAATAATAGTATTTCTCCACTATTTAATGGACACTCTATCTATTAAAAAAACCACATCAAAATCCGTTGCGTAGTTTTAAAAATTTAATCATACATAGGGACATAGGGAAAGAAAAATCGACTTTGGTTTATACTATGTAGTGATATAGATTACAAAAACTTAAATATAAAGGGTGATGAGTGACCCAATGGGCGGTCTTATCGCTAAGAGCGACCTTTTACAGACAACCTTCGGATGGAATAGTAAGGGGAAGGAGAGAGAATATATGATGGTAATTTCTACTTTATTGCCATAAAGTTAATGTATAATGCCTTTTAACACATAAAATCCTTAGCCGTACCGATGGCGATAGTGGGCGGGGCTTATACAAGGTATTTAAAACTTGTGGACTGGTTTAAGTATACAACAGTCGTTCCATCACTTAAATAACAGATGTCATTCAGAAACTTGCCACTCTTTAAACACTACAAAATATACAATGACCGCCGCGGTAAAGATTTAAATCGTTAGATTCCGCATACAAAGATGTCGCGTTCGCTTTGACACCTCAGACAATAGCGCTGTATCTTCACTAGATAGTACCACAACTTTTTTAACAATGTGCCTACATTGTTAAAAAAATTCCGTAGCTCAGTGTAGCTAACATGAGTTTACATTACGAGACTCGATCGTCGATATCGAGCGCGTTTGGCGCTCTCATTGGTTGAGAGTTCTTACAACCTTGAAGCGGACCAATCGATGAGTCAACCGCGCTCGATATCGACGATCGAGTCTCGTAATGTAAACTCATGGTAGCTACATTGAACAGCCAGTTTTGACTTGTAGTAATTGACGTCATTCCCTGGTACATCACGGATGCCATGTGGGTGATTATTCAAGGAAACCGTGCGGGATATTAGGCTGTATAGTTTTTAATAAAAAAGGAAAAACAATATTTGCTTTAAAAATAATTTTATTAATCGAATTGAGATCAATTTCATTCTATCCAAATAAATATCGATTATGAAGCAATTTATTTACACTATACATTGTAGATATTACACGAATTCATTATCCTAAACATTTTGTATTAATTATGAATGTAGGCCCAGCGTAGCCTTAACATAATAAAAATAAACATTACTTTTGTACGATAGAAAAATCATATTACAACAAACAAACAAAAAAAAAAAAAACATAGGTATATAGGTATATACGACAGCACATCAAGCTGCTAAAATCTGTCAGATTATTAGATTTTCAACTTTATCTCTAAAGCATTAAGGCTCAAGTTTGATTGAGAATATCTGATAGTTTGGGGTAGCTTGACCTGCTGTCGTCCGTACATATTCTACTTGTAATAGGGTCTTTGACTAAAAAAAACTAATTAGTCCGTCAGTCAGATTTCCAAAAAATACTAGACACGTATATTTTGTTTTATCAAATCAATAAAAATTGACAAATATATAAGGCATCAAAGATCAGGAGTGGTGGCTGGTGACGACACTGGCCGCTAAAAAGTGTAGCGTGCAGTGACGTCACACGAGTTTTCAACGCGCTGTGTCGTCTTCATTTTTTGTTTATATGAAAAAAGAAAAAATACGTCTTTAGTATTTTTTGGAAATCTGACTGACGGACTAAATAGTGTTTTTTAGTCAAATACTCTATTGTGGTGGTATATTAAATCATATTAACGCATGAAAGTTCCTCTTAATCCAATTATTATAAATGTACACATACCTACATTGAAAATTGCTTTCTTGCAGCCAGTACATGACAATAAATTAAAATAATACTATTATTGCACATATTACATTGACGCCTGAATTCTTAAAGCAACTCAATATAAGTCGGAGTTTATTATTACACTCATCGATCACTTATACACTAGATTCACAATCAGCGTAAAAAAAAATGGTTGAACTGAACAAGTGCACAATGCAGCACTTGGGTGCTTTTTTCATTTAGTACAGTAATACCCCGGATTTACGCGATGAGTGGGACTGAGCGCTATCCGCGTAAGTCGGGGTACAATTTGGCATATAAAGTATGTTTAATTGGGACTGGAGACTAAATAAAACAACAATTTAAGAAATAATTAGTATCTAATTCTAGATAATATGACAAACTATATTAATAGAGTGTATAAACACAATCCGAAGTTATTTTGATGTAGAAGGTTTCATAAATTGTGACAAAGTCGTCTGACAAGTCAATGATTTTTTCTTCCGTAATATCTCCTCGTAGCATCCTAGTAATTTTTTTATTCCATGTTTTGTAACAAAAATGCGCCCTTCATTGGAGTCTATGCTTTCCAAAATTGTTAAACCTTTTTCAATCGAACTGAGGGCTTCTTCTTTCAAACAAAAAAGAATAGACGAGAAAATTAAATCGCGTAACTCCGAATTCGCGTAAGTCGGGGTATTACTGTACTTACTTTATAATTCTGACTTTAATGCATGCTTGTAAGGTTGAATTTGGTTTAGACTAGGGCGTAAAAAATAATGGCTTTTTGTACTGCTTTGTAATAAGAACTTTATACACTGGTCTTAAGGCTGATTTTAAATTAATGTATATTTATTTTGACTATTTTAGACTGCTTAATACTTGTCGCCATTTTTGAGTATCTAGTGTAATAAGTGATCGATGATTACACTGTAAATTAAATGGTCACTCAGAAACAAATATATCATTAATATGTATATCTATATAATAATATATTCACATATCTATAAAATGCATGCTAGCAACGAATTTTTAAAGATCAGATCTTTATATTAATTGTCATTTGAAAAAAGAGTAGATTTCAATTCAATAAGGTAATTGCGTAACGCACTATCAGTAGCAATGGGTTTCATTTTGACAGTTCAACAACTTTCATTGCGTTATTAACGTTGTTGAGCCGACACATTTCTTTAACATATGGAGCAATGGATTAGAAATAAGCTTCAAAATGATTTCGATTGATAATAATAGTTAGTTACGCAATTAGGGTGCCCGCTAAGCAGACCACACACTACATTTCCAGGTTGAAATGCGAGAGACTATTAAAAAAAGCGGTTCTGTATTGTCAGTACCTACGGCACTAACGAACGGTCACATCACTAGACCTGTCATTCATTATTTTCATAATCTACACATGAAGAGATGCAATATAGAACCCTCTGAATGGGAGCGTTTGGCAGCAAAACGGTCAGAATGGCGCAGAATGGTGTACGGACAAGTACGCGAGTTTGAGGAGCAGCGCAAAGCTGACCTCGATGCCAAACGCGACCAATTAAAGGCCCGCCCACCTGCTGCCATCACATACAACTACTTCGACGGCCTGCTTACGTGCCCTCAGTGTGCACGAAGTTTCGCCGTCAAGATAGGCTACATAAGCCATCTTCGGGCGCATGAGCGCCAAATCATCGGCTAGGAGTCGAAGTGGTCGCCGTGGCCGAAATCGGTCAGGCACATCAATCTACAATAAGTTTGCTTTCTGTGCTTGTATTATGTAACATTCATAATAGACATAATTATACTAATAGACATGCCGTACGCGTATAATCTGCATTAATTTTTTTGTTTGCAAAGAGTGAGAGAGATGGCCTATGCTTTCGGTGTAGCACTATCTCTTTCCTCATAGATGGTTGATGATTTGAGAGAGACAAAGATAGACAAATCTTCGTTTCCTCTATTTCTTTCGGAGTGCCACAATTCTCATCTCTAGACTCTAAGGCATGTCCATTAAATGTCGATGACACTCATGCCATTGTAAATCAATATTAAATTAAAATTTATTCGTATTATCATCGGTCGCCATTAAATACATCAACTGTGTCAACTGACTAGTAATCACGGTATATATGTACATAGTGGAGTTATAATAATAGAGTCAAGTTTTAAGTTTATCGTAAAAACTTTCTTATTTATTGGGTAACTAAATAAGCCAATAAAGTATATACAACATTTTTTATTTATGCAAAAGCCGAGACACGTGTCCAGTATTTTTAAGTAAAGAATCTATGTACAAACTATCAAAAAGATATAATGAAATAATGAAAAATCACAAAGTTATGAGCTTGCTATTCAACTTGGTTGTCCCAATAAAAATATGGTCAAAGCTCCGCAAGAGTGGGCGAGCGCGGTGCGTTAACCTCTGGCGTCAGCTGCGGCGCGAGGCGCAAGTACTATGATCTATCGTAACCGCTCGGTAACCACTCTGCAACAATTTCTAAATGTATTTGGGAAAAAATATAACATGGTGTAAAAATTATTGGAATTGATCGAGTTTATTCTGAACAAACTGTATTCAGGTTTCGTATATACAACGTGTAACATAAAGGGTATATACATAACAAAGGCATGGCATCTTTACATGATATCAAACGATATTGGAAGGGATTTTTAATCCTATCTCTTTATGTTAGGAAGTTATGAGGAAAAACACCGCCTGTAATAGGCTACTATCATACTAGTCCCACAGAGATACTGAAGACATTTATCGGATTTTGGCAAGTAACGTGACGGGTAACGAGTAGTTATTAACGTATGTAGTGTGCTGCCACGTTTGTTATGATTTGATTTTAAGAAACACACGAAACCGATAATTTGGTACCAATTTTTTGAGTATTTTATTTTGAGTTGAAACCCTTCCGATATCGTTTGATATCATCTAAAGATGCCATGCCCTTGGTATGTAGGTATATACCCTTTTTGTTACACGTTGTATAGAAAGAAAAAATAGTGTTGTATAACTAAGTAAACAACACTTCACCACTGTCCAAATACATGAAAAAAAAAAAATTAAACACAACTATGAGTGGGTTTACCATCGGCAAATATACTCCCGAATTCCTTATACATAGACATTTATATGACATTTTTCATTTTTCTCGGTGGTAGGCATAACATCGGCTGCCGGCGAAGTTACCACCCACCAGACAAAGTCTTGCCGCCAAGCGATTCGTCGTGTTCCGGCATGATGTCTGGTGAAGCCGTATGGAGGACGGGTCTGAGCAGTTGTGGTGCGATGTGTGGCGGGTACGATGCGCCAAATGTTGTTGTGTCGGGAGTTTGGTCGCGGAGAGTCTCCAGATCAATCTCCCTCTAGCGCAGCATCATTTGGTCGTGTTGGTCTTGGGTCTTAACATTGCATCACCTCGCTCAACTGCCGTCATCCTTCCTATTCCGAAGTTTTTTAAGTGAATAGGCTCAATAAACTAGTGCGCTTTACCATCAACGATTGCATCTCTGCTTACCATCAGGCGGGATTGCAGTCAAGCACTAGATTAAATTATTAAAAAACATAGACTTATCTTGTCCCTGGAGGTCATTAATTCAATTAATTTTAAGTGCAGTGCATGTTTTTATTTTATTAAGAAAGAGACAAAAGATAAATATTAGTTAAGTACTGTCAAAATAGTGTTTGACGTATTTTTAGACGCTATGTTCAACTTCCAACTCTTGATCAATTTTTGCCAATAACACGTGTAACAAATTATAGAAACTTTTTTGAATATTTTAAATAATGGCGGATATCGCCAATGACGGTGTAAAAACACGGCCGCGTGAACCGTCTACGAGGGAGGTTTGAGGCACATTCATGATGAGGCCACTATGCTGCGATATTTCAACGTTCTTTATGAATGATTTACTGAATGCACTGTATACATACATAACGCGCTTTTATTTAGTAAACGACACTACAAATAATTGAAAGTCCAACGAAAAATGAGCGTGACACTCATCTTAGCTTTCCCGCCAAAAACTCCCGTCTAAATTGTCTATATTCGATCTTAATTTGACGGGTCTAAAAATATTTTATCTTCTGTCCTTTTAGTTAATAAAATAGATTCACTGAACTTAAAATTATTTTAGTTTGTAATCAGGGGAATCGACACCAGAGTCCCTATTATATCCGAGATTGTTTGTAATTATTATATACATACCTACTGCTACGGTTTAAATACTGTAAAATGTATTAATTTATTGGCAACTCTAATAGACTTAAAAATGACAAGACATCGTGGAAATTCGACTCGTTTAAATAACTGAAACTCAATAACTTATATTTATGAATAATAGATAATTATATGATACATTTAAAAATAATTAACGTAACTTCAGTTCATGAGAGGGCATCTCGCAAAAATAAAACACTCGAGTTTAGAACTCTTTTTTAAACTTATTATAAGTTATTAAAAGTATTAATACTTTAGAAAAATAATAATCTTATTTCTAGGATTCGATGGCTTGTTTGGGCTAAAAAATAGCCACCACAAAAATTTATAAATTAATATTTGATATTTTCTCATCATAGTCTTGAGTTTTCACAATTTATCCCCACAACCATTCATCATTTCAATGATTCATCTTCACTTCAAAAAAATACTTTATCTTAATCACAAGCCGACATAAAATTCTAGTACAACTATTCCATATTTGGCTTCCCGTAGAAAAAGCAGTTTTAAAATGGATAGTCAACCTCTTTCGGACAGCGTAGCCAGTTGGGCAATTCCGCAATATCTCAATAGAATGTGTTTAAATCCTCTTTACACATTTCTAAAAAAAAAAACCTTTAAAACCACGTACTAATCTCGAGTTTTGGTACTCACTGTAATCTTCGTATAGACTTCATGAATACATTTTAAAGAATAAAATTTTTATATTAGTTTTGTAAACCGACCTTGTGTTTCGTTTTCATTTAGGCTTGCCACACCTAATCACCTAATACAAAAAATATACATTTAATGTTGTCGCCAATCGCCTATCTGAAGAAGCATGTAACTCCCCTAGTCCTAGAGGCTTCACCCGTAGGGGTCTTGCTTTAGCAAGTGATGAACAACTACAGCCGAAAACATACAAAATTGCTGGACTTCGGCTGTCTTTTAAAACGTAGTTCCCTAGATAAATATAAATAACGCAACACGTAATGAAATCGGAAAAATATCGCCAAACTGTGAACAATAGTAATACAATTGTCCACAAGTGTGCGTTTAGCCCAAGTCTATATAAAATATTGTCACCAAAATATCCCGTCTACAAGAAAAAAAACTTTTTTAGCCACCTTCGAGGTTTCCTACGCCTCTTCATCAGAAGTGTCAGGAATGCCCTCTGGTAAGCAGTCCTGCATGCTCTTGAAGTTGGCCAGGACATCGAAGTGCATGTTGAGAGAGGGTGCCATGCCGGGTTGGTCGTGGAGGTATCTGTTCACCTGTAAGAGCGAGATATAATAATGTTAGTGACGTGGACTCAGGAAGGTCACTTTTGTCATGTAGAAAATGCATCTAGAAAGGTTAATCATACCAGTCTATTATTATCTCACTGAAGTAGCAAAGATCTGAATATGCCAATATTAGCAATTTAAAAGCACAATCCAGTCGCAATTGCATCTCGGCGATCACCAAATACTTGTCAAAATGTAAAGAAGTTAGAAATAGGTATATAAGACTTAGGTCAGACTGTGATGTTTTTAAAATTGGTTGAATTTGAGCTCTGTTCTTATTCAGAGTTGAATCAGTACATTTGCTCCCCGAGGAGGCCTACAGTGACGGGCACCAATCGAGGGTTGCGGAAGCATTGTTCCATGGCTGCCAAAGATACGACAATTTACGTCAGGAGAGGACTAATTTGACAGGTCTAAAATGACATTTTATCTTCTGTCCTCTTCTTAATGAAATGGAAAGAAAAACATGTACTTAACTTAAATTTAATTCAGTTTGTGAAGTAGGGAATCGGAGCCAATGTCCACACACCAAAGCCGGCGGCATATGTCGGCAACATTTTTCCGGCGGCATATGTCGGCAACATTTTTCCGGCGGGTTAGGTTGGCGGCTTCAGTAGTTGCAAGTCGTAAAACTTTGCCGGCTGCATATCAGAAACCTATTTGGCAGTTAGTGATTGCTGTGCGTCGAAAGAGTTTTATAATTTTTGTGGCATTTTCACAACAAAAATAAAAATACTAGCACGTCACTACAGCTCAAATGTCGCCTAGCCACTGTGCGCTTGCGTACGCTAGCCGCCGGCAAGAAGCCAACATGTCGGCGGGCAACACTCGCGGGCGATGTTGCCGACATGCTTCATTCAACATAAGCCGGTTGTGTCGGCGGGCTGTGCCGCCGGGCTTTGATGTGTAGAGCGCTTAAGACATTCCATATGGTTATTAAAAACTAATATGTAGCAAACTCGACCTTTACTGCACTAGAATAAGGTTGAATTTTGCATATTTAACGATTAACTTAACTCTTGTTAAAACTTACTTTGGCTCCAAGTTTCTTAAGTAGACTAGTGAATGCTTTCTCCTCTCTTCCGATCCAGGGTCTACCCTCGTCTTGTACTTGGTAAGGACTCACGTGGACGTACACGTTCACATCTACAAGAGAATTAAGTTCTAATTACATGTAGTATTTTATTTTTTAACTCAATCACCACGTTGTTTTTGTACTGATTGCTATGTATGCCTATAATAGGCTTACATTTCAGTAATTTTAATATTTTTACTTCTTTGTATAGAACTATATTTTTTCTTTATACGAAACCTGAATATAATTTTTCATAATAAGCAACTGAATCGATTCCAATCATTTTTACACTAGTCTTTTGCAGTGTGGTTACCGAGCGCACACCACAGTTCATAGCGGATCATAGTGTTCTAAGGCACCAGCCGCGCCGCGTCGCTGCAAGTACGGGCGGGGGAGCAATGCGTTAACCATATTTTTGTTGGGACAACCAGGTAATATAACAAGTACATAAATTTGTGATTTTTCATGATAGCTTTTTGAAATTTTATACATAAATTCTTTACTTAAAAATACTGGACACGAGTTCCGGGTTTCGCATATACAAAAAAATAACGTTGTATATTGTTATTGGCGAACAGGCGCCATCAGGGTTCATACTATGACGTGTTAACACCACCATTGTGCTGTTGTAAAAAAGAAAGAGATAGCGCTATTCTTCCTGAACTATCGAGATATACTAATAAATAAATACTCCGAAAGAAAGAGTGGAGAAGAAGTTTCGTTTATCTTTATTTATTTATGCACACTAATCTTTATGCACAAAGAAAAACATTGCACAATGGCGGACTTAATGCCTTAGACATTTTCTACCAGACTACCTTAAGGTGATGCAGATGTGATCGCTCTAAAAATCATCTCATCTATGAGGAAAGAGTGCTAGACCGAAAGCATAGGGCTAGGCCATCTCTCTCACTCTTTTCAAACCAAAAAATGACTGCAGATTATACGCGTACGGCATGTCCTATGTGTGTATATGTCATGTCCTGAACAGCTTTATATTTGTCTGAGACTGGAACAACGATGGTTGCATCACGTCATAGTAACCCCAAACAACTTTGAACCTTAATGCTTTAGTGATAAAGTTGAAAATCTGTTAAAGAATTTTGACTGATTGTAGTAGTTTGATAGGTTGGTGCCTGTACCAATTAAATAAATAGGTGTAAACTTACTGAGCCTCGTGAGTGTTTCTAAGAGGCTGCGGGACGTGATCCACGTGTTCTTGCCGCCGGCGTGTCCGCCGTCCAGCCAGTACATGTCCACTATGCGAGACATAAACCTGAACAGAAGGTAACCTTCAGGTTAGTACTTATACAAAGTGATGATAACAATACGAAAATAAATTTAACATCGTGCACCTCAACACATTCTCAGTCTACCCATAAAAAATCGTATAAATATATACATTAATTTAGTCACAGGAAATTATTTTTCATATTTTCTACATGATGTACAGTATGTTGATAAGGAAGCGCTTACAGATTTATGACCGCCGCATTCAGCGGTTGGTACTAAATTTTAATAATAATGGCGCGAAAACAGCAAGTCGATACAGGACCGCGCTGTCGCCGATCGGAGGTCAGTGAAAAGAATGTTTTATTTCGTATTCAATTTTATGCGACTTCGTTTGTTTGAAATTTTCATTTTTTTTATTTTGATGCTAGGTTTTTTTTTATGATCTAGGTTCTTATTCCTATGAACCAGCATTGTCCGTGTTTGCATTTATTGTCGTATTATCAGCACCACTCTGTATTAATGGGAAGGGTTATATGAAATGAAAACACAAAATATTTGTAACATGAGCCAGTACGAATTTTTTTTGGTTCCGTAACCAAAAGGTAAAGATTCCACTGTCTATTTGTCTGTCTGTCACCAGGCTGTATCTTATGAACCGTTATAGCTAGAAGAATGATGCACAGAAGATGGTTTACTGTTACCGCTATACCAGAGTGAGTCGACTCACACTTGCCCCTTTTTTATTATAATAAAAAAAGAGAGTAGTCGTGGTGGCCTAGTGGTTAAAATACCAGCCTCTCAAGTATGAGGGTGCGGGTTCGATTCCAGATAAGGCAAGTACCAATGTAACTTTTCTAAAGTTATATGTACTTTCTAAGTATATCTTGGACACCAATGACTGAAGGTGAAGGAAAACATCTTGAGGAAACCTGGACTTCATAAGTCCGAAATCGCCAACCCGCATTGAGCAAGCGTGGTGATTACGCTCAATCCTTCGCTGTATGAGAGGAGACTTGTGCCCAGCAGTGGGACGATAAAAGGTTGATGATGATGATGATGATAATGACGGAAAAAAGAGAACTTGTGAAGCTCAAATCAGGAACAAAAGTACCCAGCATCTTTAATGTATTCTAATTATTATGACACCGACCTAACTAGATTTTAACATAAGTAACGGAGACGAAATATTTGAATGCATGAATATGAATATTTGTACTGGTCAGGTCGTGCCTCGGAAAACACGTTAAGCCGTTGGTCCCGGTTGTCATATGAACATCTAATGACAGTCGTTACAGGTTGTTGGAGCCCTCAAAAGTCCAACAATTGGTCTAACTGCAATGCTTCGGTATTTCCTGCGGGTTGTGGAGGTCAGATGGCAGTCGCATATCAGCAGATAGACTGGTAAAGCGGACCCCGCACTTCAAAACGGGAAAAGCTTGGGATGCGACTGGGTTTAACGATGAGATGATGAACGGAGACGAAATACGAGAAAAACTTCAGAAAAGCTTCAAAATAATATATTCCATTGCTTACCTCATTACATGAGCATCACCAGGAGTCAAGGTCTTAGCGTAATGGAACTCGTAGATGAGCTGGTTAAGGACTACGCAGCCCTTGCTGAATCCCACCAGGGTCAGCTGCGACTCGTCCAGGGCGAGGTTGTCCCGCCACCAGAGTGGATCCACCTCACTGCAAGTAGAAGATCATTTTCATGTTTTTCATGTCATTATTACTGGAGTTAATAGGGTATTTCATTAGCGGATATCATCACAGCGGACCCCGGGCTCCAACGCGAAAGCCTCGGTAGCAACCGGGACAAATGCTGAGATGATGATGATGAATATGGTTCTATTGTAATAGGGTTATTATTGTGCCGAGCGGCATGCTATGTTTGCCGCAGTTGGGTGGTGAAATTTTGAATTAAAGAAATAATAAGGACCGACCAAATCTGAGTCGAACTCGCACATGATTGGTTCCATACAATAGGGTATATGAAAAAAAAAAAACTAATTAGTCGGTCAGTCAGATTTCTAAAAAATACTAGATACGTATTTTTTCTTTTTTCATATAAACAAAAAATGACGACAACACAGCGCGTTGAAAACTCGTGTGACGTCACTGCACGCTACACTTTTTAGCGGCTAGTGACGTCACCAGCCACCACTCCTGGGGCCCTATACTGCTATTTTTATAAATTTGTCATTCCAACACACTTTCGTTGTCATTTCATTGTCATTGTGCTTAAAAATTCGTAATCTGCTAAATTTATAATGATCGATCAGTTATCTCAGTCGTCTCGTAATGTAATGGTGATAGAATGACATTGCTGTATTGCCATTATAATAAAAATGATTTTCTAGTAACTAATACTCATTTTGAACATTTCTTAATGCGGAGCACATTCTCAGTAATTGACCACTGGAAAGTCATATTAACGCCATTTTGTTAGTAGATTATTTATTTATTTATTTATTAATAAAGGTACACCAACAGCTTCTGTATAAAAATTAACAAATTGAGTAGATATGAGTAAAAGGCTTATACAGTTGCCAATAACAGGTGAACCAACATTCACTAACATGATTGATAACTTAAACTAAATAAATGTAAGTACTAATATTAAGTAGATATAAACTATACAAAGACAATAACAAGGTTAGGCTTGTACTTAAGTAAAAAAAAAGGAATACAAAGCTAAAATTAATCATGAGATCAAAAATTACCAAGCATGTCAAAATCGATCATTATGAGATCACTGATCGACCATTTTGACACTATTGTAATAGCAGACTATGGCCCCTGATCTTTGATGCCTTTTATGTTTGTCAATTTTTATTGATTTGATAAAACAAAATATACGTATCCAATTTTTCTACAATCTGAATGACGGACTAACTAGAATCAATTTTATTTTACAGGAAACATCCCTATTACCTATTAAAAAAAAAAAAAAAAAAATGAGTAGAGAATTAGAGATACGAATGGATAGAATAGGAAATGTATACCTACATAAGAAGTCTGAAACTGGCACCGGTAAGTGAAAAGTTATTTGGAAATCGGTTGTCATAATATGGGCATGTGTTACGGAGAAATGAGGAAATCAAATCAAAATCATTCAAGCCAAATCAATATCAAATCGAAATGAAGTCATTTATTCAAATTAGGCTGCGAATCAGCACTTTTTGAACGTCAATCAATACATAGTATAAAACAAAGTCGCTTTCGCTGTATGTCCGTATGTATGCTTAGATCTTTAAAACTACGCAACGGATTTTGACGCGGTTTTTTTTAATAGATAGAGTGATTCTTAAGGAAGGTTTGTATGTATAATAAATGCATAATATAGTAGAGAAACACTGAGAAATCTAAAAAGCGCGATAAAACCGAACTCCACGCGGGCGAAGCCGCGGGCGGAAAGCTAGTATTACATAAGACAGTCCCCCAAAACGCCCATCCTTCGCCACTTCCTAGTGCTGTAGTAACTTTTGTGAGGATCGATGGCTATAAGAGAAGGGAAAAGACTAAAGAAACGACTGACTGCGCAATTGATGATATGGTTAATTAAAAAAATATAAAATAAATATATACGGACAAATCACACAGATTGAGCCAGCCCCAAAGTAAGTTCGAGACTTGTGTTATGGGATACTAACTCAACGACACTATATTTATAATAAATACATATATCAAGACCCAGGCCAATCAGGAAAAGATAGTTTTCCATCATGATCTGGCCGGGGATCGAACCCAGGGCCTCCACGTCGCAGGCAGGCGTGTTGACCGCTGCGCCACGGAGGAAGACAATACGACGATGTTATTTACAAACAAAAACCCCGCCTGCATAAAAATCTAAAAGACAGAAACAAGTTGAACAATCGTAGTTGGGGGAACTCTTAGCTAGATAAACAAGTGTTCCATAGAACAGTCCCCCAACTGCGATTGTTGCCTTTCCAGTTCGTTACATTTTTATGAAGACGGGTTTTTTGTTTGTAAATAATATTTTTCTATTTCTATCTTTTTAGTTTTCTTATTTATTAATACGTTACAACACATATTTAGAATCACTTCATTTTGATAGTCCACTCGATATGCTTGGTAGATTTTTTTTTTTTACCTCACAATATGGCGTCGAACATCCGCTATTTTGTTTTTTTTTTTTTTTGTCGCATATCTAAGAACACTTTGGCTATTAGGACAAATCTAACGATACCACTAATCTGAAAATCCGTTTAGCGGTTCTAGAGATACAAGGTAATTAAGAATATTACATACAAGATACGCGCTAAAAACATAACCCTTTCTGGCAGTTGGGTAAAAAGGGGGATGATTGTGGAAATGTGGAAGAAAAAGACATGTTGCGTCGACCCCAAGTATACTGTGATGAGGACAGAACAATAATGATGATACAGTACAACATCCATTGGAACTAAACCTACTCACGGCTTGTGCTCTGGCAAGTCGGCTTCCGGGCCGGCGGATCCGCTCGCTGTCACCTTCGTGCCGTTTGGTTTGCTGGACTCGACCGGGTGGATGGCAGAGTTCTGTGATAAGTAAGTATTAGGGTACAGGAACATTAAAGAAAACTTTCATTTATTTCATTTGGAAAACTTCGTCGGGTATTTTTGTCGCCCATACCCCAGTGTTTGAAGACTAAAATCTTCAACCAGTGCGTCCTACCTGTCATGACTTACGGAGCCGAGACGTGGACACTAACGGTCAGACTAGTCCATAAGTTTAAAGCCGCTCAGCGAGCTATGGAGCAGGCTATGTTGGGCGTCTCTCTGAAGGACCGCATCAGAAATGAGGTGATCCGACAGAGGACCAGAGTTACCGACATAGCTGAGAGGATTAGCAAGCTGAAGTGGCAATGGGCTGGTCACATATGCCGCAGGGCCGACAACCGTTGGGGTAAGCGAGCCCTCGAGTGGAGACCGCGTCTCGGCAAACGTAGCGTAGGACGCCCTTGGGCGAGATGGAGCGACATCAAAAAGGTGGCTGGTAGTGGCTGGCGGAGAACTGGGCCTGTAGCCAATGTAACATCGCTTCATAGCGAAGCGAAATCGAATAACAAACCAACCAATGGCGCGAACGATCGACCACGTGATTTATCGCGTCGCGTGGTCTATCGTTCTCGCCATTGGTTGGTTTGGTATTCGATTTCGCTTCGCTATGAAGCGATGTTACATTGGCTACAGGGGCTGCTCAGAATCGAGCTTGTTGGCGTGCCATGGAGGAGGCCTATGTCCAGCAGTGGACGAGTAGAGGCTGATGATGATGATGATGAACATTCAAGACTTCTTCCAATTAGCGTGGGCAGAAAGTACAGAAGGCCATGTACTACATCTTGATTTATTTACTTCTTTAGTCAAGGTAAACTAAACAAGCAATGTATTAACCAAATTATATGTTCGAATAAAATTTTAGGTGCTTACTCAACTACACTATCGAACCGACAACTCAGGTTACGTATCTTTTTTGGTAACTGTACAACATAAAAAAAATAGGGAAAAAAAGATGCGATTAATTATTACAAAACATGCAATGAGATGCCTTGTCGCTTCATTCTCTACATTGTGGCTTTCGAAATAAAGTTATAACTCCCATCTGGTTCCGTGCCATTATATGAACAAAGGTTAGTCGTGGTGGCCTAGTGGTTAAAACACCAGCCTCTCAAGTATGAGTGTGCGTGTTCGATTCCAGGTCAGGCAAGTACCAATGTAACTTTTCTAAAGTTATATGTACCTTCTAAGTATATCTTGGACACCAATGACTGAAGGTGACGAAAAACATATTGAGGAAACCTGGACTTTATAAGTCTGAAATCGCCAACCCGCATTGAGCAAGCGTGGTGATTACGCTCAATCCTTCTCTGTATGAGAGGAGACCTGTGCCCAGCAGTGGGACGATTGCTGATGATGATGATGATATGAACAAAAAATGTTTTAATATTTGTTATTTTAGCAGCAATGAAATACATTAACTGTGAAATTTTCAACTGTCTACCTATCACGGTTCATGAGATACAGCCCGGTGACAGACAGACGGACAGACACAGCGGAACCTTAGCATTGAACCCATAGTGTACGGAACCTCAAAAAAATCTGTGTATAATAAAAAAAAAAGAAATACTCACATGCAAATCTTCAATATCGATGTCTTCTGGCAGAGTGACTGGTGAGAAGGCCTCAATCAGTTCCGATGTTGAGAAGCTTTTTAACCTGTTGCTAACACCTTGTAGAAGCCTAAAGATAAGAAAAAGAGATAATGGCCGCGATTCTCTTGTTCAGAAACTAAATTAATTTTAAGTTGAGTGCATATTTCTATTTAATTTCTGAATTGATTTTTGTATGTTTTCCATAATGGACGCTCTCAGCGTACAATATATTTCTGCATCGTTCTCACGCGGTTGATTTCAACATGAATGATGTAATCAAATATTTGTAACAATCACAAGCTTAAAAATTTAAAAGAGTGTCCATGGAGTTTCTTGCCCGTTCTTCTCCATAGGTACCTACTCTTTGGAATGGGCGACTAGCTTCATCTTATTGACTGACCGACCTTCTGACAATTCAAAAGTGCCTGTAACTGGTTTATTTGAAATAAATGATTTGATTTGATTATTCTTCCTTCTACTAAGAAAAGGACAGAAGTTAAAATGTCAATTTAGACCTGTCAAATTAGTGATTTCCTCGAACCTTAACTTTGGGCGGTTCATCGAGTCCAAGGCCAAGGTGGCTGCCAGAAAATTTCGCGTCATCGCAAAAGTCCGGCGGTACTTCACACCAGGGTAGCTTCTAATGTTGTACAAAGCACAGGTCCGTTCGTGTGTGGAGTACTGCAGCCACATTTGAACTGGTGCTGCGAAATGTCACCCGGCTACTTTGGATTCAGTGGAGCGTGCGAAGAGGCTGATTGGCGACCCAGACTTAACTCGAAACGGTCTCTAAAGCCTGGAGCACAGGCGTACAGTAGCCAGCCTTTCGGTCTTCTATAGGATGCATTATCGTGAGTGTGCAAAGGAATTGCATGATTTAATTCCCCCATCTCCGTTCCACCATCGGACGTCCCGTCGTACGGCGAGTTTCCACCCTTACGTTGTTTACACCACTGCGACCCGGACGAAGCGTTTCGCTTCCTCTTTTATACCGCCACATCGAGGGACTGGAACAATTTGCCAGCGTCGGTGTTTCCGTCACATTACAATTTGAGTGTCTTCAAGGCTAGAGTGAATAGGCTCTTAATAAACTAGCGCGCTTAACCATCAACGATCGCACTTACCATCAGGCGGGATTGCGGTCAAGCGATGGTTTATAACCTATAAAAAAAATGCATTCCTGACGTAAACTGGCCTATTTTTAATTGCCATGTTTATAATCGCGTCTGAACTGTCTATGGAGTAACTTAATTTGACAGGTTTAAACTAAAATGTTATCTTCTATGCTTTACTTCTTTCTTTTTTATTTTTTCTTTCTCTTATGGCTTCGCACGGTTTGTGCATTTAGCCAATGTCACGTAATGAATTATTCATGTCGAAAAAGACGGCCGCGCGGACCGAACACGGAGGAAGATTTGGTTCAAAGCCATGATGTGGCCACTATGCTACAATATTTCACTGTTCTTTATAAATTATTCACTGAATGCACTTTTTACTACATAAATCACGCGTTTTTTATTTAGTAAACGACACTATAAATAATTTAAAAGTCCAATGAAAAATGAGCGTGGCACTCATCTTAGCTTCCCGCCAAAACACCCCCATGCTTTTCTTAACTAAATGGAAAGGAAAAGATGTATTTAACTTAAAAATAGTTTAGTGTGTGGACAAGACAATCGGCGCCAATATTTACATGGTGTTAACTTTGCTTGATCCCTGTTCATCAGTAGGCCTAGTATGAGTTTTCATTACGAAACTCGACTATCAATATCGAGCGCGTTTGGCGCTCTCATTGGTTGAGTGTTCTTACAACCTTGAAGCGGGCCAATCGATGAGCCAAATGCGCTCGATATCGACGATCGAGTTTCGTAATGAAAACTCATACTAGGCCTACAGGTTAATCGTATTCTGACAGCTGTGTTGAACTGTATATATTCCAGATTCAGTAAAAAAAAGATATCATGGCCCCTGGCGGACAGGCAAGTGAAACAACACCAGTGGGTTTTGGTTTGTAAACTGCTAACACTTGTTAATTTCCCATAAAAAAATACACTACAGGTTAAGGAACATCTCCGTACGGAGGACGGGTCTGAGCAGTTGTGACACGATGTGTGCCGGATACGATGCGCCAAATGTTGTTATTTCAGGAGTTTGGTCGTGTCTCCAGATCAATCTCCCTGTGGCGCAGCATCGTTGGTCGTGTTGTTGGGTATGATATTGCATTACCTCGCTCAACTGCCGTTTTCCTTCCTATTCACTGAGTATTTTTGAGTGAATAGGCTCTTATGAAACTAGCGCGCTTTACCATCAACGATTGCATCTCTGCTTACCATCAGGCGGATATGCAGTCAAGCACTAGTTTATTATTATAAAAAAAATCCTACCTTTCTAAGTGAAGCAGCGCTCCATGTGTAGGGGTATGTTCCGGCACGCCCGCGTTGTTGCTCGGCACGAAATTGTCATAACAGCTGAAACTCTTGTACTCTATCCTGGAACCACCGATGTACCTACTTCTACAATACAGAACATAATAGAACAACATGCTTTTCAGCAACATCATTATTATAGGTAGTAAATTGATCTGCGTATTAGCGTACCCTTGCTGCCCCTCCCCCCTGGAAATTTCGCAGAGCATATATTCTTCTTCAGCCTATAGATGTTGCCTACAGACTGCTGGACAAAGGCCTCCCCCAAGGCTTTCCACGATGACCGGTCTTGTACTGCCCAAATCCATCGGCTTCCCGTGACCTTCACCAGGTCATCGGTCCACCTTGTTGGGGGCCTCCCTACGCTGCGTCTTCCGGTACGTGGCCGCCACTCCAGAACCTTACTGCCCCATCGGCCATCGGTTCTACGAGCAATGTGCCCTACCCTCTGCCCCTTAATTTTAGCGACTCGAAGAGCTATGTCGGTGGCTTTGGTTCCTCTGCGGATCTCCTCATTTCTGATTCGATCACGCAGAGAAAGTTCGAGCATAGTTCTTTCCATTGTCCTTTGTGTGACTTTGAGCCTTCATATGAGGCCCATTGTGAGCGACAAGTGAAGCACACGACACAGAACATGTATTAAATTCCCTAATTACTAATCTAAGTATAAACGGGGACTTATACAGGACCATTTGCGTCTATTTGCACTACACACTAAACTTTCATGGAGACGTGCTTGTGTAGTTTATAAGACAAAGTAGCAGGGGACGATTCGACCCTAAAATCTGACTGTATTTTCTGCTTAAAGGCAAGAGTTTTAGTATGCATGTGCACTCATGAAAGTTCGTAGACTTTATAGCTGACTAGCTTTCCGCCCGCGGCTTCGCCCGCGTGGAGTTCGGTTATATCGCGCTTTTTAGATTTCCCTCGGGAACATCAAATTTTTCCGGGATAAAGGTAGCCTATGTTCTTTCTCAGGATCTAAAGATTGTCTCTGCCAAATTTCATCAAAATCGGTTGAGAGGTTTGAGCGGGAAAGCGTAACAGACAGACAGACAGACAGAGTTACTTTCGCATTTATAATATTAGTATGGATTATTGCACTGTGAAGCTTTCAATGCTAGCTTTGACACCTTCAGGGTTGTAACGCAATACACCATACCTAGCAGGTCTCACAACCAGTATGTGTTTTGTGGGAAAGTTGTTCCCCAGCATCCGCGCCATATTCTCCAAGTTCCATTTTATATAATTCCGGTTGTCTCGGTGCGCTTGCATCACTTCTGGGTAGTCCTGGACAGAAAGGAAAATGATTATTCTGAAGAATACATTATGTAAAGAAAACCCCGTCCGACCGATAAGGATATTAAAGGTTAGGTAGGTAATCACATGACCAAAAAAATTTTGAAACTTTAGATAATCATCATAATAACAATACCTACTAATGAATTGTGAAATATTTTTTTTCCGCGTATTAACTCCAAGTTTCCCAATATTTGGTAATTTTTAAAAAAGTGACTACACCATTTTCTATGGTATTATTGGTGGCGGCATTTTGTTAGACCGCGTACCCTGCCCCCCGTCGGCCGCGCACGTATTACCATGTATGTTACCTCCTTTTGCGAAATAATATTTATTTTTTAGGGAGTACTTTTTTTTAAGGTTAGCCAGGCTTTGTACATGCATTGGTAGAATCAGTTATCGATACCTAACAATACCTTCACGGATCGGACAGGGTTTTCTTTACATATTGTATAGACAAGAGAAACTTAACTTTAAGTTGTCGTGGTGGCCTAGTGGTTAAAACACCAGCCTCTCAAGTATGAGTGTGCGGGTTCGATTCCAGGTCAGGCAAGTACCAATGTAACTTTTCTAAAGTTATATGTACTTTCTAAGTATATCTTAGACATCAATGACTGAAGGTGAAGAAAAACATTTTGAAGTAACCTGGACTTTATAAGTCTGAAATCGCCAACCCGCATTGAGCAAGCGTGGTGATTACGCTCAATCCTTCTCTGTATGAGAGGAGACCGGTGCCCAGCAGTGGGACGATAAAAGGTTGATGATGATGATGATGATGATGATGAAGAGAAACTTGATAAGATGCATAATCTGCCTATATTGTTTCCATAGCTGGGACTGGAAGAGACAGTGAGCAGTAATACACCACACGGGCCCAGTGAGAAATGGTAATGCCGTAGCTTCTAGGACATGCAAGTTTTCCGACGATATTTTCCTTTGCCGTTTTCGAACCTTTCGCCTGGTTCAAACCTACGACCTGCAAGGCCACTGCTCTCTCTTAAGATTGTATTTTATTCATTTAAAGATATACAGGATAAAATTTTATCCAGTGCGCAAACTTTGTCAACTTATAATAATACACACATCAAAAGTGTCTAGGGATCAAGCATTTTTATGCGGATTTCTTGAGATTGAGATGTGGCTTTGTAATAAATTTATGATTTTATAAATTTATATGGATCCTTTTGGTGCATTTCATAATTTGAATCAGGAACTGTGAATCAAATTCGAGTAAAAGATGAAAATCAGCTGTCAATATTTTCCCTATAAAAACATACAACGCATTGAAGACATTATTAGTGCTACTGTTTCCCTACTACTGATTAAAACCAACGTTATTATGGAGCAGCGACGTCATTTAAGCAGGGAAGAAATGCTCAGAGCCGTGGGAATGATAGAAGCTGGTTCCCGGCAACGTACTGTGGCTTTAGCTCTGAATACAAGTCAGAGTGTTATCAGTCGACTTTGGACACGTTACCGAAGCACTGGTACCGTGGCTGAGCGCCATGGAGGACGGTATCGCTGCACCACACGGAGACAAGACCGATACATTCAAATCTTAACTCGAAGAGCTCAAACAATAACCGCCATGATGTTAGCCGTGAGGCTTCATCACTCTTCAGGGAACTTAATTAGCGACCAAACAGTCAGAAACCGCTTGCATGAAGTGAACCTTCATTCCCGAAGACCGCTACTGGTACCACCTATAGCAATGCACAATCGTAGGATTCGATATCAATGGGCTCTTGAACACAGAAATTGGGCAGAAGAACAATGGCGTTTCGTGTGCTTTTCTGATGAGTCTCGTTTTGGTATGAGACCGGATACAAGACGTATACGACACTGGAGTAGGATTCGATATCAATGGGCTCTTGAACACAGAAATTGGGCGAAGAACAATGGCGTTTCGTGTGCTTTTCTGATGAGTCTCGTTTTGGTATGAGACCGGATACAAGACGTATACGACACTGGAGAACCCCTGGACGCCAACAGCGATTAAAATCCTGCCAGGAAGTCCATCCTTATAGTGGTGGAACCATCATGGTATGGGCGGGTATTTGGATCGGCGGAAGAACTGAGTTGATTTGGATCAGAGGCAACCTCAACGCTCAAATTTATGCTGAAACGATTGTATCAGACGTCATCGTTCCTCTACAAGTGCAAATCGGTCCCTTATTTCAGTTAATGCATGATAATGCACGACCGCACACCGCAAGAGTTGTAAGACAGACTCTCGCCGCAGCTAACATCAATGTCCTGCCCTGGCCTGCTCAGTCGCCAGACTTGAACCCGATTGAGCATGCATAGGATATGCTACAGAGAAGAGCTCTGCCGAATATGGAGGGTATCCAGTCGCAAGAAGACCTTTTTTTGTTGTTGCAACGAACATGGGCGGCCATTCCACAGCGTGATTTGGATGAACTCATTTTGAGTATGCCAAACCGATGTTCTTGTGTTGTTAGTGCTCGCGGTAGAAACACGGATTATTAATTGTTTAAGTTACCCAATAAAATTTTAGAGAAAACTGTTATTTCAGTCTTTTTTTCGAACTTTTGTGTTAGTGGTTCAAATGTTAAATATCCCTTTATTAGGAAAATGGCAAATTTCTTTATTAATGCAAAGGTGACTTGGTTTATCGTTACTGTGCCAAACGAAAACACTTTATTTGATGAATCCTTAAAGAAAATTTTAATTAATATCAATCAGGAGAAAAGTTATTGCAAAAATATATGTTGATCCCTAGACACTTTTGATGTGTGTATTTTTATCTATTAAACTTATTTAGCTATAGCTAAATAAGTTTAATAGATAAAAATATTATTACTTAAGTTATTATTAGTTAAGTTTTAGTACAAAAAAAATAGTTATTGATAACGAAAAATATTTATTATGAAATCGATGTTATGGTCATCGCACGCGGTCCCATTCATGGTCGGCGGAGTGGGGACGGCGGGAACATCACAGAACCCCCGCGCGCCCGCGCCGCCCGCATGTTCACTACGCGGCCATATGCTAATACTACGATATTGATATGAATAATTGGTGTCTCTCATTTGCTGATATTAGGGCGGACAAAAACATGATTTTTTATTTTAAACTAATAATGCAGATTTGTTCTGTTATTGATTCTGAGCCCCCCATTTTTTTTGCGCACTAGTATAAAGATTTCCCTGTATAAAACAATTTATTTTAGCGGTAATTCGTGATTGTTAGTGTCACTGGCTGACTTAGCTGTAGTCACAATCAAAAAAGTTGCCAAAGATTCAATCTGAGCTCTATTGTGATATGAGCGGTGAATTTTTTTTTTTGTAGTTAATCTACTTGATAGTAACAGTTATACCCCTTTCGCCCGCGCATGTATGCCTACCGCACATGTATTAAGTTACCTCGCTTTTTCGAAATAATATTTATATTTTTAGGGGACTTTTTTAAAGTTTAGCCTGGCTTGGTAGGCATGGGGGTAGCCAGCCTTGAGTTCAGGGTGGGGCAGCAGTCAACCTATTCCCCCCTCCCCTCCCGGTTTTTATTTATTTTTTTGTATAATTACGCACCTTATAGACCAGAGTCAGGGTGGGGCACGGGCCCCAGCTAGGCGGTAGTAGAACCAGTTATCCATACCTAACAACCCCTTCACGGATCCGAGAGGGTTTTCTTTACATATTGTATAAAGTTATACAGTCTTTTGTGTGAGTTTATTTCGTTATTTGATGAAGGCCAGACCGGCCCCGACTTAAGAGTACGCAGTTTAACATCAGGACAGGCATTTTACTATGTGTAAACAATGTTATTACCAGTCTTACCAGGAGTATCATAATATCAGTTCAGTTACTGAGTAAGTTGCTCCATGTATAATATTGGTAGCTGATTCCAGATCTCGAGATAGACTGGGAGCCTACCCAACATAGTTTAGACAAGGCTAGATAGATGATGTTGATGGTTTATTTTTGGAGTCTTAAAGCGTGCCACAGCCCAGGCATTTGTTGACCATGATACAGCGGCGTTGAAAGTAGAAATAAGCTATCTATAATCCACCCTTCGTGTGCTGTTTCCTCGTACAGTACAAGCGATTCGTCGTGTTCCGGCATGATGTCTGGCGAAACCGTACGGAGGACGGGTCTGAGCAGTTGTGTTGCGATGTGTGCCGGGTACGATGCGCCATGTCGCCGGGTGCGATGAGTTTAGTCGTGGATCTGGGACCCGATCAATCTTCCTCAGGGGCAGCATCGTTGGTCGTGGTGTTGAGTTTAACATTGAATCACCTCGCTCAACTGCCGTCTTCCTTTCTATTCACTCAGTTTTTATTTTCTTAGTGAATATGCTCTTAATAAACTAGCGTTTTACTACCAACGATTGCATCACTGCTTACCATCAGGTGGGATTGCGGTCAAGCATTAGTTTATAATTATTATAAAAAGAGATACGCACCTGCACGTCTCCGCCGAAGAACACGAGGGTGTGTTGTGAGAGAGGCGGCGCGCGCGCTGCTGGTTGGAACAGAGTGTCGTTGGCGCGACCCTCGTGGCCGGTCACGCGCCGCAGACGCACCGGCAGCATGATGCGACTTCTTACACTAATTATTGATGTTACACTGTTGCAAAACATTTCTCGGCATTAGGATAACAGTCAAAATAGTAATTAGGATATTGCAAACGAATGTAGAGGTGTTGCAGCGAGTAATTCAGTCTGACGACACGGTTAGTGCAGTGGCTGAGCGATGAACTGCTGAACTGCGTGTCGCGGGTTCGATTCACAGAACAAATATTTGTATGGCCTACAGGTTGTTCAGAGTCTGGCTGTTTGTGTATGTGAGTTTAAATGTTTTTAAACGCACCCACGATACAGGAGTCATTCCTAGTGTGGCCAATGTTTAAATGCTTTTAAACGCACCCACGATACAGGAGTCATTCCTAGTGTGGCCAATGTTTAAATGCTTTTAAACGCACCCACGATACAGGAGTCATTCCTAGTGTGGCCAATGTTTAAATGTTTTTAAACGCACCCACGATACAGGAGTCATTCCTAGTGTGGCCAATGTTTAAATGTTTTTAAACGCACCCACGATACAGGAGTCATTCCTAGTGTGGCCAATGTTTAAAAAAACCCACGATACAGGAGTCATTCCTAGTGTGGCCAATGTTTAAATGCGCACCCACGATACAGGAGTCATTCCTAGTGTGGCCAATGTTTAAATGTTTTTAAACGCACCCACGATACAGGAGTCATTCCTAGTGTGGCCAATGTTTAAATGTTTTTAAACGCACCCACGATACATTTAAAAAACAAAGAAAAACACGACGCATGAAAAAGAGAACAAACGGCGGGAAGAGCTGCTCTTCGCCACTTTCGTCAGTCTGAGCTGACCAGTAATAATGACATGCTCCTCAGTTAAGCATGTTCAGCCCCACGAAATAAAATATTAGGAGGAAGAAGGGCTGGTGGGAAAAACCTGGTGGGATAATAGGGTAAGGGAAGGGTTGAATAAGCTAAAGAAATTGACCCCTATTTTACCAAAAAATAATATTTAGTAATATGTTTGTAGGATTCTAATTTTTTGCTAAAATCCTCCTTAAATTGGATTTTGTTCAATTTGATGGTAATGTATTTATTATATTTGTTTTTCTTCCGTGTGACTTGATTTTTTTTTTTTTAATCTTTTTATTTCAAGCAACCACTGTTAGCTACAATGTGCCTACAAACTATGTTAGTAATACATTTACAAACCAAAACAAAAGCAGCAGTGGTTCACAAACTGACTGACTGTAATGCATCTTTACATAAATCAATATTTTACTGTAATATGTCTAATTTTGAGTATAAATTCAGTTGCTTGTTTATGAATAAAATATTAAGACAGTCAACATGTTAATAATGCGTATTACAGGCAATTACTATGGCAATTTTCTTAGCTAGGTATCCAAATTACTATCTTTCCCGATAGATTTGTATTACAGTACATTCTAGGACAAACATTGAAACTAAAAATCAAGAATAATACTAAATGCATTTATTTTAAAAATAAATTATAACATTACACTTAGTAGAATCTAGATTTAATAAATAGATCTCCAACTACTACATGTCATTTGACATTTCGGCTATTTTTCTGATGGTAATACTTGGTATCATTCATGCACACAGTGATCTTCAGAGTGATATCATCGAGACAGTTCTTCAGGTCCTCCCGTAACTCCCGGACCTTGACCCTGACGTCCTCACACATGAGGTTGTAGCACATGGCCACAAGGCCCATACCAAGTAAAACATAAATAAAGTTTATGACCAGCTTCAAGTGAGAACCTCCAGCAGAGTCCGCAATATTTGCACCAGGCACAAAGTCACCAAACCCAATTTTACACAAACTAATCACACAGAAGTAAGTTGAGTCCAAGTAATTCCATTTCTCCCAAGCTCCAAACATGATTGTCCCAGTTAAGATATAAAATGATATTACCCATAAACAAGCCGTCGACGGCACTGTTATCTTTCGTTTTACAGGCTGCATTTCCCCATCTTCAAATAAGGTATCATCTCTTCGGCTACATTCATGTGCAGTTATGTACAACCACTTAAAAGTCTGTGCTAAAACTTTGCCCATATTGCAGAAGTACAACACATAGATTGGTATGCCAAAGCAGGCATAAGCTATGGTCACAATCTTGCCCCAATCTGTCTTGGGGATAATATTACCATAGCCAATCATAGTAAAAACTGAGAGAGAATACATTAGAGCTGCGGGGAATGACCATATATCCTCTGCTGCTCTGCCATTGTAGCCAGTGTGAATAGCAGCTGTGATGTTGTTCTGGAACACTTTGAGCACTTCATTCACTTTAAACACCCAAGAAGTTTCATTAAATAGGTTGTCAGTTACTGTGATGTTCCACAAAGCCTCCGCACAGTTCTGTCTGAGCTGCCTCACTTGCTTTAATTGCTCATCAGGGCTGTCCTTCTCGATGTGCATGAAGCCCGCGGCACCGAGGATCGCGTAACAAACAACAAGGGCGCCGACACCCACTTGTGTAAACATAAAAGCTATGAATTTTCTGAAACAGTCTTTTATTTTCTCTCTTGCATCACTGCCAACTGTTGATGAAGAGTCGCGGCTCCTCATGGAACCGTGGAAACTCGCGCTAAGGGGGCGGTGGCGATCCATAATATATTACTGATGTTAAATAAAACAGGGAGCTGAGTATACGGAAAATATCGTCACGCCGGCGTAAACTATTTCGGGAGTAGTGCTGGCATAGTGCCAAGTGTTGTTTGCCTTTGATTACAATACATTAAGGAGTGACACTCTTGCTTACGTTAAGTATTACTTAAATGAAACCATTCCAAAAACTCTACACGAGTACAAAACACAACGAAAATAAAAAATCAACTTTCTAATAAAGGCGCAATGACGGTAATACATACATAAGCTAGAACAACGTTTACAATGTTTACATTATTTCAACGAAACAAATAAATCTTAGATATTACAGTGTCAAATATTAATAGGAAAAAATCATAGACAATCACAGGGGTACCTACCTACTCGAAAACTTAACATCACTCACTGTCGCGAAATAGAGTTGTTCAAAACGGCTATAAAAAAATAGCACGCTATAGACTATAAACTATTAATTTATAGCGCGCTATTAAATGCGCTATGTTATAGCGCGCTATAAATAAGAAAGCACGTGGACGTCCAGCAGGCGCGATAATTCTTGCAACACGCTACATTTCATAGCGTGTTACTTTACATAGCGTTCTTCGATACATAGACCGCATGTTATAACGGAACGCTAAAAAAAGCAATATAGAAAGATATCAATGAACTCTCTTTCATACTTTTCAGGCTTAGGACTGTCTATAATTGGTAAAGGTTATTCTAACATTAATTTTAATAAATCGTAAATCAAATATAGGCGTATTTAAAAGTTCATTGATTGTATACAATATGTAAAGAAAACCCTGTCCGATCCGTGAAGGTATTGTTAGGTATCGATAACTGATTCTACTAATGCCCACAAAGACAGGCTAAACGTAAAAAAAAAACCCTAAAAAAATTAATATTATTTCGCAAAAAGAGGCAACTTAATACATGTGCGGTAAGCAACCCCTTCCGCGGGTGGCGGGGGGCAGGGCACGCGGCACCTGTGACGTGGTCGCGTCGCTATTCGCTTGTAATAATACCGGAGTTGTAATTTTTTTTAAATTACCAAATTTCGGGGAAATTGGAATTAATTCCCGGGAAAAAAGGATTATTTCAAAATTCATTAGTATTGTTACTATGATGATTATGTAAAATTTTATATTATATTTGGTGAAGTGTTTACCTAACCTTTATTATCCTTATGGGTCGGACAGTGTTTTCTTTACATATTGTATATACAAAAAAAACAACTATGTACATTATACACAGATATATACAGTAGTTCTTCTTTAATTTATATTTTATTTACATTTAAAAACATTAGTTGAACTACTTTTGTAGTAGACAACCGTGTTCCTCGATTACTGATAATATATCCTGATTTCGAAAAAATAAATTTAAAGGACAACTGTCAGTGACAATAATTACAAATAGCAGTCTTGCTGCCGTCTGCAGATTTTTCAAAAAAGTTCCAGATTGGCAAACCACCACCTTTGCGATTAGACATTTTTACATAGAGTACACACTAAATAATATCCACTAGTTCGTTTTGCAACAGAATTATATATTAATATTTACACACACTAATAATACCTTTGCAGCCACTAAATAATCGTCACTAGTTCGTTTTTCAACAGAACTTTATACTAATATTTACACTAACAATTAAGATCGCGCGCGATGAAAATAGCGTGCTCCGACAACAAACATACATTTATAGTCCACAGCGCTCACGCGATTACTGACTGCCCGTATAGCGCATAGCGCCATTCTATAGCACGCTATTTTTTCATAGCGCATAGCGCAGATAGCGGGCAGCGCCCGCGGAGAGCAGGCGCGCGCTGTGCGAGTCGTTAGATCAATTTCATTCATAGCGTAAATAGCGTTATAGCGTCATAGCGTCTTAACGTCCACCTACATAGCGTGCGCTATGCGCTATGAAAAAATAGCGTGCTATAGAATGGCGCTATGCGCTATATTAACCACCTCTATCGCGAAATATCGATAGCGTTCACTTCTTTGAAAAACACAGATTTCAATAATATTCACAAATTTCTGGACATAAAGTAGGTACTCGTATACTCTACTCACTACAAGTCTACAAATAAATTACAATTTTGCCTAATATTATTCGCATCTGAAGTCATTAATTTTGACAAATGAAAATAAATTGATAAAAATTCAATGTCAAGAAGACCATTGAACATTAACCGATAAGTATTCATCATATCATAGACGTCGTCAATGGTATTCATTGTCTCATTGAAACACTTTTTGTCAGGAAAAACTTAAGAATGAATTTTATTATTTTGTATTGTTTTCGGATTACCTATCCAATGACATTCTAGTTTATGTAATAGGTTTAAATATTTTTTTAAGATAATTAAGTTTTTCTTTGGGTATTATTTCAATTTTATTGATTATCGAACTCAATAGTTTACGAATGTTTTTGAACGAATCTCTCCATTCATTGATTTTTTGGCAGTCTGTTGCAATTATTCCAGAGAAAACGCAGTTGTAATTTTAAACATTTAGATGCTTTTTTCACCTTTCTTTGCGCAAAACGGATAAAGCTATCCTGTAGTAATGCTAAATAGTACAAATTATTTTAAGGGAACGCGGAGAAAATCAAAAACCACACGTTTTCTTGGCGTTGTTTGTTATCCGGCGTTGCGTTTTTATTAAAGTTTATCGTTAATTTCCGCTGTTACAATATAAAATGTAGTGTGGGGCAACTGTCCGATGCTCATTTATATGTTTTTATTCAATATTTGTGAGTATTGCATGTTATTTTCATTGCTAAGATGATTAGTGATTCCTCACTCGGTACTAATGGCTGAACAACCTAGAATTCGTCGATGGAGATAGACGCTGCGGAAGTAATAGTTTGAAATAACTACGTACCTACCTACTTATCTAGAATGCGATAGTTGTCCATCAGTCTAATGTGAACAAGATGTTACCGTCACACAAAGCCCAAGGTCACAGTGATCGCTCATGCCGACATTTTTTTTCAGGCAACATAAAGTACAATAAACATGTAGCCGCAAATTAAATTACAATACGATGTTTGCAATAGCAGCGTTCCCAACACCCATTTGACACCGATGTAAACATAATAGATGGATCATACTTAGCACCTAGAGGTAGTGATGGCTTCACCGTCGCAGCCGGACGGGTTGGCTTCCCCGCCGCAGCACGACGGCGCGGGCTGGCTAGAGCAGGCGGAGACCGTGCTGGGCCGGAAGCTCACTTCCATAGATTTGGTTGGCGGAATATACTGCAGCATTTGTCAGTTAACATTTGGTAACAAGAAGGATTATGACACTCACTACGTGGACCACGACATAGGAGACGCAGACATAGGCTACACTTGTGTTGTGTGCCGCAAACAGTTCACCGGCTATCCAAGCTTCCGCAACCATTGCTACTTGATTCATGTTGCTAGAAATAAACATAAGTGAGTATTGATTTATGAAACTAAATGTGGGCTGGTATCTGGATAGGGCAGCATCAGTAAGAAATATCAGAAATAAGTCTGATCTACAGGACACAAAATCTAATACGTTGTTCATTTTCAAATCCTATAAAAACATTCCATTTTACACATTCTTGATGAATTTATTGAA
Source organism: Sesamia nonagrioides (assembly GCA_017933935.1). NCBI lineage: Eukaryota > Metazoa > Arthropoda > Insecta > Lepidoptera > Noctuidae > Sesamia > Sesamia nonagrioides. The sequence goes on from JADWQK010000827.1 coordinate 243,649, forward strand.
TAAATAAACTTTGGTAGGTAATTACTTGGGCGTGTGACTTAATAGAAGCCCAATATTCTTGAGTACATTCAAGGTTCATAGATTTTTTATTTTGTTTCATAGAAATTTGGCTATAAATATATAAGCTCAAAATCTGAATCACCCAGTGATGCTTACACAATGATTCATACTGGCCAGTTTAGAACAGAAAGAAGCTCTCTGCTCTCTAAACAAATCTATGATTCTTGAATGATTGCGAGACAATTGCTCCATGTAAAATACTACTTTAGCACCATCATGTAATAAAAAAAATTGGAGCTATGTTATTGGGCATACATCACTCCATATTCAGCTCTAGAATGATGCCTTAATAATACAGCTCTTGTGCTAGACTGGTTAAAAATATGCTTAAAAGTTTAATGTGATGTAAAAGTATTCGAATAGAATACTCTTTGTTATATACACACTTTATTGTGGACAGGCTCCATGGCGTAGCGGTAGTGAACGCGGCCGCTGCGCAAAGAGGCGCGGGTTCGATCCCCGCGCAGTCTAAGTATTTGTATGCACAAATATGAATATTTCCACTGGTCTGGTTGTACCTCCGAAAGCACGTTAAGCCGTTGGTCCTGGTTGCTATACGAACATCTAATGGCAGTCGTTATGGGTTGTTGAAGCCCTCAAAAAGTTCAACAATTGCTCTACCTGCAATGCTTTGATATCGCCTTCGGGTTGTGGAGGTCAGACGGCAGTCACTTCACGGAGAATATTGGAAGTTTAGCCAAAATCATTAGACTGGTAAAGTGGACCCCAGACTCCAAAGCTGAAAAAGCTTCAAATGCAACTGGGATTAACGCTGAGATGATGATGATGAGGACTCTTTATTATGTACACCATATAAATTACAGAACATAAATATAACGAATATACACAGGGTAACACAATGAGTGGTCTTATTTCTAAGAGCAATCTTTTACAGACAATCTTTAACCAAGTATTCTAAATTGGATTTGTTTGGTTCATACAGTTCAGATAGTATGTCTAGTATATTATAGTATATTTGAACTGCCTTTTATTTCAGGTGCATACATTGTTCCAAAACATTTTCAAAACAGTCAGTTCTGAACAGTCACATTGACACTACTCACAATTTTAAATGTGAACCTTGCCAAAAACTGTAAGTTTACACAACAAATTCTCTATTTTTTGTGAAATTGTGACAAAATAATATCCAAATAACTAACTTTTACGTTACACTTCTAGATTTCCATCTAAAAAGGAACTACACATCCATCAAATTATCCATGGCAAGGACAAACCTCCGTACCCTTGCCAAGAATGTGGGGAGATGATTGACAGTATCGACATGTGCGAGTACCACATCGATGAACACTGCATGGCTCTGTACTCATGCCCCATCTGCAACGACGAGACCACCAACAACAAACTAGATGCTGCCAAACATCTGACGAAACACTTTGGCGAAGTACTTATTGACGAATACGTTTCCGATTCCAAAATTGGTGAAGACTGCTCCATAGACATCCTTGGAGGAGTCCTCTGTAACTACTGCGACGAATTATTCAAAAATAGAATAGAGTTTGACACACACTTTACCACTGAACATGGTGATCAGCCACTAGTATACTCCTGCAATATTTGTGGGAAGCAATATGACAAATATCACTTGTTCGGCGACCATTGCTACAACCATATGACCAAAGGCAGATTTGAGTGAGTAGTTTGATTGAATGTTATTTCCTACAGATGTACATACCACGATAAGTACAATTTCAAATCAATGGTGCCAGAAGCTTTTAATATTATTCCTTGTATAGTAAATATACAAAAGTATTTCATTGACAAATAGATTCTTTGTTTTATTCATACGAAAGTAATCAGAGTAAAAATTGCAGTATCAGTTAACTTAATTTAGCTTTTGCGCTAGCGAATTTTTAAAAGATACCACTTAAGAAATGTGATAATTAACTATACGAAACTTTCTTTGGCGCTTGGCTGAATTCAGAACTAACGCCGCAAACTTGAGTTTCTCTTTTTACAAAACAATCATACAAAATAATACACTCCACATAACAAATGCACAAATGTTTGCCAACACCGCCTGTCAATGCCATTCATGCACCAAAGGTCATTGCATTCAGGTCCTCGCAGCACTCTAACTTGTAGACCATCTACAGATGCACGGACTGCGGCAAATCGTTCCCTCGCCTGTCTCTCTTGGTGACTCACACGGAGGCCTACCACTCGTCCGTGGCGGTCGAGAAGCCGTTCTTATGTGGTGAGTGTGGGCGCGGCTTCAAGTCGCCCAACCGGCTGCGGGAGCACACGCGCGTCGTGCACGAGACCAGCACCATGCGCTGTAAAGAGGACGGCTGCGATATGTTGTGAGTATATCTACAATACAAATTTAATATTAAATCAATTGCAATAAATGTTAAAATTGTGTAAATAAAATTAGTTACATGTCATATTATCCTTCAATATCATTATAAATTTAATGTGGTTAAATTGCCTGTGTCCATGGGCGTATCCAGCTTCGGGGAGGGGAATCATGCCCGGCTAGTTTGTCATACAAACTACAAAAGCATATACATGAAACAATGTGTATTTGTAGTGTAGTATGGAGGGCAAATCGACGCAAATAATCCTCTATAAGGCCCAGTTCATATTTTGATTAGTAATTAGGGGAGTACATGGTGTGCGATATTTCCAGGGGGACACAGCTGCCCCCACGTACGTCCACGCCTGTCCATGTGGCTTACTGTGCCTTGACACGTGCCTCTCATGTGTATGCACACTTAAAGGTTATGGAAGAAAAGCTGCTGTTCCGACCCCATTTACATCGGCTGTACTTAGCGGTATCCGTGCGGACTTTCTGTGACTGTGAGCCTCCCTGTTGTCAGATTCGAGTCCCTAAAGGAGCTGCTCCTACACCAGCGCTCGCACCGCTCGTGCCGCGACAACTGGTGCCGCCAGTGCGGGCTGCAGTTCGTGTCGCTCGCGTCGTGCGAGAGGCACCTCGACGTGCACCGCAAGAAGCACTACGCCTGCCCCGTGTGCCGCCGCGCCTACCGCGAGAAGTACCTCATCCTCAAGCACATACCGACTCATTTTGAGTGTGTGCTGCATGTCTGCAAAGTCTGTGGCAAGGTAACCTAACATGATATGCAATCGTAAATATACGTTTATAGAAAAGTAAATTTAACTCCTACATAATAAAGGTTAGTTTGCGTTACAACTACTGGATTGAAAAGCCATTAAACCGACCTGGGATTCCCCCTCCTTATATTACTCTTACATTTGGAGTTTAGGCGATTTAGAGTTGTCAAAAATTTATCTTTTAAAAAGCTTTTAGTTAAAAGATCGCCCACAGCAAATACACGTGCTTGTGTAATTTATATAACGTAGTTACAATAAAGAATGTCTTATCTACCAAGGTGTTCAACCTGCGCAGTCGTCTCGTGCAACACTCTAAGACCCACTCCGACCTGCGAGCTCACAAGTGCAACGTCTGCAACAAAGGCTTCATGAAACCCTCAATGCTTCAACAACATCTTAACATACACACTGGCTTCAGACCATACAAATGCACCGAGTGCTCCAAAACCTTCGCCAGCTACCCCAACTGGCACAAACATATGCGTCGCATACACAACGTCGAAAAGCAAGACATAAAAGAGAAGTCAAACAAAGCTATCATTACTTCAGAGCTGCATTCACCACCTCCTGTTACTATAACAAATAAACACGATACTAAAATGAAGATAGAATCGGGAATCGACTCTGCAAGTTCGGAAATGTCACTCGAGACGTACTGCTTCGTCATGTCGGATGACAGCACGATGGATAGTATTGATCCGACAATCATAGAGAAAGATTGGTGCATCTCGAATGGAAACTCTATTCTAGACGACAGTCTGCAATATACAGATATGCTGCCCGTAAACAACACTACATTTGATTTTGGTAAGTTACCTACTTTAAATTTTTCTTGGGAAGTAATAATAGCTCCTCGGTTAGAGCGAACAGGTTAAGTTACGCCTGTGGCGGATAGTTTCTAGACAGGTGACCATACTTGTATACTACCATACTTTCAGTATCGCTGAAAACCTTTTTCATTTTTGTGGATTTTTGATTAACGTTAGGATACGTCAGAAGCTCGAAATTCCGATAACTAGCCTTAAAGGGTATCGTTTTACCCAAAAATTAGGTTGCGGTCAGATACTACAATTTACTCTAAGTAAAATAATCAGTATTTTAAGTGGATTGACTGCATCTCTAGTTTGACTGGATGTCGACGCTAATATGATTGACTGCATCTCCAGTTTGACTGGATGTCGACGCTAATATGTTTGGGGAAAAGCTAGCCACATGTTGTTTGGCTTTCCAGATTCAATAATGTGGTATTTAAGCGCTCAACACACCAAAACCCGGCAGCAAATGTCGGCAATATTTTGCCGGCGGGCTACGTTGGCGGCTGCAGTCATTGCAAGTCGTAAAACTTTGCCGGTGGCATGTCGGCGGCGACACCAGACATTAGGCAGTTAAAGTACTAGCACGTCACTATAGCTGAAATGTCGCCGAGCAACTGAGAGCCTGCATTCGCTAGCCGCCGGCAACACGTGCGGGCGAAAGTTGTCGACATGCTTCTTTCAACATAAGCCGGCGGGCTAGGGTGTGTAATGCGCTTTAAAACAACACAGTCAACTAACGGTCATGAAACTATTACAGAAGTATCTCAACTAGAGAGCGCGATATCGTCGCAGCCGGCGGGCGGCCCGCGGGAGTACGGCCCCGAGTTCAACGTGTGTGCGCTGCCCGACGCACTGGGCGGCGCCTGCATCGACCTGGACGACCACTACCTGCCGCACATCGACCCGCTGCTCACCATCCGCCGGGACTTCGTCACGCCGCCCGCACCCGCCTGGGAGCCACTCATTACCAAGGTCTACAACGACGCCGACCTCAACAGACTCTCCATTATCAACACCGACATATACTAAACATATTATTATTATAATGGTTATAAAAGTTCCCTTAACGAAGCCGAGTCACTTGTTCTACCTGTTGTTATGATTAAGTTTTTGTTGTGGTCCGTACCTGGGAACCTTCTGGTTACGGGGATATTGATTAATAAGTAACTTTTAATACTGAACTCCTCGTCTGTGCATTCACCATAAGCAGTTTAGAGTGCGTCAACAGTGATTTTTCACACAAAAATAAGACCTAGTTCTCAGGAATTATTATGCATTGCAACTAAGTTTGATGTACAGAATACGTAGATGCAGGCTTCGTAATGGCTCTTTTTACCCTCTGTATAAACTAGACGCTCCTCCGCACTACACTTTATGACGTGCGGTACCATATTAATACTAGATGTTAATAATTAAATAGTATTTTGTTCCGGCCGAACGGATTTGATCGCGTTGGATAGATAATTTTCCTTTAAAAAAACTCTGTTCATTATGTTACACCAGTGAACGATCAAAACTGGTTGGCCACCACACAGCTACCTCAGGCAAACGACTATACCTCAGTAATCCATAGGAAATATTTTAATGTAACTGTTGATATATACATTTATATAACGTAGATCCCACCAAACATTAGTTGGATTAGTTCTTTAATCATATTCATAATAATGCTACCTCATTTAGTTGATTAAGTTTATCGCTTTAGATTGTTGCTTAAACGTATGCCTCGTCGTTCAGATGTAGAACATGTGTGCCATTTTATGAAGAGCCGGCGGACCTGGATGGATACACATGCGTACTGCGGGCAACTTTCTAGATTTAACATTGCATGTACAAGGAGCAATTTGATGTCTGAAATATAATTTCTTGTTACGCCTAAGTCAGAGCCGCTAAGGCATTGTTTAAATTGGTGTTAGATCTGGCTGCAAGCCTTCAACTCGAATATTTAGAGTAATATTTGACATCGCCATGCACCTGTGCCTCTCAAGCCCGCTGTACGTCACCTATGTTGTGTTTATCCCGCGTCTCGCCGCCTTGCGGTCGACAGACGCCAGTAAAATCTTTAAATTGCTGTTTAAACTATTTGGTTCCAATATTGTATTTAATTCGATGATTATGATCCAAAGTTAGAGTAAGACGATTTGGTGAACAAATTATTTGCATTAAATTTGTAAATATTTTGGTATTTACGGCACTTGCATTTCGACGCTTTTTGAGGCCGCCGTTGGTCGTGGTTAGGGTCATAAGTGTGAGTAGAATTTAAGGCAAGGAACGTATCTCGACTGCTTGTTGGATGTTAGCTAAGTAGCTAGCTCGAGTTATGTAATCGTGTGACTTCACTGAATTCAATTGAAGTCACTTCTAGTCCAGATGTTAGGAGTGATCAGTGTGCTGCCTCACGTTCTACTGAGAGATTCTTCTTCGACTGATGATAGTTTGTACCTTTGTACAGGGATTTGTATAAGACCTAAAATAATTATGTTAGTAAGTAACAAGCATTTACTTGAGTGAGACGTTGTATCGGTGCTGGTTCCAAAGGTCTGTCGTCGAAGTGTCGTCGAGACCAACGGCGGTGTGCTCATGCATTTGAATTTCGATTCCTTTATTATTATTGTTATTTTTTTATTCGGAAGTCGCGACGCCAAGCGTCGTGATTTTAGTGTAAGTGAATCGATAGTGCTGTGATATTTTTTATGTATATTTAGTGTTAAGATTAGAGAGTGTAACGTAACGAGTGAGTACAAACAATGATATACATCGCGAGTTCACGGCGATCAGAGACAAAACACATGCGGCCCGCTCGCACGCAACACGCGACGGGAGGCGGGACGCGGGCCGCTAGCACTACATTCGGAAATAGGGAAGTGATGTTGGTACAAAGTAGATGCGCGAGCATTCTAAATAAATTGAAGGATACAGGTGTTTCCACACCAAAAGCAAAAAAATAAAAATCGACAATGTTTACTTAAGCAGAATCAAGCTGCAAACTTAAAATGTTGATGTAAATGTTAAAAAAAGAGAAAAAATATTTAACTCCGAAATATATTTTGGAGAGAATTATTTACAAGTGGGAAGGAGATGGGTCTTAGTGATAAAGATATCCAAAGACTGCTAGGTATTATGAGTTCTTTGAACTTGAAATTCGACTTATAAGTCAGGGATTTATGCGGAATAAAGTCAGACGTTACGAAAGCAAAATATGTAATAGACAACGGCGTAGCTAACGGATAATCATAGGCTTTGACACGAAACGACTAAATTAACTGTGAATCAAGTATTTGGCGCCTCGAATCACCTGCAGAAGGTATAGGGCAGAGTTGCATCAAACACACACGAGCTGGAGCTCTCGGCCGCGCCCGGGAGTCGGCATGAGCGGATCGAACGATCCCGTGCTTTGGAAAATTACAAAAATGAAAATTAAACGCGCACACGCCGGCCGAACAGGGATCGTAAATTATTTTTGTCTGCATTTTCACTAGTAGTGGAACCGTTCGGCCGGTGGAAGCGCGACCAATAACCACGCTAGATTGGTTCCTCAATTGGCGGCTGCGCGGTGGACCAAACAAAAAAAAAAAACATAGTATAAATATAATCTTCATGTGGCGTTAAATTGTACAGGTTTTGCCAAGTCGATGATAGCAGTATTCTATGTCTTTTTGTCGTGGTCGGTGTTTGTAAATCTGTATGTCTAAATTATAAATAAAAAAAAAATGTTAAAAAATGTCTCCACCGCGCGGTTCGTTCAACGCTGTCAGTTCAATGCGAGCTTAAGACAGTTATAATATACATAGCATTAACTTACATACAATATAAGGATGTCTTAAACCTCACCTGAGGCTTTCATTATTTCAATATAAATAGTACTTATTTCGAACTTCTGTAATCATGAAAAACCATTTTGATGTTAAAATTTGTTGCAAAGGGGACAATTGTATATTTTCGTGAAAAACTACCCGTAATTGTATTATAAATAAAATCTAAAAGGCTGGGTATTATCATGAAACAGTTGAGTATACTAATATTAGGGTCTAGTAACACTGTAGGTAGAAAGTTACATGTATGAGTTCCTTTATGAGACGCATGGCGTAGTGCTTATATTGCACTCCCGTGGTAGTGTCTGCAAGTATTTACGAGGCTTGTTACATTACTGTTAGAAGTTTCTAGATCCTAATGTCCAAATAGAAATAAGTAGAAGACCTTAAGGGCTCAATCCCACGATCCATATCAATTTTGAACTTTTGTTCAATCAATTTCGGTCGATGGCTAGAAACGTATTGGCTCCAATACTTCTCCGCCATTGACAGAACACGCCTAGACTTATTCTTGCCCTGAGACCCGAACGCAGCTCACATTTAGCTGCGTTAGCAAAGACTTCGCTTCACACACTGGCAAAGACTGAATGGTCTGACCAGTAACTGAAAGTTAATAGGAAAATAAATGGTTTCGAAACAACGCGCTGGTTCAGCGAGAGTGGGCCTCTAATGATCATCGGAGCGAGCCCAGCGGTTCACAGACGAGCTCGAAATTGTCTCATTGTACCCTTTGCGACCGTATTTGTCCCTAGCTTTTAGGTGTTAGGATATAGTCGAACACAGGGTATTGTGGTTCTATTTTAACGGAAGTGTTAAAAAACGATTAGTAAGCGACTCATCGCACCCGACATGATGGCTACATAATACTACCCCAATACCCAACAAGTGTAAAACATAGGTACCATTCTAAATCTGTCTTAAAATTATAAAATTATAAGGTTTCAGGCCGGGTTACGATTTACTTACAGGGATTTATCTAAAACGAATTTTGAGAAATACGTATAAAGTAAATATAAATGTGTGTGTAAAATGTAATACATAATAAACGTATTACTTTAAAGTAAAAACGCATTCCTTAAACTTCGTTTTGTAATAATGGCTACTTATTTTGCAGACTATGTTCATTTCAATCGTGGGAGGAAATGTTACGGATCGTATTGTAAGGAGGTTTGAGTAGACATGTGCAATGTGTGTCTACAGAAAGTGTTAATGTTTGGCCAGTTTTGATATGAACGTATTCACCGAGACTAAAGTTAAATAGAAAGTATTTTTCAAATAAATATTTTATTGAAAAAGTATAATAAGTATAGAATATTTGGAAATATGTGAAGTTTATCAAAACCCGGTCGATATTTCATGTAGTAAGCTAAATAAATTACGTTTTCATTCAAAATTCTTCATTTTAGAGAGAAGTAAAATGCATAATAAGTATACGTCATAGTGTTACGTACCTACTGGTTTATTTTGCGTCGCATTTTGGTATTGTGAAAATAATTTGTACATAATTCTGTAATCAATTTTATCCTTGACACCTACTTCGTAATCTATATGATTTATGTATTCCATTGATGTGAAATTATTTTGCTGGCAAGACTATTTTATAGTAATGGATTGTAAATTTGTAAGATTAATTACGTATTTATTATTCCTGTTTGATCAAGTTTTATCGAATCATATTTATGATGCCAGACGTTGTTTTTAAAATAGTGTGTTGGCATTTAAATTATTTTAAAGCTTTTAACTTTTATGGCTCTAATAATGATGTAATAAGAGCTAAGTCTTGTCGTCTAAATATGTAATCGGCCTAAAGCACTTGTTGATGTTAGGCTGCGGAACGAGTCTGCCATGATTTCAGTGAGATTACATTAGCGAACTCCAGGGTTAGTGATCTCTAGCCAAATCATAGCTGACTTTGCGTTTTTAGGTGGAAAGGATAATGAGCTTTTTTCGCTTTGATATTTTAAACTTTTGACATGGTATGTACAAAGGAACTGTATTTTTTGTATGTCAAGTTTGTTGGCGCACAAAAAATCCAATTTCTTCAATTTGATGTTTTAAACTTTTGACATGATATGTATACTTTTAAGAAACTATATTTTTGTGCGACAAGCTTCTAATTGTAAATAAAAACGCTGTTACATTTTTTTCTACTCTTCGATAACTGTACGGGATTTGTTTTAAGACGTAGGCTCATATATTTAGCACTAAAAACCGAAACGGACAAATGTAGAAGTTGGAATGTACTACAGCAGCGGACGGCGGCCGCTAGGACTCGTGCACTTGTCTGTTTGGGCTCTGTTTATAAGGAATGTACCGAACTACCTCTGCATGCCTCCATGGATAACAGTAATTATAGATTTCTTTTTTGTTATTATTGCGAAGTAACTTTACATTTACACATTGATATATTTTGTACGTTATATTAAACAGATACTTATAAGGGAAATAGGTTTTACAGTTATAGAGTTGCTATATTCAAGATGTATGATTTGATGTGTGCAAGATAATTTTCCGTTTTTCGTAGGGCGCTACTCAAATCTGAATGGAATTATTGATCCTTATACATTACATAATACAATCTGACTAGTTCAAAATGATGTTTTATTTATTTTATGTTTGTTTCCTGATTCACCATTGTTTATTGTTTTCAAATCATGGGTAATGCTCGATTCCTATAAAGCACAAATTGTTTTTCCTTTTTTTGCTCACTTGTATATAAAAAGATTCATTCTAACATACCTGGAATACCATAAATGGCATAAATATATGGTACTAGCGACTCCGTCCGCGTGGACTTGAGTTTACAGCGCGCAGTGGTTCCCGTTTCCATGGGAATGCCAAGATAAATGCCTACATTACTACAAGGTTTCCTTAAAATCTATTTAGTAGTTATTTCCAAAGCCATTATTGTAGCCCATTCCGAAAAAAATTAAAAAGAGCTCAATTGATATAAAATAAGCGCCTGTTAAAATCATGGGAGCAATATGTAAGTCTGCGTTCGTCCCCGTTTTCGCAACATTTTTTGTTACTGCTCCGCTCCTTTTGGTCATAGCGGGATGTTATATAGCCTATGTCCTTTCTCAGGCTCTAGACTATCTGTGTACCAAATTTCATTACAATCGGTTCAGTAGTTTTGGCGTGAAAGCCGGACAGACAGAGATACGAATAAGATTTTTTAACTCGAGACGGTCTTCAAAGCCTAGAGCACAGGCGTAGAGTAGCCAGCCTTTCGGTGTTCTATAGGATGCATTTTGGGGAGTGTGCGAGGGAATTGCATGATTTAATTCCCCCATCTCCGTTCCACCAGCGGACGACCCGTCGTACGGCGAGTTTCCACCCTTACGTTGTTAACACTACTACGATCCGGACGAAGCGTTTCGCCTCCTCCTTTATACCGCGTATATCAAGGGACTGGAACAACTTGCCGGCGGCGGTGTTTCCGTCGGACTACAATTTGAGTGTCTTAAAGACTAGAGTGAATAGGCTCTTAATAAACTAGCGCGCTTTACCATCAACGATCGCATCGCTGCTTACCATCAGGCGGGATTGCGGTCAAGCGCTGGTTTATAATTTATAAAAAAAAGAGATACTTTCGCATTTATAATATTAGTATGGATTAAACAGTAATTGATCATTACTTAACGTTGAGTGAGCAACGTTTTTAAATGAACTACCTAACAAAGTTTCCTCAAGATCTTTTCTTATACCGAGGTCAGTAATGTTCAAGATAAACTCTGGAAATACATGAAAAATCACATTGGTACTCCTTGAAACACTAATCTGATGCATGAAACGCGAGGTCAAAACCACTGGGCCGTCATGAAGATTTGGACGATAATTGGTGTTAGAGGCCAAAATACTATCAATCAAGTCACCCTGACGCAGATAACTTTAGGGCATAGCCTGTCCCGAAATAACGTTTTGCCAGTTGCAGGTTGCTTTAGCAGTGCAACCGAGCGATTGAGATCACCTTATCAGAAGTTCGTTTAAATCAGTCACAGTAGGTACCTACAGTGCCTAGTCGTGGTTATTTATTTATTTATTTTATTTATTTATTCATGTTAATACGGCTTCCAAAAGCCAATTACATTAACATACATACAAAATTAAATAACACAAATAGGTACATAATGAAATTCAAATAATAATATAAATCAAAATATAAACAGAAAAAAAAGACAAATCAGAGGAACAATAAAAACGGGAATAAAATAAAATCTAAAAATTAAAACAGTAAACGAATTAATTATTTTCTTTTTCGCAGAACGCTAAGCAAGCGCACATTAAAATTTTAAATTCATCCGCGAATATATCACAGTTCGGGTTAGCTTCCACGAGGCTATTCAGCGCGGAAAGAACGCGAGGTATAGGCGATGACGCACGGGCTACCGTGCGACATGTACGCACAGCTAGCAGACGGTGTCTGCGGCCACGGAGATAGTTACCAGGAACGTGAAGACGAATCAGCTCATTGAGGAGATCACTGGCATCTGTTGTCCCTCTACATATTTTTAACATTGTTTTCATTTGGTCATACGCTCTCCTCGTTTCTAACATATTATACCCTAAGCGTCCTGAGATAAATTTAGTTGGGTATAAAAATGGATAATATCCAAAACTGATTTTATATAAGAATCGCAAAAATGCCTTTTGAACTTTTTCAAGTAATAGTGCGTAAGTAGGCTCATGTGGATTCCAGACGCAGGAGCTCGCCTCCAACTTGCTTCTGACAAGAGTGCTGTACAAGAGTCGTACGACATGTCCGTTCCGAAAATCGCGCGAGTTTCTGAGGACAAATCCAAGTCTTTTAAAGGACTCTTTAGCAACGGTGACAATATGATCGTGAAATGTCATCTTCTGGTCAAATACGACACCCAGGTCTTTTATAGTTGTTGCCCTTGTTATAATAGTGCCATTTATTTTATATTCAAAGTTAATTGGATGTCGAATTCGGCCAAAAGTCATGACATAACACTTAGAAGAATTGTATGCCATCTTATTAGATACTCCCCAATCGTAAACTGCATCTATGTCTCTCTGTATAGCCTCACAATCCGATATAGTGTTGACAGACGCGTACAATTTAAGGTCATCCGCATTATGTGGAATCGAGCTTAAAATAGCTTCAATGATCTACTATCACAATATTCCAATTAGTACGCGAGCATGCTAGAAGGTATGCATTGTATTTCTGCAATGCTAATTTGAACTCTATTGCAGTTTCAATCAAGTTCCATCGAGTAATTTATAATAATAGTCCTCTATAACTTATTTCGATCATCACGAGCATTCACAACCGATGCTAGACTTCGGCGCAGGAGTTGAAATAGTGCATAAGTGTATGCGCAGACATAGGTGCACTCCTCGACGGAAATCCGACACGAACCGAGAGATCAGGCGCTGGTTCTACCACCTAACGCGCTTTCCGAAGCACGGGGTATCATCACACCGCTGACTTTCAAACTCCGAAATGGGGGGACAAGGGATAGGGTTTTAACACAGGGAAATGTATGAGTACGAGGGAATTGCATGATTTAATTCCCCATCTCCGTTCCATCATCGGACGATCGTTCGGCGAGTTTCCACCCTTACGTTATTGACACCACAACGATCCGAAAGAAGCGTTTCGCGGCTTTCGCCGTTTCTTTTATACCGCGTACATCGAGGGACTGGGACAATTACAATACTAGAATATAAGTATCTTTAAGGCTAGAGTGAATAGGTTCCTTTACCATCAACGACGGCATCACTGCTTACCATCAGGCGGGACTGCGGTTAAGCGCTGGTTTATAATTTGTAAAAAAATGCCTGGCCCAACCTGGGATTTGAAACTATGTTCCACGCTCATCAACTACGCTTGCACGTATTTCACTGCTTGGCCTCCATGGCCTTTGTATGATTTTGTTGTCAAAATAAAAGGGGTGATGTCGTTTCAAAATAATACAAAGAGATGCGGTAAGTATCCTTTATTTACCACTAAATTACGCACCTTAAATCTATTTTATTTAACTATATAAAACTGGCTTATTACATGAAGTTGATGGCGTTCGCTACATCGTGTGATAGTATAAAGAAAATTATCTATGCGACTACTAAATCTATATAAAGGAATCAGTACTAATCATGAAATTTAAACATGATTATTTAGGTAATAATGTATTGCTATATTTATTCGTAGGTATATTACAGGTCGCGTTTCCACTGAGCCCGATGTTATGGAACAATTCTTCTGCTATCGCGATCATGGAAACGGGTCCTCATAGACTATCTATTAATAAAGTACATATATTTTGAATGGAAGAAAAGCAATACTTTGTTGACAGTATAAACTTGATTACATGAATTTAGGACTCATAGAAGTAAAGATCTGCAGGTTCGAAGTATAACTAACGATTTTCCCGCAGAAATAATGTATATTTCATAAGTAAAAATCGTAAATGAGATCTAACTAAGGAAGCCAGTTAAATAATAACCTACAGTTAATTGTTTACAATCGATGCGATCCACTTTCATGTGTAAAAATTACGTTTCTTACTCCAAATTTACTAATCCCGCTTATCTAACATTAAAACTGACTAGACGTAAAATTGAGACGATGTGCACCGGTCAGGGCGAGCTGAACACAGCCCTCGCCTGCCCTGGAGAAGGGACGGCGCCATCCTGTCTCAATGTTTACTCCAAAGCGAACATGACATTTCCGATGTAAATTTTATGAAAAAATATACAAATTGCATAACGGTAACCTTAATTATAATTTCGCGCTGATATATTTACAATTAATTGTCATAAAGTTTAGGATTTATAGTGACAAAACTACATGTTTTTACTACAAACTCCAGTATTATGACTTGAAAATTAAAATTTGAAGAAACGGGTTTACTAAAAGGATTATATTAATTGAAAAAAATTGCTTTCGGGCAGTTAAAACGCGACTTAAGCTAATAGATATCGAGATATATCAATAAAGTTTATAGATTTGAATAAAACTGACTCAAATTAGGGCTAGATCTTAGTTATTTGAAAATATATTTCTATAGTTTATTTATCGACCTCGAAAATTTTAGTGACAATATTTTGCCAATAGAAAAAGAATTGTGACACTGTCTTTGAATATATCTCCTTAAAAAAAACTAAAATAGCAGTCGAAATAGGGTTCTCCAAACATAATCTCAAAAATATGAATAAATGCAACAAATATACAAAAGAAATAAATGAAAACAGTTCCTGGTTTTTCAATCGAATATAAGTTCACAATCAAGAAATTATTTAATTCTAATATTTATTTAATCAGCGGTACTCCAATTGTCAATACAAGATCACGAATTACATGGAATATATGATCTAACCAAAAGATTTGGTTAATAATTTAGCTCTTAATACTTATATTTCGATGAAATCATACCTCCCTAGGGTGTTATATGTTAGTACTATCTAGATCGGAGTACCCACTGCGTTACGGCCAAACGCTTGACAATATTTATACGTAAGCTAGTACAAGAATACATATTATTTGTCAAAAGTTTGAAGCCATGATAATCATCTATAGTAACAAGTTTAAGCGGTACGTTCATATATAATCAAGAAATATTGCTGACTGCATCTGTTACGAGATATGAACTTTGCTTATTTGAGACTACGCTTACCACAAAGTTTTCAACGGGTAAATTACAACAAAACTAAACAGACTGTCAAACTCTTATTGGCTGATTTAATTAATAATTTGTGTTAATTAGCCCTTTTAAAACCAAGTGTACGTCCTATTCTTTTTATTATTTTCACAAATATACAAAGTTCCCATTTCGTTAACAGAAGTACAGTATCAATACATTTTTAATATTACAAAATTACTTTGTAATTGACCGGTCTTTACATTATAGTGTGTACTAGTCCTTAAATAGTTATCCAAATTTGTATTACGTCTTCACAATTCGTCACTGTTTGTCAAGTAATGAGGTCAACGTTATTTTATTAATGAAGTTCTGATATTTGTCTTATATTTTAACACATATCATAAAGTTTCTGCACAAAATACTTGATATTCATGCGTAATTTATAGGATGGTCTCGATAACATTCGATAAGACCTCATAACATTATTAGAACATTAAAATCTCTTAAAATTTCTTTATTATTTACGATGTGATCTGTCCATTTGCAGGTTTCCGAGTTAAAACTCTCGTGTTCGACTTTTTAGCACTATTCACTGGCCCCGCGGCCTTACTCGGCACAGTTTTTGGCCTCAAACTAGGTATTTGAGACACTCTAATACCTATAGCAGTTTTCTGCTTCGGTGCTGAAGACACTTGGGCCTTCGGTTGCCCTTCGAATGTAGAACTTCTTATAAGTTTGGGAGGTTCCGTTTTATCGGGTTCTATCCAAACCTTCTTTTCAGCTTTGACTGGTAACTTTTTAGCTTGTTCTACCTTTTTCCACAGACTAGCTATTTTGCTTTCTATATCTTTGGGGTTTGTTTTAGAAGACTGTATCGAGTTGACACTAGAAGTGCTACCTTGTCGAGAACTCCTCGATGCTATCGTGATGGTCTTCCCACTCTCATTGCTCTGCAAGCTGTGGTTTGAAAGGGAGTTCTTCATGGCTGGCTCTGATCGTTTAGTGACCTTGGAAGTGGAAGGTTTGGGCTGAGGGCTTTGTTTCGCCGGAGGTGGTCGAGTACGATTGAACTGTGGCAGTCTTGAAGGAGATGTATTGTTTTTGCTTTGTGTGGGAGCCTTAGATGGCCTAGGAAGAGTAGTCTTTTTGTCAGGGACAGAGACTGGTAAGTCCTTAACGGGCACAGAACTCTCTTCCTTCGTGAACGTTCCTTGACGTTGTAGAGGTATCGGTTTTGTGGCACTGGGAGGAATAGATATCTGTTTTTGTTGCAACTTCGAAGGAGATTTAGGAAGAGACTTTTTAGGCGAAGTGTTTGCGCTTGAAGTCTTAGAAACTGAAGGTTTTGGCGTTTTGGCACTTGTGTGGGCTTTGATGGGGTTTGTGAGTTTGGGAGGAGCACTCTTAGGTGCTGCTTTAGGTTGAGGCGCTGTGGGTTTCTTGGTAGTGGCGGGGGCTATGTTTCGCCTGTAAGGCGACACATACATTGCCTTCTTTCTCCCTCTAATAGCTTTAGGAATATCGTTTTCCTTTTCTAAAGAATCATTGGAATCAAGACTTTCATCACGTCGAGCTGGTTTGATTATCTTCGGCTTCGGTCGTGATGTCTCTTGGTCTGATTCAGACTGCGCCCTATCTTCAGAATTACTATCTCCCTCATAGCTCGCGAAGTCACTGCTGCTTGGGTTCTGGTTCTTATCGCACTGCATCTGCATTGTGCGTTTATAAGAGGCCGTCATTTCTATATTCTTAAGATTGTACACGACGCACATGTCCACAGCGGCAGGACTTTCTATGACGGGTAAGTAGTTCCTGAAGCTCTTTGTGTAAGTTTGCATCTGAGTGGAGTTCAGTTCGAAGTCATCTTCATTATGTCCGCTATCAGTTTCCCGTGAGAAGACGTCGTCGTCCTGTCTGTCGTCTGATATCTGTTGATGGTTCAGTTCGTTTGATGATAAGCTGTCGTAGCCCGTAGTAGTCTCTACGTTTTCGAAGTTCGCGTCTTTAGTGACGAACGTCGGTGAAGGAGGAATGTCTTCGCTCAGCGTCCGTGTTCGGAATCGTTCGGCATCCTCCATTCGTTTTTGTTTCATTGTCTTTTTGGCGGCCAATCGTCGTTTTAGGCTCTCCAAGTGAGGGTCGACGACTTTCTGTGGTTCTTGCGGTAGGATGGTGTGTATGTCAACAGTTTGAGTTTGGTACCTAGCTCGGTCTTCCAACCTTCTCTGTTTGGCGCTGAGTTTCCTTCTGGACTTGACCTCAGAGGTTGCCGTGACGTACTCATCAGATGGGTCGCTTTCTGACTTTGTCCACGTAACGAATTCTTCTTCAACTTCGAGTACTACGTCACTTTCGGCAACTGTATCAGTGATTGTGTACGTTTGATATCTGTCCTTCGATACGTGCCTCTTTTCTTTCGGGGTCAAGTATTTCGGATCCCTTTGTCTCTTAGGTGTTGACTCCACGCTGCTAATGTCTGACGGTATGGGCGTGCAGTTTTCAGATCCCGACGGGATATCGGTTACTACATTCAAAGTGTTCGACACACAATCGTCAAACATCTGCTGTGCCGTTGTGGGCTCAATTTCTATCGTGGATTCTGCAATCTCGTCGAATAAAGAGGGCGGATTGACTTTGTCGAGGTCATGGAAGACGTTAGTGAAGGTACTGCAGAGAGGGAAGTCTTGCACGGGCTGCTTGAAGTCAAACACGACAGGTATGCGGTCTCTGACTTCCGCTACCTCCGACACTATACTGGAGACGGATACCATGCTGCTCTCCATGTCAAGGTTGTCCATTTCAGAAGGAGGCTTTACATTGTCGAGGAAACTGACTGGATTGCTGTCCAGATGTTCAGAGCTGCCTTGGTTCATAGAATTGCTTAGAGCTCGTTTGACCATCAATGCGACGGGAAGCGACTTTTTCCTACTCTTTTGTGATTTTTTCGAGACTTGGGAAGTTTCATCCCAGTGTCCTGACGCGCTGAGCGAGAGCAAGCTGCCAAGGTTTGATGGTGGTTTGACATTGTCGAGGTCAAGAGATGTTAATGACGTCACGCTAGTTTCCATCCCATAGGCAGAGCTCTTCAGTTGCGCGGCCAGTCTAGCTGCTTCCTTCTCTATAGCAGCTGAAAGGATCGAGTCAAAGTTCTGTTGGCCATCTTCGACTAAAGACGTGAAGCTCGGTTCCGGCACACTGTCTAACATCAATCGTTCACCTTCTAATTTGCTGTCCATCATCATAACTAGTGGAGATTGAGGGATTTCTGTGTCTATTTCCAATTTGTTCGTTAAATCTGGTCTTGAGAAAGACATGGCGGGTGCTTCACTCTTTTCAAGTAAGTCTGGTAATATCATGGCGTGGTCGGCTACCTCGCTGCGGATTGAGGATACCATGTGCACTGAACCGCTCATGGTAGGGAACGTGACGTCGTCGGGACACGTGTTGTCGTTCCATGTATCTGTGCTTCGTTTAGATACATCATCGATGTGTAAGGGAAGGTCTTCTAGTGGTTTTATGTCAGTACACTTGATATCAGTCCACTCAAGTTTGTTCTTGTTCTTGCTGTGTCGTGTCAGAGTGCCTCCGTCGCACGCGTCACGCTGATGTTCTCCGTCGCTCCACTCTCCGTCCAGTACGTCGGCGTAGGATTCGTTGGAGCGGTTCAGTTCGTCGGTCGGTTCTGATTCAAGCGTTGTGTTAGCTGATAGCGGCGCCAGGCACTCGTTAGAGCGGTGTAAGGTGGTCGAAGCTGACATGTTAGGTGTGGGATCGGCCGTGACGTCACGTTCGTCAACGTCGGGGCCTTCTGTGGTGACGTCAGAGCCAGGTGTGGCGCGGGTGATGTGTTCCCCCCCGCCTGCGGGCGCGCGGGCCGCAGACGGCGGGGACACGTTTTTTGTCGGCGGCCGCCGCACGCCCCGGGCCCCGCTGGCCCCGCGGGACCCGCCTGCCCCCCGGGCACCTCCGCCCCCTCGGCCTCCCCCGGCCCCGCGTGCGATCACTTCCTCCAACAACGCCCGCGCAGGCCCCATACGAGCTAGAGCGCCTCCTGCCCCAGCCCCACGTCTCCGTCGTGACGCTTCTAGTCTATCGTCACTCCGCCCTCGTCTCCTGGCCCCAGAACTATGTGCACTACCGCTAGCTCTTGACATACCAATTCTCACGCTACGTTCAAACACCTCTCGATCAGTAGATCCAAAGGAGTCGTTGCTGAGCGAAGAAAGCGACGTACTGCGTTCGAGTCGTGGCGACGCGTGCGACAACGACGTGCGGACATCCGGGTCGCGCGACCGTCGCCGGCGAGGACGACTGTTGCGAGCGATGGTCGGTAACTCTGGCTCGGTGTCATGGGACCTTAAAGGCGCACGGTCCAATGAACGCGGGACACGATCTCTTCTTATATTCTCAGCGACGCCTTCAGCTGAATGAGCTCTTGTCCTGTCATCGATGGCATACTTAGCTCTAGGGTTGACACTTGATAGTCCAGCCTTCACAGTTTCCTCGAAAATCTCGCGGTCAGTGGAGCCGAAAGAGTCGAGACTCAGTGATGATAAAGAGTCATTTCGCGCGAGGTTGGCCGTAGCAGCGGGTTGCGGTTTGTCCCGCCTTTCAGCCTTGACTGGCAGCCGGCTTTCGTATCTCCGACCTGTAAAACAACAAAGACAAATTATTTTAAATTGTATTCAATACAAACAACTTCTTTAACGTAAAATTGTATTCTAAAAAGGGTGGTAAGCTGTGGCGGTAAAACGTTGCATGAAACACGCTCACTTTTGCAACGTCATGTATATTTTTGAAGTACCAGATCCGCTTTGGTCGATATAAAGCCACACTACGATCGCGACATCGCACTGTGGTACCTACATACAGTTTGGGTTCAATAGTATTATTTATATCACAATACAGTCTACCTATGATGACCTTGAAAGGAACCTTGTTAAATTATACGAAGCACATAGCATCTAAATTGATACTGTCACGACTTACAGTCAACATCGCTTAAATTTGTATTGTGGGATGCAATAAATATTATTATTAATATTGGTATTCCCTAGTTTAGGAGGCAGGATTTATTTATTGTTTTGTTACATAGAAAATTACCTTTATCCTAGTCTCTCTTCTTGTATCTATTGTTAGTTTCTTTAAGGCATGTACCTGCAAACTTTATCTATGTACGTTTTTTTGCTCAATAAAGTAATTATTATTATTATTAATATATTGTCAAAGTGTTATATCCAGCCGTTATTATAATACATTTAGTTTTATTTAATGTTAATTAAAACGGCAGACTAATTACATAAACTAACATAGAGACTAAAATATAACATAATATTAACACGGAGCAGTGGACTTCCTCGCATACTTTTTATACAGAACAATAGTGTTATGTTTTTTTTTTTTTCAATAATTATAAACTAGCGCTGGACTGCAATCCCGCCTGATGGTGAGCAGTGATGCAATTGTTGATGGTAAAGCGCACTAGCTTATTAAGCCTATTCACTCAAAAAAATTCAGTGAATAGGAAGGAAGACGGCAGTTGAGCGAGGTGATGCAATGTTTAACCCAACAACACGACCAACGATGCTGCGCCAGAGGATGATCAGGAGACCCTCCACGACCAAACTCCCGACACAACAACATTAGGCACATCGTACCCGGCACACATCGCAACACAACTGCTCAGACCCGTCCACCGTACGGCTTCACCAGACATCATGCCGGAACACGACGAATCGCTTGGCGGCAAGACTTTGTCTGGTGGGTGGTAACTTATGCCGGCGGCTGATGTTGTTGCCTACCACCGAAAAATGAAATTAAAATGGCAGACTAATTACATAAATTAACATAGAGACTAAAATATAACTTAAAATTAACAAGGTACAGTGGACTTCCTCGCATACTTTTTATAGAGAACAATAGTGTTATGTTTTTTCAATAATTATAAACTAGCGCTTGACTGCAATCCCGCCTGATGGTAAGCAGTGATGCAATTGTTGATGGTAAAGCGCGCTAGTTTATTAAGCCCATTCACTTAAAAAACCTTAGTGAATAGGAAGGAAGACGGCAGTTGAGTGAGGTGGTGCAATGTTAGAACCCAATAACACGACCAACGATGCTGCGCCAGAGGGAGATTGATGTGGAGACCCTCCACGACCAAACTCCCGGCACAACAACATTTGACGCATCATATCCGGCACACTTCGCAACACAACTGCTCAGACCCGTCCTCCGTACGGCTTCACCAGACATCATGCCGGAACACGACGAATCGCTTGGCGGCAAGACTTTGTCTGGTGGGTGGTAACTTCTGCCGGCAGCCGATGTTCTGGCCTACCACCGAGAAAATGTATAGACATATATGAATAATCTTATCCAATTCATCCACCAACACGTCCATTCAGGGTTTTTTCTTTTAGCTAAAGTTCCAAAATTTCAAAGTTTTTAGTGTTGTGTGTCACTGATTTTTGTCACAGCTTTTTCTAATGCTCAAGGTGCGACACCTCAGCGACCAGTAGACGTATACAAAGCTATATTTTCTTTATACGAGACCTAAATAATATAGTTTGTTCAGTATAAGCAACTGAATCGATTCCAATCATTTTTACACCATGTTGCATTTTTTCCCAAATACATTTAGAAATTGTTGGTGTGGTTACCGAGCGCGCCACGTAGCTGACGATAGATCATAGTAGGCGCGCGAGATAGGGTACCGCTACAGGCGCGGGCGGGTGAGCGGTGCGTTGACCATATTTTTTGGGACAAGCAAGTTAGATAACTAGCTCATAACTTTGTGGTTTTTAATGATATCTTTTTGAAATTTTGTACACAGACTCTTTACATAAAAATACTGGACACGTGTTTCGGGTTTCGCATAAACAAAAATAATGTTGTACATTCTAATTTTAGTTGTTTCATATTGACATTAATTTTAGTCGTTTCATATTGACATTAATTTTAGTTGTTTCATATTGACATTAATTCATATTAAACAAATATCAACTATAATAAGAATTAAATTGATTTCGGGGTGATAAATTATGAAAATGTTTAGAGTTGTAGCGAAAACTAAGTTTTATTTTGTTGGAATCAGCTTGTGTTGCTTTTGGGCTACAACATTTGTTCAGACGTACCTTCGTCGTCGACGGGCGGCGCGGGCGGTGCCGGTGGTGGGGGGCGCGGGGCGGCGCGCGGGGCGAGGGGCGGGGCGGGAGGGGACGAGCCCGACCCGGACGAGCTGCACGAACGGCTGTGGGATACCAACACCAAGTTAGCACATCAAACAAAACCATTCAGTTCATTTTATTGTCACAATAGGCTATTTGACAGTATGAATATTTTTGTGATTATTTGCTTTAAATGCATAAAAGGTTCTTCATGTCATTTATATGAGTTTTAATGAAAATAATAACAATTAATATATCCAAAAACACAAAAATTTGTTTGGCATTTTGTTTCTCGCGCCACTTATTGTGAAACGATCCGGCTTGGCTAATGCCACGATGACGTCATACGCTCATAAACACTTGTTGTCGTTCTGTGTTCTCAGGTGTTTTAGCGTTTTTAGAAGATTTTTAAGGACATTTGGAGCGATTTGTGGTATTTTTTTGTTTTCTGACTGACAAATCTTTATATATATAATTCTGCTGTACGTGTGTATGTCATTGAACTCCTCCTAAACGGCTTGACCGATTTTAATAAATTTTTCTGTATGCGTTTGAGTGGTGACCTGGATCGTTTAGATTCACAAATCAGCCCGGCAGATGGCGCTGATCGCTTGAAGAAGCATGTGATCTTGGAAACGGCCCTAACGATTTCGCTGAAATTTAATATGTGGGGGTTTTCGGGGAGGAGAAATCGATCTAGCTCAGTCTTATGTCTGGGCAAGCGCATGTTTTCGAGTTTTCTCTTTCGCAATATTTCACGCATAATATGGGCGCTAATTTCGCGTGGCTTGACATAGCGGCTGTGGCGTAGTCGATAGAGATATGGTCTACTCGCAATGGCTGGTGTTCCTCGGTTCAAACCCGGCCAATCACGAGTTTTTTTTTGTGATAAGTTTATAGTTTTTTTTTAAATTTTTTTAGTTACTTAAAAATATAATTGTACATAAGAACTAAAAGGCGAAAAAATAAAAAAGGTATTTTTTTTTATTTAACTAAATTTGTACTTATGAACTAAAGGAGAAAAATATAAATAGAAATAAATAATTATTTAAGATTTTTTATTTTACTTAAAGAGACAGAAACAAGAGCTCTAGGGGTAGAGAGAGGTATGATATCTTTGTTACAAATGTAGATGACAATGCTTTCCACGGGTTTCTTCTTTCCATCATAAATCTGCTGTACGTGTGTACGTCACTGAATTCCTCCTAGGCTGGTCCGATTTGAATGAAGTCTATGTATATAAATGAAAGTCGTGTTAGTTACTATATTTATAACTCAAGAACCGCTTAACCAGTATGGCTCAAAATTGGTAGGGAGGTAGATAAGAACTGGGAGAAGGACATATCACATAGGATACTTTTTATCCCATTCCCGCGGTTCCTGTCGTTCCCGTGTGACGTGACATAAGACATGGAATAACAAAACAACTCAGTCAAAATATAAGTTAGCGGTTCATTTGTTAAAAATGGTACAAACACACTCCTACACTACTCAGCATATTAAAAAAAGTCTTACCGGTTGAATGTTGATGCATTTATTTAAAGCAAAGAATATAAATACTCTCTGCCGGTTTAATTTTTTTAATAAAAGACCCAAAGCAAACTTCAACTTCAAAATTTCTAATATTGTATTGCTGTGCCATTTACCACTTCACTACATACTATAAAACAAAGTTACTTTCTCTTTCCCTATGTTCCTTTGTATGATTAAATCTTTAAAACTGCGAAACAGATTTTGATGAGGTTTCTTTTAATAGATAGAGTACTAATTAAAAAGAAACGTTTATATGTATAATAACATCCATTAAATTGTGGAGAAACACTATCCCTCGCCCACATGTGGGAGTGATGAGAGGAGGCATAACTCTGTTGCCGCGAAAAATCGCATTACAGCGGACAGAGCTCCGGCGGGGTCTCATGGCGACATGGAAAGTGTGATTGTCGCAATCCAGCACTGAGCACGCTGCAATAGCGGCGGTAAGTCCTCTCTTTGAGGAGTAGCTAGAGAGGCGCCACGGCGTCCTCACCTTCCGACTGACGTAGGTCCTCACCGGACACGGCTGTTTCGGGAGGTTCCTGTTCCGTATAAGGCGGGAGGAAACGCCAGGGTGACCACTGTGTGCATCGCCCTGAGGACACAGTGGAGCATAAGGTGGAGGTCTGCCCGGCTTGGATAGAGCACAGCCGTGTTCTCGTGGCGGCGATCGGCGGCGATCTCTCGCGTCCGATCCTGGTCCGGGCCATAGTCCGGAGCAAGAGTGCATGGCAAGCTTTCACCTCCTTCTGTGAAGCAGTGATGCTGGCAAAGGAGGAGGCGGAGCGGGTGAGGGAGCGGAAATCCCACTATACTCACGGCTCAAACCGCCACAGGAAGCGCCCTGGTCGGGAGGCAACATCGGACTCCCAATCGCCGTAGGCGCGGGCTTGCGGGCGGCGAGGGATAGGCAGCTCGCCTCCTTGTAAGAACCAGGCCCGGGTTGACGGCCCATTGTGTTTCACACGTGCCTCAAAGAGATGTCAGCACACCTTGACGGTGTCCACGAGGACTGGTCCACAGGGTTACGGGTTGATTAAAAAAGAAACCATGGCACTGGCCGTTGCACAGGCAAGTGAAGGAACACGGGTGGGTTTTAGTCAATAAAAGTCTGACACGCCCTTCCGCTCCGCCCAGAGCGCGAGAGGTCACTTGATGATTTTCCATCCACAACAAAAAAAAAACTAAAGAAGAGCAAGAAATTGCACTTGAAGGCGCAGCCTTAGTATGGCTCGACTTCGTGCTTCTCACTCACCAGAGCAAAGGAAGGCAGCCCGTGAAATGGCTCGGTGGGCAATGCGAAATCGTCGAGTAAACCACAGAGATCAAGCGCTAGATAATTTACGAAACACAAGCAGAAATTCATCAAATACTGATTTGAATCGGGCAGCGTTTCAATACGCATATAATATAGCGCAATGGCGTTCGCATTGGGCCAATGGATGTTGTTTGCGAGTATTGTAGCACATCAAAGATTTCCGGAGAATCGCCAGGATTGTGCTCCCAAATAAAGAATCATTGAATAATAATATTCATTTATTTAAAATTATCCTAATTTAAAAAGTAGTCATGTGATATTTTAAGGCGGAACGAAGTTCGCCGGGTCAGCTAGTAACATATAAATACGAACACCACTGCGGGCCCGAAAATCTTTTATAAGTTTGTGACGTCACTTACAAAGCACGACGCCATTTTGCTGAATAAAGCGTTTGGCGGCTTATTTGAATTTTTATTTACATGTTTCTTACGAAATACGTGTTTGAAATAAAAAAAACTTTTAGTGAACTTATTAACCGCAACCAAGTAATTCAAGATAGAAATTATAAATCTGTCAACCAGCCTATTCTTTTATTTATGCTTGTTCAGGGGGTTACTATAATGTGTTAAAACTATCATGGTTCCAGTGTCAGACAAAAATGGACCTATACAGAATGAAAAGCGCTATACTCTTTTCACAGCGGTTTGGTGATGGTTTTAACACGTCATAGTATAGTATGGCCCCAGAATCATGGTAACAGTTTGTGCATTAATGTGCCAAGTACCAACCATCATGGTAATGATGTCACTTTAGATCTGTCAAATTAGTGCGCTCCTGACGAAAACTGGCGTATTTTAGTCGCCATGTTTATCTTCTTCTTTTTCTTCAGCCTAAAGATGTCCACTGCTGGACAAAGGCCTCCCCCAAGGCTTTCCACGCTGACCGGTCTTGTGCTGCCCGCATCCATCGGCTTCCCGCGACCTTCACCAGGTCATCGGTCCACCTTGTTGGGGGCCTCCCTACGCTGCGTCTTCCAGTACGTGGCCGCCACCCAGAAACCTTACTTCCTCATCGGCCATCGGTTCTACGAACAATGCCCGCCCACTGCCACTTAAGTTTAGCGACTCAGAGCTATGTCGGTGACTTTGGCTTCTTCTGCGGATCTCCTCATTTCATTGATCATTAGAGAAACCCGCCATGTTTATAATCGCGTCTAAACTGTCTATGAAGTATCTTAATTTGACAGGATTAAATTAAAACGTTAACTTCTATATATGTATCTGTATATATGTGTTCTATGTGTGTATCTTCCGTATGTGTTCTTCTTGTATGTCACTGTTGTTTTCGATATTTTAAGCAAAAATGTCTATTAAAAGTTTTTAAGATAATAATTATTCTGTTACTGCCAACATAGTACTTTCAAAGCCCCAGTTTTTTGCTATGTCGTATTTCATTATTGTTTTCGATATATTAGGCAAAACTCACTATTAAAAGTTTCTAAGTACTAGTAGTGATTGTAATGATAAGAATGTGAATGTTCCTTTGAACTTTTACACAAACAATTACAAATATTTAGGTCTGTTAAACTTTACGTAACCATTCAGTTATCTGTATAATTCTTGGCAATTAACTAATTGTGTCGTTTTTGCTCACCTGTCTCGAACGTTCCTGGCGAATTCATGAGACATCCTGACAGTCTCCGTGGACGACCGCAGGTGTGGCGGTAGTGATCTCTGTAAACACAAAGTTATATTAAGGTCTTTTATACCGTTTCGCTTGGACAGTGGACACCAATGACTGACTGCAGGGTGAAGGAAAACATCTTGAGGAAACCTGGACTTTAAGTCTGAAATCGCCAACCCGCATTGAGCAAGTGTGGTGATTACGCTCAATGCTTCTCTGTATGAGAGGAGACCTGTGCCCAGCAGTGGGACGATAAAAAAGGTTGATGATGATGATACCGTTTTCAAATTCCTTTTGCATTTTTTCTTGTATTTTTTTTTATCGTAAATCAATATCTGCCTAACCTTTTTCCAATTATGTTGGGATCGATTTCTAGTCTAGCCGGATTCTTCTTCTTCTTCAGCCTATAGAGGTCTGCTGGACAAAAGGCTCCCCAAGGTTTTCCACTGCCCGCATCCATCGGCTTCCCGCGACTTTCATCTGGTCATCGGTCCACCTTGTTGGGGCCTCCCTACGCTGTGTCTTCCGGTACTCAGCACACCAGTATTTTACATGAAGCAACTGTCTGCCTGACCTCCATATACCAGTTCCCGGGTAATACGATACCCCTTGGTAAGACTCAGGCTTCTGATGACCCGTAAAGAGTGTCTAAGATCTACAAATGACAGCCGGGACCACTTGCTTAACGTGCTTTCGCAGGCATGGAGGGGTCTCAGTGTGTAAAGATGGTCATCCAATCGGTCGATCGATCGATGATCGATCCATTAGCCATTTTGGGATATGTAAAAAAGGAAGCTGAAATTAGAATGCCATCCTGTAGTATTGACATAAGTGTTTTGAGACAGGCGGGACTCTCCCCTCTATCTGAGTCACGCACTTTAGTTAATTTATTACTAACATTAGGCTAAGCTTTACTTTTACTAATATTATATGGACATTTATAT
Source organism: Sesamia nonagrioides (assembly GCA_017933935.1). Classification (NCBI taxonomy): domain Eukaryota; kingdom Metazoa; phylum Arthropoda; class Insecta; order Lepidoptera; family Noctuidae; genus Sesamia; species Sesamia nonagrioides. Next base: position 271,626 of record JADWQK010000827.1, read on the forward strand.
ATTTTATTAGAAATAAAAGTTTAGAATTTGAATTACTATGAAGTGTAAACGTTAGGAGCGGCCCAATCACAGCGCCCAACGTCATAAACATTTTATTATGTATGCACTGAGTTTAATCGTCAAGCGACACAGTTTTATATTTATGAGTATAGGGTGGATGCCACCATCCAAGTTTACGAATATAACACATTTCGATCGCGTTAACGTGAGAAATCTCGCACAGGTAAGTACTATGTCCAGCAGTGGACTTCATGTGGCTGAGATGATGATGATGATAAAAATACTGGACACGTGTTTCGGGTTTCGCATGTTATCGTTAAGATTCTACAATCATTTTTGTTGTTTGTTTTTTTCTATGTTGTTTATATCAGTAACTAGCTTTCCGCCCGCGGCTTCGCCCGCGTGGAGTTCGGTTATATCGCGCTTTTTAGATTTCCCTCGGGAACATCAAATTTTTCCGGGATAAAAAGTAGCCTATGTTCTTTCTCAGGGTCTAAAGATTGTCTGTGCCAAATTTCATCAAAATCGGTTGAGAGGTTTAAGCGGGAAAGCGTAACAGACAAAAAGACAGACAGACAGACAGAGTTACTTTCGCATTTATAATATTAGTATGGATTTTTAAGGTGTACATAACTACAAAATAGCCTTGGACGACATAGGCTAGCATAAAAAAGATAAATATATTTGAATACCGGACTGTACTAAAATATTGGTTTTAACATTATTTAAAATGGTCTCTTGTTGTTAATACTTACATAAACATCATCCCTGTACTGATTGATGGGAGACAAGTCAGATGTTGGACCCTTGTTCTTCACCACCTAAAAACCAGACATTTAATTTATTAAAATTATTGCTGAAATACATAGGATGAACAAATGATGTAATAAGAGTGGACATTTTTTTATATAACTACGTATAAACTAGTACTTTACCATGATCCCGCCTTAATGCAAACAGTGATATAATCGTTGATGGTAAAGCGCGTTAGTTTTCTTCACTGTAGCTTTGAAGACACTTAAATTGTAGTCGTCTGGCTACAATTTAAATGTCTTCAAGGCTAAAATTGTTAAAATTAGCATTTATCGTGTGACATGGTTTTAAAATGCCATTCTGTCGGAAGTGTCGTGGTTGTCGTGCGACAAAAACCAACGTGCGCTGACAAAAAACGACGCGGCAAAGAATAAAATACAGGGTGACGTTTTAATGGCGACATTAATTCAACACGCGTACACAGTATCAACTTTTCAATTTATAATTTTTTTGTTGTATGACGGCCCGTGTGTTACCGTGCATAGAATAGTACCAACCCTTTTTTATTTTTATTATTATTTTATATCCTCCCGTGGGTGTCGTAAGAGGCGACCGAAGCGGGCAGCAGCGCTTCTCCTGTGGATTATCAAATTACTGCGATCCCCAACCCGCCTACCAAGGGGATTATGGCTAAAGCCCCTAAAGTACCAAATGAAATCCTTGGGGGAGGCCTTTGTCCAGCAGTGGACCTCTACAGGCTGAAGAAGTTATATGACGCTACATACCTTAGCGATGCCCTTTTGTATGCACTCTTCCAGCAAGTCACCCGCGTCGCTCAAATTAGAGCTGTCGGACGTGTCGTGCGTGTCGTTGAGGTCGGTGGACCTCGGGGCAGGCGCAGAGTCGATGGATAGGGCGGATAGGTTCGAGTTGCTGCCCGCTTTCGACAGGATGGCAGGCGTGTCTTCTGTGAAGTATACCTTGCACACCTCGCCTGGAGTTTGAGTTCCTGTAATTGTATTAATTTAACGTTATTAACCAAAATAAAAAAAAACGTACTTAAATATTAACGTTATCAATGACTGAAGGTGAAGGAAAACATCTTGAGGAAACCTGGACTTTATAAGTCTGAAATCGCCAATCCGCATTGAGCAAGCGTGGTGATTACGCTCAATTCTTCTCTGTATGAGAGGAGACCTGTGCCCAGCTGTGGGACGATAAAAGGTTGATGAAGATGAGAGAACGTTATTATACCGGTACTTCTTTTTTTAGGCTAATGTTGAAATATAACGAATGCTATATAAAACGCTACCTTTCATAGGTTCATCAGGTATGAGGTTCGCCGACGACAGTGTCCGGAATTGCTCTCTGAAAAGTTAATAAAAATTATATAATTTATCTCCCTCTGCTTAGCTGTATTATACAAACTGGTGATGACAATACGACAATAAATTAAACATCATGTACCTAAACACAGTCTACTCTTCTAAGTCTACCCATAAAAAAACATATAAATATATCCATTAGTTTAGTCACAGGAAATTATTTTTAATCATTTTTCACGTTTTCTACATGATGTACATGTTGATAAGGAAGCGCTTACAGGTTGATGACCGCCGCATCCAGCGGTACTAAACTTTTATAATAATGGCGCGAAAAAAACAAGTCGATACAGGATCGCGCTGTCGCCGATCGGAGGTCAGTGAACCAACATTTTAAAGGATGTTCTGTTCCGTTTGCAATTTATTGCGATTTCGTTTGTTTGAAATTTGATTTTTTTTTTATTTTTGGTGCTTGGTTTTTTTTCTATGGTTTAGGATTATTCCTATGAACCAGTATTGTTCGTGTTTTCATTTATTGTCGTATTATCAGCACCACTCTGTATATTTGCTGCGTCTCGCGCATAAGTTACGATCCAGTTGGAATAACAAGATAAAAAGTATCCTTTGTATTATTCCTGGTTATAAACCATTTGTGTTCCAAATTCAATACAAATCTGTTTAGTAGTTTTTGCGTGACAGAGTAACAAACATCCATTCATCCATAAATTCATTCATCTATAATTTAATCATCATAATTTTAGTAGGATATTACGTAAGTAAGATAAGATTATGGCACAGCTGTACTCGTCAAATTTCTTTTATTCTATACGTGGGAGGCTGGAATATCCACATACAACTTGATACTAATCCTTTATTTACCACCTTGTGTTTTTTTATTTACTATTTTTTAACTTTTTAATGTTTGTCTTTATCTGATGTATTCTGTGTCATTTAGTCTGTGCTAAATAAACGTGTTTTCTATCTTCTTTCTTATTTGTAGTTAATTAAAACGGTACAGCACCAACTACATCAATTTAACATAGATACAAACATATAACATAAAAACTACTACTAAAACTAAAATGGAACAACTGCTCGGATTCGTCCTCTGTATGGCTTCACCAGACATCAGGCCGGAAAACAACGAATCCAATCGCCTATTATAGTCTTTTCCCACTTATTTTGGGGTCAACTTCCAGTTTAACCGGACATAGCTAAATACCAGTATCTTAAATGGATCGACTGTCTATGTGACCTCCATAATCCAGGTACTGGGCAATACGATACAGCTTGACCTTGACTGGTTGTCAGACTTTCGGGCGTCTGACGACCTGTAACGACTGTCCAAGATCCAGGATATACAGCCGGATATCAACACATTGAGACATGAATGTTTAAGTATGTATACTAAAAGAAATACCTGTTTCTATTATCCTGTAGGACGTCACCAGGATTATTGATCTCTTCTTCATGGGTAACCCTTGGTAATAATTTTAGCGATTGCTGCAAAGAAACAAAAAACTGGATGTCACAAAAAGGTAGGTACATTGTGAATGAAATAACAAATTAAACTGCATGCCTACAGGCTTATTTGAAGCATTACTTCTCATAGTATTACATTCTCAATTTTTTTTGCAGGTATTCATGGGACTTTTTTTTTATATATATATTATAAACTAGCGCTTGACCGCAATCCTGCCTGATGGTAAGCAGTGACGCAATCGTTGATGGTAAAGCGCACTAGTTTATTAAGAGCCTATTCACTCTGGCCTTGAAGACACTCAAATTGTAGTCCGACGGAAACACCGCCGCAGGCAACTATTCCAGTCCCTCGATGTACGCGGTATAAAGGAGGAGGCGAAACGCTTCGTCCGGATCGTAGTGGTGTTAACAACGTAAGGGTGGAAACCAGCCGTACGACGGGTCGTCCGCTGGTGGAACGGAGATGGGGGAATTAAATCATGCAATATAGTGTAATCCAAAAGTCGCCAGGGAAGCGGGCAGCAGCGCTTCTCCTGTGGAATATCAAATTACTGCGATCCCCAACCCGAAGGACAAGCGTGGGGATTATGGCAAACCTCCCTAATGCCTTGGGCGAGGCCTTTACCCAGCAGTGGACCTATATAGGCTGAAGAAGAAGAAGACAGTAATAATTGTTGAATTATTAATATGAATGTGTAATAAATGTTTACCTTGGGCAGCTTGGGCTCATCATCAATGGTGAGACTGCTGAGGCTGGTGGCCGCTGAGAACTGTGCCGGAGTGTGCTCCACTTGGAAACGGGACACACGCTCTTCGAACACTGAACCGACGCATGCGGGTTCTAATGAGAAAAAAATAAAGATTATATTTTTAAAATATTTCAGTTGTTTGAAGTTTGTTTGAGATGTTAGTGGTGTAAATAGTGGCGTTTACTTTTTTTTATAATTACAAACTAGTGCTTGACCGCAATTCCGCCTGATGCTAAGCAGTGATGCAATTGTTGATGGTAAAGCGCGCTAGTTTATTAAGTGCCTATTAACTAAAAAAAAAAAACTGAGTAAATAGAAAGGAAGACGGCAGTTGAGCGAGGTGATGCAATTTTAAAGCCAACAACACGACCAACGATGCTACGCTAGAGAGAGATTGATCTGGAGACCCTCTACGACCAAACTCCCGACACAACAACATTTGACCCATCGTACCCGGCACACATCACAACCCAACTGCCAGATCCGTCTTCCGTACGGCTTCATTAGACATCATGCCGGAACACTACTAACATCTCAACAAACTTTATACAGTGTAACAATAATTTTACCAGCCTAGATAAGATACAATTATAGTTTATATCTAGCAACAATGGCGCCAAATCCCATAATAACAAAGTGAACAAAATTTAACTTCAATGCATATTTTTATTTCCATTTCATTATATTTAAATTAAATTATTTTCAATATTTAAATAATAATTATCAAAATTAGTCAGCGCCTGAAGTAAATTAACTAGTTTTAACAACAACCATGTCTTTAATGACATTGATATAGGCCCCGAATCCCTTGTCCACAAACTAAATTAAAGGAGATGGTTTAGAAATGTATGGAGCCTGGGCCAGCACATTGTACACTTAATGCTAGGTATAGTTACGCTATAGTTAACTGTTTTTCAGTGTCTTAGTAGAAATTCGAAAATTACATTATTCACCTCATAACAATAGTGGCATTCATAACCCATGTTAGAATAAGTTGTCAACAATACGAAAATAATCCCTATCTCAAAAACTGCTGAACCGATTTTGATGAAATTTATAGTATTCCCCAAGTTGAACAATACATAGTACAATAAAAAAAGAATGACTAAAATCGGAATTGTAGTTCCGGAAATATGCGCGCACAAACATAAAAACATACATACATACATACACTTGAAATTTGTCTTATATACATACGGGTCGAATTCATAACCTTTTTTGAAGTCGGTTAAAAAATACCTTGTGGCGGAGTAGACGGCGCAGTGAGCGAGTCGGAGGCGAGCGCGGCGCGAGGAGACAGCGGCACGCTGGCGCCGGGCGAGTCGGGCAGCTCGCTCGGGGAGATACAGCCCGACGTCAGCCGGCTGGCCAGAAAAAAAATAATAACGTTTATGCAGTAATTATTTAAATTGTTACACAAAATATAGGTTAGAATTTATTCTTAAGATCGGATTAGACACATCTGTAACAGGAATTAGGCAAAAGCCTGTGTTTCGGTTATCTGCGCCCCAACCCTTAAAAGTAGACACTAGCGCCGATTCTGTTGTTCTAAAACTAAACAAAATTTTAAGTTATGTGCAACTTTTTCTTTCCATTTCTATAAGAAAAGGACAGAAGATAAAATGTCAGTTTAGACCTGTAAAATTACTGCGCTCCTGACGTAAACTGGCGTATTTTTAGTCGCCATGTTTATAATCGCGTATAATCTGTCTATGGAGTATCTTAATATCTCCTTTATATTTTGGAATTATGCAAACTAGCCCGTAAGTATCCAGGTTCCTATAAGACACGGGGAGATGTACAAACGACTAATACGTTGCGTCATAGCAATAAATTAAATTTGCCCCCATCCAACCTAAAATTGCACTCATGTAGTCCATATTCGATGTCAATAAAAATTTATAATAAATTACCAGAAGAAATTAAAGAACAGAAAAAAACCAGTATATTTTTATTTAAATTAAAGCAATACCTAATCAGGAAAAGCTACTATACGTTACAAGAATATTTAACAGATAAATTCAACAAAAACACATAACTGTAAAGAAAGGTGTATTTACAAAAAAAAAAAAAACATTTAATATACTAAAATACTTAATTATATATAATACATTTACAATAATGAACAAATTTTAATCGAGTACCAATTAAAATAATATCAATATATTTAAAGAAATAGTTAATGAATGAATACTCAACAATTAATATAATATATATATATAAAGAATAGCATTAATAAATGTAATAGAATTGGAAAATAAATGAATATAATTATATAAAACTAAACGCGAATACTACCTCTAGGTATATTAGATTTTGAAATGTGATGTCACTAAACTAAACCCCACCCACCCCAAGAGGTAACCATAAAACATTTGTGGTTAGCTAGTATTTACCACCTGTAACTGTACATTATGGATTGCAATAAACGATTTGATTTGATTTGATTTTAATTTGAAGTATCTTCTATCCTTTTTTTAACGAAAGGGAAAGAAAAAGATGTACATAACTTAAAATTAATTTAGTTTGGGAACAACAGAATCGGCGCCATTATAACCCACGAAAATGAAAAAGGAAAATGTTCAATGATAACAATTATGATTATGCGCACTGGTCTATTAGTTATTCAATTTGGATAGATATTCATCACAGCTACAAGAAAAATCACTTACCTAACTTCAGATAGCACAGATCCGTGGTCATCTTGCTGCGAGCACTCAGGCAGGGAGCCAAGCGAGCTGGAGCGGGAGAACATGAGGGGCGTGTCCTCCACGAACCGCTGCGGCGGAGGGGAAGCCCTGGTCGACGTGGGCGAGGAGCCTTCGCACACTGACGCAGGTTCAGTTGCAAACGTTACTGCTTTGGAACCTGGGAAGATTTGGGAGGTATTAGTTGTTGTTATAGTTTTTGTAGTATGAATTAATTCAAAATCTTTCATTATTTAGTGACTCTTTCATACAATATAGTCTTTGAAAGATAAAAAATCCTGTAAAAAGTTTCAATGTTACATAATTTAAAGTTTTAGTAAATAATATCGACTCTGGTAAAAAAAGGAAAAATAATGTTTAAGATTTTGAATTAAACTTTCAAGATATGGTGATGATGATGTGAACTAGAAGAATAAAGCATTGGTTTTAGAGCAAGTTAAGAAGAAATTAGGATGGTTAAATTTTTAGGTATCCCGTGTATCTTTATTTTTCCGTTAACATCATTTCCGCTGCTACTTGGGATCAAAAATAAGCGTTTACCTTCTTTGTCTTTAGCAGAACTGCTGGCACTTTGTTCTGGAGGGCTCGGTTCCACATTAATGGTCGCCATAGCGTTCCTCTTAGCCAGACTGTCTTCTTCAGTCGGTTCGCCAAGACTGCTCAAAGAGCTGACCCTTGAGAAGTAGCCAGGAGTGCCCTCATCGCAATAGTTCACTGGCTTCTCGGGACTTATCATTCCTGAACTGAACTTAGTATCGAAAACCCCTCGTTTTTCGGGAATGGGTTCCGGCACTGACGTTTGAGGAGTCGTTGCTGCTCTATCGTTGTCATGGTTCGGCGGGTCCTCGATGGAACAAGTGTCCTTTTCGTCTGAATGCGTCATTGCTTCAGGGTTCGGTTTGGCGATAGCAGCTGCTTTCTTATTATCTTTGCCGATCACCCTGAGATCTGACATTGAGGTGGCTGTTGAGAAGATCGCCGGTGTCTCGTAAGGAGTGCCTTCTGTGGCGAAGTGTTTGATGGTGTCCTCGTGAACAGACGGTCCTGCAGGCTCCGACATGTCCGACCCAGTTTCTGATTGATGTTCAGCATAACGTAAGGAATAATCCGTTGGCTGGTCCAAATCAGTCTCCTGGTAGTCGCCGTAAGTGGTAGGACTGTCCTTCTTCGAATACTTTTTGTTTTCAGTCTTTGTCTTTTCAACCTCAGACTCGGTATTTTTAGTCTCCGAGTATTTCCTGCTAAAGTCTATAGGCTGGTCGCAAGAATCCTGGTCGACGTCAAAACCCGATTCTGTGTAATTAGTTCTCATTTCCGTGCTACTTCTTGGCGGAGGAATTGGAGGTTGTGTGGGGTATCGAAGGAAGGAGTTGTCTTTGTGTTGTTTCGAGGACGCCTTAAACGATTCGCCTGACAATTCACTCTTCATCAGGTCTTTATTTCTGGGCGTAGGTACAGGTACTTTACCAGTACGTGTGACCCGGTCAAACACAGAATCTGAATGAGTGCTAGTGACTGAGTCCTTGCTCTCTGATCTGTTGACGTTGCCTGCACTGCCTGTGTTTGAACGGGTGACCAAAGCACCTTTCAGCAACGTGTTACTACAGCTCAAATAGCTCGCCAAATGCGCGCTGTGACTGAGAGATATTTGTGACGTTAATGTACCCATGAGAGGTGAACTCGACGTCATTCTATGCCTTTCCAAGTTCATGGCAATTTGCCTTTCCGTGGCCGTGAAGAGGTTCTTTTCTTCTCTGTTACTTGTCGAAGGGGATGTCGCTGGCTCAATATTGTCGCACGTTTCAGCCAAATTTTGGTCTAATTCCTGCTCCAACGCCTTCTGTTTCCTTGCACCTAATGTTGGTAAAGCTGGTAGATTCATATTTCTAGCTGTCGTATCCAAGGAAATGATGTGCGTTTTACCCGGTTTGGAATTGAGCAAATTTTTGAGGGCGGCACTTGAGCCCATCGCTATCATTTTATGCTTGGAGTGTATGAGACTCCTTAGCATCGGCACCGCTCCGTGGTCCCATAGGAACTGTTGGTCTTGCGGGCACCTCGCGGACAGGTTCCATAGCGTACCGCACGAGTTGCTGACCACAGTGAGGCTCGGAGATTTGAGGTGCTGCAGTAAGACACTCAAACAATTTCTCTCCCGGAGAATTTGCCTGTAATCTTCGCGGACAGCGATGTGACTCGACACGTTCCTCATGATGCCACCTGCGTTCTCCACTATCGCTAGTGTTTTTGTTGGTGAGTTGTAGCTGAGCATATCAACAAGGAAGCCCAGTGCTCCTTCAACGGAACATAAGGCTACTTTGTTCATTGAGCAATGGGCTGTCAAGTTCCAAAGAGCAGACAGGACCGACTTAAGTGTGGCCTCCTTCTGACATGTCATTGCTGCTTTAGTGAGACCTTTGACAGCTCCCACTTCTCTAAGTACTTGTTTGCTGTTGGTATCTGCTCTCCAGGAAAGGTTTCGCAGCACGGCTGCTGTTACCTGTAACATGAACACATTCTAAGCCATTGTTTCTTTTAAAAGAAAGAATAATAATAATAATAATAATATTTATTTATTTGCATAAACATGTGTGTACATACAGAAATTATTATTCGTATATGTAGGATGAAAAAATATAAATTGGCTCTACATGTTTGCCATTTGACAAGGCATGCAAATATTAAAAATAATAAAAAATTACTTATTGAAATAATATTTACATTAAAATTGTTCAATCACATCACAAAAAAGAAAAAAAGCAAAGTCATTAATAATAATAATTTTAACAATTTTCTAAACAACTGAAATTGAACCATTACAAAAATATAAAAAAAAAATATTATGAATTTTGGAAAATTGAAACATTACTAGGTATATCAAAACTGATCAACGAATTTATATAATACAAAAACCTTAGTGTATAAATTGGTAAACCTTATCATCTAGAAAGTCAGTAAGAGAATAGTAAGCCTTTTTTATTAGAAATTCCATGAGTTTATTTTTAAATATTTTCTGGTCAATTACGTCTTTTAAATTATTAGGCAGTTTATTGAACAATTTTGGTGCCATACCAAGAAAGCTTTTTGAATACAATGTAGTTTTGTGTGGCTGAAGGACAAGTGTGTTTGGATGGCGCTTAGAACGAAGTGTTTTATAGAGATGGATATTTTTTTTAACAAACATTATTGTTTCGAAAATATACAGGCATGGTAAGGTCAATATTTTTAATTTTGTAAAGTAAGGCTGGCAGCTATCCGTGACCTTGATTTGACAAATAGCTCGTAGGCATTTTTTTTGCGTCTTAAATATTAGTTCTCTGTCTGTGCAGTTTCCCCAGAAGATAACGCCATAACGTAGTGTAGAGGTCACGTACGCATGGTATGCAGTCAATACCGCTTTCTGTGACACAATTTTTGCTAAATTGTGTAGTGCGTATTGGTACTTATTTAATTTGTTTATTATATGATCAGTGTGGTTACTCCATCTCATATTTGTATCAAGCCACAATCCTAAAAATTTGGTGCTGTTTGTTTTAGTTATAGCTATATTGTCGTAATGTATAGCTAGATTAACAGGGTCGTTAACATTTTGTTGTTTAAAAGACATAATGTGGGTTTTCTCCAAATTAATTTTGAGGTTATTATTATTTAAATATTCTATTATTTGGCTAAGACTTCGGTTAATTTCAGTTTCAAGTGACAGTAAATTTTGTCCAGTAAATATAATTGTACTATCATCAGCATATAGTGTGATAGGATGCTGAACGGCTCGGGGCATGTCATTAATATAAACGAGAAATAGAAGAGGACCAAGAATACTCCCCTGTGGTACACCATAATTAACTATTCCACTCTTGGATTTATAGATGTATTCAACTTTCGTGCGTGGATTAATTTTTCTAATACTAGTTATTTGTTGTCTACCGCATAAATAAGACTCAATCAAATTTAATACGTTTCCTCTTATTCCATAACTTTCCAATTTGGATAAAAGTATTTTAAAATCTACACAGTCAAAAGCTTTAGACATGTCTAGAAATAAGGCAAGTACTGGTGTTCTATTATCCATTTTTGTTATAATTTTTTCAAGTAGTCCATAGATTGCCATATTAATGTCCTTACACTTCCTAAAACCATATTGTACATCAGATAAAATATTTTTGCTCTCCAAAAATGCATATAATTTATCATATATTACCCTTTCTATAATTTTTGAAAGAGTAGGGAGTAATGCAATGGGCCGGTAGTTTTTGGGGTCTTGTTTACTCTCTTTTTTGTAGACAGGATTGATAATAGATATTTTTAGTGCATCTGGGAATATTCCGTTTTCTATTATTAAATTAACGATAAAGCTCAGTATTGGACAAATTTCCTTGGCAACGAGCTTAATTACTTTTGTACATATTTCATCGTATCCTGTGCTACCGGTATTTTTAAGGGTATTAATAATTCTAAATATGTCATCAGGACAAGTAGGTGCCATATACATTGATTCTGATATTCTAGAAGTAAGTGACAATTTTGAGTTTGAATTATTACAGATGGGCTGGACTTGGTTTATGTAATAATTATTAAAAACTTCAGCGATTTCAAGGGGATTATTTATACATTTATTGTTATAAGTTATTTTTGTAATACTATCCTTAGGGCAGTTCAATTTGTTTGTTTTTATAATCTTCCACGTGGCTTTCATTTTATTTTGTGCTTTATCAATAAAATAACTATTTTTTGCGTTTTGAGTAAGATGGATTATTTTTTTCAGTCTTTTGGAGTATTGCTTAAACTTTTTAGTATTTTCATCACTGGGTTGTAGTCTTGAGGTCCATAGCATTTGCCTTTTACGCTTACAACATAGCTTAATTCCTTTTGTTGCCCATGTGAGTGTCTTAGAAGTAGGAATTTTTATTTTCATAAGTGGAAAACATAAGTCATAAAAGAGTTTAAACATTTCAATAAATTCATTATAAGCCTCATTTGGCATCATTGCAAGAAATTGCAAATAGATAGTAAATTTAAAGAGATTTTAATAACAGCTCAGTTATTTTTCAGATATAGTCTATTACAAAGTAAGACACAGCACAAGGAATGGTGAAGAAGTATGGAGGAGGCCATTGACCAGCCAAATATGGGTTAACAGAAATATGAAAGTAATTTAAAATATGAGTGAAAAAAAAAAAAAAACAATATATAAATTTTGCCTTACATACCTGGCGCATATCGTCGTTGGGTGACTCCAGCTGCTCAACCAGAGCTAGCATGAAGTCCTTGAAGGAGCACAACAATGATTTGTTGTTGCCATCTCCGAAGGTTAGATTTGTTAATGTCATTCCTGCGTACTTCCGCATGGTCAAGCACGTATTATCATCAGTTCTGCTGCCGTGTGCCGCCTGGTCGCCGCTCACCAACGCAGCCAGCGCCTGCAGTCCTCCCAATTGACACACCACATGCCTGTGCTCCTCATCAAACGACAACTTCATCAGAGCTGCGACGCTCTGACTTGGATGTTTAGTAGCATCATCTTCTATGACCTCCTTCCCTTCTTTTCTCATTTCCACGAGGTCTTCTAATACGTAACAATATTCTCTGACTTGTTCCAATAACCTCCACACTCTGGCTTCTCTTCGGCCTGCCTTGTCATCAGTCTGTGTGTGGATTATGTTACGAAGCGCTTTTGCCGCTCGGTCTCGAGTTTCTCTAGGGACCTTCGAATGTATTAACTGAACTAGTAACGGAATGCATCCTGCTTGCCGCATGGCGATGCAACTTTCAACAGACCTGCTCATATCCAATAAAGGACCACTCAGGTCTGCGTTGTTTTCAGGTGATAAACTTAAAAGCGAAATTAAAGAACAAACGCATTCCATTTTATTTTCTAAGTTAGACGAAGGTCTTGTGCCCTCTGCGGAACCGTTACTAGAGAAACTGCGAACGCTGGCAGAGTCATGACCTGTCCAGACGTCGCGTTCTCCTGGCCAGGTCCCTCGGTACAGTTGGGAAGCTCTTTTGTCTCGCTCACTCGATCGAGCCGCACTTTCTAACCCATAATGTAGAGTGCTTCGGTAACTAGTTCTGTGTGGTCGATCTTCTGAACTGGAGTAGGTGGTAGCCTGGTTTTTCTGTGGCCTTTTTGGAAGGGCTCCAGCCTTCTTTTGTGCTTGACTGTCGTCGCCATCAACATCATCGTCTAGGAAGTTCGGGTTTGTGATGTCACTGCGTTCGTCGAATTCATCTGGCGATGGTGAGTGATCGAGGAAGTGCGGCTTGGGGATTCGGCATTCGATGTTCGACTTGGACGGTGGCTGGTAATCGTCGTCAAGAAAATGGGGGCGGCAAGAGAGTAGGTCGGGCTCTAGGGTCTCTAGTTCAAGGGTGAGGTCTCGCGAACGCGCCTTGTCAGATGTCTTTGAGGGAATGTGTTTGGGGACGATCTTGGGTTTGGTGTCTTTTGGGTCGGGTAAGCGGCGCGAGTCAGACGATAGAGGGGAGGACGCGTCTAGAGGCCCGCGAGGGGTTTCGCTCGATGTGGAGGGGGTGCAGTCATCACTTGCCGAGGGTCCGGAGTCAGTTAACGGTGAATTCGAGGAGTCCATGCTGCTCCAGGGATCTACCATCACTTCGTTCTCCAACTGCAACAAATGGAGAAATGTAATTTGAATGTCAGGCCGTTTAAGGGTAAATAAGTCAAGGTGAAGGACTCTTAGTGCTGATGTAATCAGCTTAAGATGAATGCTATCCGAAATGAGCAGTACACTTAAATTAACGTATGGTCAAGGCCAGTCAGTTGCAGTGCAACCGTGGCGTACTTAAAGAGTGTATTTATTTGTGGACGGGTTAAAATACTGGTTAGCCAGACACGAAAAAAGTACGCGCGTGCGCGGGGCGAGGCCATGCGTGTTATATCCTTAATTACCGAATGGTGACACAGGGGCAACATAGTTATTCAATAAACCTTTGTCATATGGTAACGGTGACCACATCAACATTCAGGCGAGTTATAACGGAGTTTGAATACGTAATGCGCCATGCATCAATAAAGTGCACCTAAGGAAAAAAAATTATAGATTTAAAAAAATGCACGTTCGTCTATCTATTTAGTAAGGTTCGTCGTGCAGACATGGTGATGATGTTACCAAATAAAAGCATAATTCTTAATTAAGTAGTACAAATTTGGAGTCGTCAGTGAGTCGCATTAAGCCTGTATGTCACGTATGATGACCACCCGTATGGAGTCTAATGCGTATAACATTGGGATGAGTCACAGTGTACAATGTAATAGTATTACTGCTTACGTCATTAGATCCAATTGGCGAGGTCCCCTAGAATGATTAGTTTCCTGAAACTTAAGATCTGTACGATTGAATTGGGTCAGTTAAAATGGGAAAATAACAAGTTTCGACGTGGCATATTAATTTATAACACGCAAGTTCGAGATTTTCATAGATATGTTAATCTGTTATATTGATTGGACTACCTAATTGAAGGGTGAATGTACCTTTGTAGTTGTTCTGGGAAAATATACATAAAACATAAGTACATATAATAAATACAGGGTTAGGAATAATAAAACGGTCATGACGAAAGTTCTGTGGCTAAAGTTTGTTTTGTTTGGTTGAGAAGAATTCAAGCTACAAACTTGCTTGGACAATAACGTTTTGATTTCTTTTATTAGCATAAAACTTTGAATTATAAGTTCAATAGCCTGAATAAGTCTTTGACCGTGCAAAGAATTGGCCGTTTCATCGTGTTAAAATCAACCGATTGTGTCATAGAGCATTGTCTTAAGTTACCATTGCCGATTGGCGTAGAAGCCGGACAATGGCTAGACGAGGCGCTACCGTCCGGCTGGACACAATGGATGGCGCCGACCATCAGTAATTGTACTTTGTAGTATTGGATCCAATGCACGTTGCGGCGGACGACACAGAATTGCATTTTATGAGATTTTGTAATGTTGTTCATTGGATGTTTAGAACTAGATTTATCGTCATAAACGCAAAGTTTAGATCACATAAGATATAAAGGGTGTATCTGACATCGACGCACAAACGAGTACCATGGATCCAGTACATGATTCTGAACCCCCCAGTGGTGGAATTTTTCGTCGGCTTTTTCATGATTTAAAAAAAATTATATGAAGTTTTTTTTCACTTTAGACCGTTCATAATTGCTATACTTTTATAACCCAATAAGATTTTAAAGTAAAAATTAATTAATTCGCTAATTCCACAAAAAAGCGCAATGAAAACAAAACTGGAAAAACTATCTTATCAGCTGATTTGATAGAGTTCGAGATCAGGGATCAACGTGATACCTACAAAGGCTTCAAACACGCACGGCGGCACGCTTGCAACGTTCAAATGGCGAGCCGACACTTTTTTTTAACCACTGTGAATTCTGTAACCGTTCATTATCGACATAAATGACTATCATAATTTTATTAGTGGCATGCGGTGTAGCCTATCCGCGAAGTTTGCGTTACGCTGTCAGATACACCCTGTATGTAATTTAGATTAACGGAAAACAGATTTCCGATTGCATTTTTATTTCGCACAGTTAAATTTGGCATTCTGAGAAAAATATATTATTATATACTAATACCGAGATTGTTGAGAAAGCAATAATTCAAAACTATAAAATAAAAATGAAAATCTCTCTCTATAATGTATCGTGTTAAAAATATTTCAGCCTGAAAGCTTCGGCCAATTGCAAAATTTTATACACCCATTTATTTCTGATGCCAAGCGAGATAAAGTAACAGTTATACGAGAAACTTCACGCTATAGATTTAAAGCGTATGAGTGGTTGAATACATTGATACACATGTTTGTATTATATTTATGGAAGAAATCATATCAAATACTGTTTTGAAAACTTCAACACAATATCAAAATCATGGCTACTGGACTATTCTTGCCAATACTTACCAAGTCACTATCATTAGAAGTAGATACATCTTCAAGAGGGTTTCCATTTTCCATATCGACACCAGAATCGTTGGGATCTCCCCTCCTCCTCATCATATCAGTCCTGGTGATGTCGTGGAAGTTTCGCCTGAGAGGGTTGAAGGCGATGCGAAGGTCTGTGGTGAAGTCATCGAACAGTTTGAACTGGTTGGCGTTAAACTCTGTGTCGTTGTCCAGAACGTCATGGTCCATAGATCTCATGGAGCGTTCAGCCCCTTTACTCATGTAAGACACTTTGTAATAGTCCCGCGAACTCATTTTAGTAGCACTTTATTTTATCGTTTATTTCATAATGTTTAAAAGCTCCTAAAAGATTTCGAAATTAGAGTATGTTGGCCTCGGTAGCCGAAAATACCATGTATTGGATACCACCCAGTGCCGATGGTAGTGTTTTATTCATATAGAATATGGTACTTGTTTATCATAGTAGCGAACACTAAAATCCCATTATAAAAGCGTTGCCCTCGAATAAACAAAACAGCTCTGGATCGTGCCAGATTGAACGCGAAATAGGTCAGCTGTATGGCGAATTTAGAAGGGCTCTCATGGGAGGCACAAGTTTAAATTTTATTATAGTGGTCCGTAATTTTACCGCTCTTTTATTTGGACGAGAGCCAGAGTTTGACGATTATTGTATAGTATACAAGTCGAGTCTATGTTTTCACACATTCTCTCAAAATAAACTAGTGAATGAAAATGTTATGTAGTAACAGAGAAAACTGTAAAATTTCTCAAGGCGTATTAATTGGGTCACGGTGATGTTAATTAGGAGCGCCGTAATCTGATTATTTACGTATATTCTATTGTTGTGATGGTTAGCGGATGAGACTGAACGTAGTATAAACAGTTTACGTTAACATTGGACGTAAATTTGGCGCACTATTGGGAAATACAAGTCGCTCGTAAATGTCATGCAGAAATAGCGTTATCTGTTTATATTGGACTTACCCAAGGCTACATGGAATATACATTAAGAAAAATTAACGAGACAATATTTGTACTCTGCTTTCGTTATGATAAATTGAATCTACATTATGAAGAAATTATGTAAAGGAACTAACCTAAAATTTTAAACTACATACTTTCGATAACAGAGAAATTTTTAGGCTAAATGAGTTTCTCGTCTACGATGTGCCAGCAACTATTAGTAAAAAAATGTTAATACGTGTGCATACACTTTCATTGCGCACGGTTAGAATCAATTGTGCATGCAATTTGATAACCTTGCTAATAGATGTAGATTAATTGGTTGTAATATTTATTGGTATGTTTTGGTTATAGAAAGATAACAAGGAAAGAACAACTCTTTATATCGTGCATAATCTATGAACCAAAAACAACATATGGGTACTACTCCTACTAATTTACTGTGTTGATTTAATTAAAAATAATAAAAAAGAGCACCTGTCATTGGAAGTTAGAAAACCTTGAGATACTGGCTATGCTTGAAAAACAAGCTAACACTGCTACAGAAATGCTACCGTAATATAACGAGTTCTAAGGTTGTTCATAAAATTCTTACAATTACGAAGAAAACTAAACCAATGAGTTTGAAAACATTTTCACAATATGAATACTGCAAATATGAATCCTAAGTATTGTTATGGAAATCACTTCTTGACTCATTATAAGAGGATACAATATCCGACAAGCAGTCGATGATGCACAGCCCGAGATAAGTAACAACTCAGTTGAAACAGAGCTTTGGCAATAAGCCAACCAGAATAATATTAGGTATTGCAATTACAAATACGGACATCTTCTTCTGCTAGCAAATTAGTTAATGAAATGTTTATCATGAAGTAAAAGTAAACCTTGACATGTTTTGATAAGATAATTCATTTCATTCAGCAATTGAAGTGAAATATTACAAAAACAATTTCGCCTTATGACAAAACGGGTTTCAAAACATTTCCAACTCAGTGCGAAAGTACATTATAACCACCCTCGACCCAGTTCCCGAGCCGTGCTTTGACGATTTTTCAATGGCTCTTTAGTTCGTGGTCTCAAGCCCCTTCGGAGAATCAATGATGATGTTGCAAATTCTGACTTTATTTACTTTTGTTGTGTTTTTCAGAAGTAGAAAGCTAAAAGGAGTGATAGTGATTTACATATTTGTTTACATAGTGTTGAAGTAAAAATTCAGGCAGGATTAGATTAATCTCTGACTAAAAGCATTTTCCCTGAACACATTTATGGAACTTAGAGACACCGTATTTTCAGTGATTCACAGATAGCCAAAAAGTTATAGGTATACATTGATCGAAGCTTCCAAAACAGACACTGATATAACAGCTGTTAGCACGACTAATGACACAGACCAAATTGTGGATGGATGAGTCAAGCAAAGTCATGAAATGAACATGGAATTTACTAAATACGGTCTATCTGCCATGGTGGGCGAGGGTTGAGCAATTAATTGATTGAAGCTAATGTTTGCGTATAGCCGTAAAATTCAAGGTGAGACTCAAACACAAAAACCATAAACAAACGGTTGACCAACAATGGTTCGGGTCGTCGAACTAGCGTTGCGTAAGTGAAAACATTAGCAAAGACCGTTTCAAGCGATTACGTCTACGAGGTTCTCTATACACGTGTAGGAGCTGTAAAGTGGCCGCAAAACCCGAATCCGAGCAACAACAATGTACCCGAGTGGTCGTTACACACAAATAGGTCAGGGAGTTGGACTTAACGGTAAATATAGTTGCATGTCTTTGTTATATGTCGTGGTGGAATAATGTCACGTTTATGGAAACCTATCGCTATTATAAATAAAAAAAGACTTATCGGAATAAGTAGCTATGTCTGTTACCAGCGAAACTAGAATTGCCGTTTTTGAATGTTTGAATAAGGAAAAGATTTTGAAAGTTGATATTTTAAACAGATGGTATACGGTAAGTCAAACGGGATATAAAAACTACCAATCACAAAACCAGCACTGCAAAGCTGCAAATAGTAATGATTAAACAACAGTTCTACCGTTTTACTCATTTGCATTGATTAATCTGGCCAGAAACATTGCGGGATTAATCACATTGGAAGCCGGATAAAAGCCAACACTCAAATACCGAATACCGAAATAAAATACCAAATCCAATTATTCAACAGCGCAGAACAATCACAGAGTGTCCAGAAATAATCATTTACGGCTTAAATTGATAGCTTTTGTCATTTAACCCTCCAAGGTTTAACAAACCATTGTGGAAAAAAATCCTGGCGTGTTTCTAAAACCATATTGTGACAGGCGAAGACGTAAGAGAACAAATGACAGATTTGGATCTGTGACCACCGTACAGGAAGTGGGAAGGTTAAAAATAGAAGGCATATTAGTTTTCGAAGACGCAAAGTAAACCGCTAACGATTTCAACGATGCAATAATAGCATTTGGGGAAACAGTAAGTAACACTGAATAATGAAGGTATTTTGAGTTTAGAGGATTCGGATGGCTTTACTAGTAAGATTAACTGGGTAATAAAATTCTCAAATGGAATTTGGAATCTGCCAAAATGGTGCTGCGGAAGTTATTCCACTTCAGCAGGATTGATATAATCCAAACGTGGGAACTCTTTGCGTGTAACGACATAATAATTATGATATCACACAATACATCATAACAATTCTCGCACAAGGTAACGAAAAAAGATAATTTCATCAGCAGACGTAACACCAAGTAACATAGAGCAGCGAAAAAAGATGCAGCCATTAATCTTTCAAAGAATGAAACAAAACAAGAGCATACTCTCTAGCCATTAGGCACATGAAAGCAAAGCCACTTACAGCGGTGAAAGTGTTATGGAATTTCGCGATGCACCCGGCCATTATTGTAATTGGAGTGAGACGGTGCGTCTAGACCGGCATGGCAGTCGGCTGAGATAGCAGAGATCAGCGTGATAGATGGGATGCAACGCTCGGGGACGTTCACCGGCATCGCAGGCGTTTAGAAATCAATGTATTTATAATTGAGTCTATTGACGCCTTATGAAACATAATTAATCAGTTCTGTTAAATTAGCGTCTGACGTAAATTGACGTACCTATGTTTAGTCGCCAAGTTTTTAATCACGTCTAATCTGTCTATGAAGTATGTTAATTTGACAAGACTTAAATAATACCTTATCTTCTGTCCTTTTGTTAATGAAATGAGAAAGGAAAAGATACTGAATTTCAATTTAGTTTAGTTTGTGAATCGGGGCCACTATCTGCTTGTATTTCTATTTCTTTGGATACTGTACTGTACTGTACTATACATACAAAGGTAAAACGTTGACTTCGAGATCGATTGAATCATAATTTCTCTTTGCATTAATCAGTTTCTGTCTCGATGTCCAATGCAATAAAATTATGTTCTCCACAATGTCAACGCTCTGGCCAAGTTGTGTGACTCCAATGCCACCTAAATAGATAACTTCGATATAGCTTTTTCATCTCCGCACACAAATGAAATTCTATGCACGATGCATTTCTGAATTGTGTTTTAAGAAGCAATTTAAATTTCAGATCAGTAGAGGCGATAAATTGATTCGTATCTTTTAAGTCTTGATTTCATAAATCTTTTTGCTTTTAACTTTTCTAAATGGGCGTTAGATATTTATAAAATGTGCTGGATAAACCAGTAGTTAATCAGTCAAACTAATACTTTTACATCATCAAATATAAAAGTGTTCTCAAAGCGGTTTACCACGCTAATTAAACACGAGTAGTGCAACTTGCAAAGTGATAGGAAAGTGAAAGTGTTAAAATAGTAGCAGAAGCATAATATTATCTAGATAGGAGGGAACAAGATAAAGTTCAAGAACATTTCTTATCTAACTCAGACTGTAAATAACATATCCCTTGGTAAAGTTAGGTTATGCATGCACTCAAAGCAGAAGATTCCAAAGGTAGATATTGTACAGTAACTTCAGTGATAAACAATAAAATATGTTCAACAAAATAGAAAAGTACAGAGTTAATTTTCATTGCTGCAAACAATGACTGCATGGACCTTATTCAATAACTATTTGGGTGTGTAAGTGCTAGTCCAGAACTGTGTTGTACCATAATAATAACTTCAAAGATAGCAATAGTACTAAATGTATTGCCATAGTCCGCTTTTAATAGATATGAGCCAATAAACGGTTGAACAATATTTTTCTACGAGACAGTGTGGAAAGTGGAAACTAAGTGATGTTGAATAACTAATGTATCGTAGCAGTATTTCAGTATTTAATAGCATTAATATGGCAACAAGGAAACTCACTCGTTAATTTTATTTATTGCATAATAGAAATTTGAGCGGAGTAATGTATGGAGATTTGGGAGTATTTTACGTATATTGGGTTGAAGAATTCGTATATAATGACGTAGTATGGAGGAGCACACCATACGATGAGAGTCACTATTCAAGCAGTAGAGATTATATTTAGAAACTTAAAATTAAAAACGTACGAGTTAGTGTCAATGACTGGGAGAACTACCAGATGTCAATCAGCTTCTTGTTAGGATTATTTTTATTTGAGATCTGATTTCAACTCAAAGTTATTAGTATTTATACAGAACTCTCTAAAATTAAATTCGGTCAAGTGACTCACTTTTGTATTAGATTAAACATCATCAAAATTAATAGACACATTGGCGTGATTAACACTGACAAACAACGGGACATAACTTCTCGTGAAATTAGAAATAACAATGGTTTTTGGCTGTTTATCAAAACTAGGGAAGCTTCATCCCAGATTTTCCTAAATGTTGACTAGTATTTCGAAATTAAGATACCGTTACACGAGTACTTGACAGTTAGCCTATATATAATTCTGAGAATGCATTGGCCAGGTCGGTGCATCTAGGCTGCAATGCGGCACTCATATTCTTGGCTACGGCAGACGACCTTCAAAACGAATGTTATCTCCATTTTATAATGGGAAACATTTCGCAACTAGTGCACAATTAAATGCGCAAATTCTTTATTCGTGCAACCGTAAAAGTTATGTTATTATAGCCAGGTTACATACAAGTGAATTTTAAACCTTAAAGCATATTAGGTAAGGGTGAGCGAAAAATATTTCTCAATTTCTCAATTTACGGTCATTTAATTTATGGAATATTATGTAGCATGTATTTTCATCGATATACGATCGACTAAAACTGTAAATAGGAGAGAAACTAAAGCAAAACTTTCTAGAGAATTTAAGGTCGTGCAAATACCGCGAATAAAATAGTCGATAACATGACAAAAATGACTGGCTATATACTAAGACAATGCTATTGTCTCCCGCAAGAATCACCTTACAGTTAAACAATTTATTTAAAGAGCTAGATGACATCCAGTCGAGTTACATTTGGAGCGCCCGCGCAGTGTGGTCACATGATTGATTGTGTCGACAGATCTACCAACTAAATAAATGGTCGTTTTATAATGGAGACATACTATTTCCTGCCTTCTATAGATATGTTCCAGAATTAGCTGTCTACAGAAAATGTAAGATAACAATGTCTGAAAGGAAAGGGTACCTAATATTGCGTCGACGGGTCCCTAAACGTCTCCTGGGGCCGTATCCGCCCCGCAATGAGGCTCTATGGGTTATTACCGCCATAACAAGCTTACGCAGATGGTGACTGCATGAAACATGGTAAGTCCACATAATATGTGTCCCACATTTGAAAGGTATTGTCCTAATATTGAAGTTGTTAAAGTCTCTTGCGTCGCGAGATCTAGTTTTATATAAAAGTACATTAGCCTGAAACCGTATCGGTAGACCCGCTTCCATTAGTTTAAGAGCTTTTTGACAGACTATTAAAAATAACTTTCTTCTTAACCCACTCTTTTTCAAACTATAATATACATACAGACTTTTCATAAATCGCATCTACATAATAGATATTAAAACGGACGTTGTTTTTAAAGAACAGTCAAACAGTAATTATTATAGTTCTTAAAGACACGCTAAGGAGCATATTACAGTACAGTCATTCATCTAAAAGCATCCTCGTCTGTCGTAGGTTAGAGGAATTTTAAGCAGCTTTGTAATGGACAGAGCATGCCATTCAACATTATTGGAGACGAAGATAATTTAGCTAATTGATACGAATTGTGATGTGACAATAGAATTTTGTTCAACCAAATGATAGAAATCAAATATTTGACTAATTCTGGGTCTATTCTTTTTTGTATGAGTCGGTGTATATATTTTTGCGTTTCATTGTTAGCTTTATTTTGGTATCGGTACCTTTTACTTTTTTAGTTATAGAATTCGTACGAATTCATTTAATTTGATTCCGATTGTATGCTGTCGACTTTTTATTTTTATTCTGCAATGCATTTTTAATTTTTTTAGGAACCTTCTCCAAACACACAACAATTTGCCAAAGTTTCTTTACGTAACAGCCATTTTAGATTTTTTTTTGCGAATCTAATGAAAGGCAATTGATTTTTATAATTGGTTATGCCAATCCGCAGTAGATATTGTTTTACTTAGACTGTATAGCCAACCCATCATTTTATTGATATCATATAATCCCTAAGATCAAACTTTGCGACGTTGCTAACTGATGTCAGAGAATGACAATACACACCAGACCCATGCATCGTTTTCTAACACAACCTATTTATTAATATTCATTTCATATACATTTTGTGGGTAACAAATGTCTTGCAATGGCGGCTCGGCCGGGCTGGATCAAGCGGAGTAGACCAAAGAAGTGCTGGCTTTACGTTGTAAGAGATGACATGGGTGCCAACAATCTGACACCACAGGATTGAGATTGAGCAGGAAAGCGGACCCCGGGCTCCAACGCGAAAGCCGCGGATGCCACCGGGACTAAACGCGGAGATGATGATGATGATTTCATATACATTTCAAATAACGTTTTGGTCAAGATCCAATAACCGTTTTATTTTGATAGAAATACATGAATTTTTATGACATCAACGTCATTTAACATACCCGGATTTCTGTTTTCGGCTCAGCTGAGAAAATAATAAAACTTTACGAGTTTCCGATAGTGCTGGTCTTTACGAGGCAGTAGTGATAGATATGTTTATGTTTAATCGACCTCTGGAAGCTGGGCAGTTTTAAAAGTCAAGGGCTTATTTGTCCAGTAAGTCACGGTCGATTCCTTCTACAACTTTTTCGTACTTGTAACACTTACTTGCTTAATTTACCACTAATTATTTGGAAACATATTCAATGCTCTTTAAAAATCTAAGGTACGTAGATATCAGGTTCATATTTATAGTCAAGTGGTTTAAATAAGCGAGCGATGTAACGAATTTTCAAGAGTATAATAAAATTCAAGCAATAAAAATTTTATATGTATGTATATATAACAAGTTCCATTTCAATATTGAAATTAATAACGTTTTGAACATCTAGTTAATTGAAGACACTATAACAAACGACTACAAGAACTACCATTTTCTCCAAACCGAAAATCAAGAATTCCAATTAATATCTTAGAGACGAACATTTTCACGCAAACAAGACATTATTACTAATCAGTTCAGCAACAGAAACTGAAAATAGGGCTGTTACAATTAATTACCTAATTAAAACCAATGCTTTGAGGTTTCAGTAATAATAAGTAAGGTTAGAAAGACGACTTGCCATATTTTTCACTGTTTTATACCAAGCCTACATGAAAAACATTTTTAAAATAGTAATGATGATAAAAACACTGCTCGTGAATCAAACTCAGGATATGCTTATGTAACAGAAAGGATGACATATCACGAATAGTAATAACACGACTAACTACATAGTGGTGTTAAAAAAGAAAATTGAAAGCCCACGTTTGTAGAACATTTGCGCCACTTTAACCCTGGATAGAATGAGCTAGAAGGTACAGGGATAGACCTTTGCCCAGTAGTGGGACGATACAGGCTAACAGTAACTATTAGCATGTTTAGTTTTCATATCGTTACAAGAATAATACATATTTAAATCATCAAACTAGAACTAAATAGGTGATAAATAATGTAGAAAACACGTGAGCGAAGCCAAACTAAAGAACATCAAAATCAAAATGGACGCACAAAAGCCGAAAAAGGTGGAAATTAAAACAATGAATTACCTAATAGGACATAACAATGACGAAGTTAGGAATTGTTATGTAGAGGAAGTTATCAATGATGATGTCGTACACATAAGAAATGTAACAATGATTCTGTAACGTGTAATGCGAATCTTGTTTGACAAACGATTCTTTGAATATTACAAGTTCCGTGATGCCGTTTGAGAGGTTTTTATGTTTTTGTGTGGGAATAGGTGAACGGCATGCTCTCTGCTTAGTTGTGTATGAGAAGTTATTTGGAGAGATAGCTTTTTGGTCCAATATTTATCTGCAAACTGGAATTCCTTTATTTTAACGGCTGCTACCAGTATTCTACGAAATATAGTATGTATATTTTATATGCTTTATGAGTTTTTGATAAAGCGGAAGTATTGAATGAAATTTTAGCGAAAGTGACGATCATGTAGTGAATGTAGTAGATTTTTAAGGTTCCATACTAAAATGGTAGGAATGGGATCACATTACTAAGACTTTACAGTCATTACAATCATGAATGGTGATATATGTAGACAGTTGAACATTTCACTGAGAATGTGTTGCCGTTGAATCAACATCAATACTAAATATTTGATAAAATAAATTTGTCGTATTAGGTTGATGTGTTTTGGCTTCTGTACAAACAAAAATAACTTTCAACTTATAATTAATGTTCGTTTGTGTGCATAAAGACAATGTTTTTTGTAACCTTTTAAAACTAATTACAAATAGTAGATATTAGTTGCGTAGTTAAGTAATAGAATTGCAAATGATAGTTTATAAACTATCGGCAAAAACTTTATTAGAATTCCAAGGACTATTGGTTGCCTTGGTTCCACCTACAGTGGAGTGTGCCATTATTTTTACGCATACTGTTATCAGATTGTCTCTGTTATCATTTCCCTTCGTATCGTCATGCCAAAGCAGTTGTTTTGGTATTTTTGCGAAGAGCATCATGTATTTGAAGTGAACCTTTTTAGAAGTCCTTTCGATATTTGAACAAGCAGGGTAATTGCGTAACACACAATCAGTAGCAATGGGTTAGGGTTACAGTTTGATAGTTCAACAACATTCATTACGTCATTTACGTTATTGGGCGGACACATTTTTTGAGTACCTATATGGAGTAATGGATTAGCAATATGTATTCCTAGTCCATTGCTCCATATGCTTGAAAAATGTATCGTGTGTTATGCATTTAGGGTGATTAGTGATAGGAATTGAGCGAGAATGAAATTGCAAGGATGTCTTATGTTTGGCAAATATTGTTATATGTGAGAGAAGAAACATGTAACTCCCTCTGTGTCTCATACTAAATCCCTTAACATTCTTCATTTTTAAATAAAAATTCTGCTTACCAAGTATCTGAGTAACCATTTCCTACAATCCAGTCTAGATCATTAACCTATCTCATTAAGAAATACGACATTTAATTAATACTAGCAAGAGAATGCCCGTAATGAGATGACATATGACAAAGTATCGCGAGACAAACATTGCAAGAGTTGTTATGAGAAAGGAAAGTAAATACAACATACGTGTATGTATGTGTATACGTATTACGTATGTGTAATAAGTAGATAAGTGCTCCCACGCTTTACAGATTATACAAAGAATGTTCTTTGAATTAGTTTAGACGTGTTCATTCATCTGTTACTGTAGCAAATATTTTGAATGGACATTCATTTTCCGTCAGTGATAAAAACGAAATAAATTATTCAAAGCTAGCTTGAAGTTATGTAACAAACGATGGTGAATTTGAAATTAATAGAGGTATTAAAAATGCCGAAACACCTGTGGCGTAGCGGTAGCGAACGCGGCCGTTGCGCAAGGAGGCGCGGTTACGATCCCCGCGCAGTGCAAATATTTGTATGCATGAATATGAATATTTGCACTGGTCTGGTCGTGCCTCAGAAAGCATGTTAAACCGATTGTCCCGATTGCCATACGAACATCTAGTGGCAGTCGTTACGAGTTGTTGGAGCCCTCAAAAGTCAAACAATTGGTCTAACTGCAATGCTTCGATGTCGCCTTCGGGTTGTGGAGGTCAGACGGCAGTCGCTTCACGGAAAATATCGAAGTATAGCTAAAATTAGCAGTTAGACGGGTAAAGGGGACCCAGACTCCAAAGCTGAAAAAAGCTTCGGATGCGACTGGGATTAACGCTGAGATGATGATGATGATGATTAAAAGTGCCGAAACAATTTTTAAAAACCTTATAACACCGCTGAATAGGCAGTAGACTAATTGCGTAACAAATTTATCTATCACAATCTTCCAGATGCCATTACTTCTTATGCTCGAAAAAAATGTCCGCTCAACAATGTTAATGACGCAATGAATGTCTACTGTCAAAATGAAAACCATTCCTACTCCAATTACCCAACAGATTGATAAATATGGTCTTTGGGACAGATAACTCTTATTCAATTATTTTTTAATTTTGTATACTTACTAATTATGAGGCTTTATATAGACTGTCAAGATGAAAACCACTCCCACTGTAATTACCCTGCAGATTTTTAAATCTGGTTTTTGGGATAGATGACTTTCAATCAAAACTTTTGAATATATCTACTATACTAATTATGTACTAATAATAAAGTTATACACATAATTACTGTATACTAAAAATAAAGCTGTTGTTACAGAGATTAGCGCGTCCAAACAAAATAAAAAATACTATGCAAGAAGTTTTTTCTAAACTCGGACTCAAAAAATCTTTTGACATTTGTTATCTAATTCTTGAGAAAAAGAGTAATAGAAGAACAAATCTTCAGAACTTACCTTAAATCATAAACACTTCAATAAATTAAAATTTTTGATGATAATATTAGTATTTAGGTACGGACGACAGCAGGCAAAGCTAAACTGTCAGATATTCCCAATCAATCTTTGATCATTGCAGCTTTAGCAATTAAGTTGAAAATCTAATAAAGAAATATGACAGATTGTAGTAGCTTGACGTGCTGTCGTCTGTACAGATGGAAAGAGAGAGTAAGAACGTACCAGACGGCTTCCCTAGCATTATAAAATGGAACGGAAGCCTCAGTCACAGAAGCAATTACTATAAACACAGGATGAAGGCATATATCTGTGATTGTATGTTATTAATTTCAATGTTTATTGTTTTTGTATAATATAATAATCATTGCTGTCGGTTTGATGTAAATATGAGTAGCAGTTGAATCATGCTAGTTAACTGCCTTTCCCTATAAGAAAAAGTAGTTATGAATGTATGAGTCAATGCTCAGTAGAAATAATACCGGAATAACTGTCTCCAAGCCTGAAGCACAGGCGTACAGTAGCCAGCCTTTCGATCTTTCGATCACACTCTGGCGAGTGTGCATGGGAATTGCATGATTTAATTCCCCCATCTCCGTTCCACCATCGGACGACCTGTCGTACGGCGATTTTCCACCCTCACGTTGTTGACACCACTACGATCCGGACGAAGCGTTTCGCCTCCTACTTTATACCGCGTACACCGAGGGACTGGAACAATTTGCCAGCGGCGGTGTTTCCGTCGGACTACAATTTGAGTGTCTTCAGGGTTAGTGCTTTACCATCAACGATTGCGTCACTGCTTACCATCAGGCGGGATTGCGGTCAAGCGCTGGTTTATAAATTATAAAAAAAATTATCGTGGTTATCTATGTGTAAACTAAAATGTGACGTAACACCTACGTCACATTTTAGTTTCATCCCTAAGACCATGAGGTACTTAAAAGGTTCAGCCATGACATTAAAAAAGGTTGAAACGTGTATAAAGTCTAAATAAAACACCCTACCAATTTTGTCAGATAAAAAAGGTTACAGTGACATTCGGTGTGATGGCTCTCTCACACACGTCATTTTTTCAATTAAAAATTGTCGTATGTTTCATATGAATAAAAACAGAGATGATAAAAAGAAAGTTATTACTATGAATATTTATCTAAACGCACCAAGCGTACTAAACAATATAATGACCAACCTTACATAAACTTCAAGCTATTACATAATCCCGTTTCGAAACAATACATTATAAGTACCCTTGAGTCAAAGGAAGTTTGTAAAACCAATCTTAATAAAATTCGACAACCATAGGCTCATTAATAACCATAAAAGGTTGGTAGTTCCCGAGGTTTTAACTTCCTATGGAAGTGCTAGCAATTTCCGAAGTAGACGGGGTCAAGTGGCCAAGGGACAATCACGGTGATGTGCCGTGAAGATTGGAAGGAAACCACGACCTGAATTTCGGGCTCGAGACTTCGGAAGTCGCTGTTCGATAGGCGGAGATAAGTTGCTGTTTTGCTGAGTAATGCTGGAAAATATACGTTATTGAGTTTTTTTTCCCTGTTTTGAATTAGAGGCGTTTTGTTTGCTTTGCGTATGCAGCTACTTTTCAATGCTGTAATTACTTCTGTCAAGATTCTGATCAGTTACGTTGATAGGAAGAGAACAATTGCCAAACCATGTCTAGATATAAACAGCGATGGCGTAAATCGAATAAATCAAACTAATACCAACATTAATTATTAGGTGTACAATTAAGTTCCGCCGTTTAACAAAAGGACGTGTCCTCAGTAAGAGGTTTCGTTGAAATTTTCAGATGTAAAATGTGATATCGTAAGTTTCGACATCTGGTAATAACATACACTTAGACTATTAGTGACTCTGTATTAGTATCAGATATTTATTGTTGTGCAAAAATGTCAAGTTTTGGGCCGAATAAGCGGTTCATTTGCGGGAACTTTTGTTACTTCTTTAATTTGAAGAAATCTGCAGCTGGCGCCCATCGATTGCTTGTAGAAGTTTATGGTGAAGCTGCTTAAAGAGAGAGAAGTTGACGTGAGTGGTTTTCAAAAGTTTAGAAACTGTGAAGAAAAAGAACGTAGTGAAAGACCGAAATTGTACAAAGACACGGAATTGGAAGCATTATTGGAGGAAGATAGAAGGAAGAAGAAAAACGCGCCCTTTACTACTCCAGTAGCTGTAGCCAATGTAACATCGCTTCGTAGCGAAGCGTAATCGAATACCGAACCAACCAATAACGAAAACAATTGACCACGCGACGCGATAAAATACGTGGTCAATCGTTCCCGCCATTGGTTGGTTTGGTATTCGATTTCGCTTCGCTACGAAGCGATGTTACATTGGCTACAGGCCCTGATATGACAAAATTGTTCTCCTACATGATAATGCTCGTCCGCATGTTCAAAAAACGGCGGAAACTTATTTGTATACCTATTACAAACAAGTTATATTTATCTCCATGATCCAGTTTTAAAACAGGCTACACATTTCCATAAGTAGTGCAAGGTGATACCGTGTACAGGATATTCTGGGCACCTATGTAAGTTAAGAAGCACGATTCTATTTGGTCCTGTTCTATGGAGCCGGCGAAAAATTTCACGACACCAGTTTTAAAAATAATTGGCTTTTACAACGTCTTCAAATCACAGTGAATTTGTTAACAGCGTGTTATGTCATCAGCTCAATAAAAACATTCTAAAATGTTGTTATCCACTTGGTAATAATCAAAACAGAAATATAAACCTAACGTAAATATTGGTATGCTAATATTAATATAACTGACCGCCCGCCTACATCTAAGCCCTGTAAAAGGCATGAGGAGTTTTGATAGGATACAAATTGGTAGAGTGGGATGACCAAGACACTGGTTAGTTACAATGTAGACAAAACTCCGTGGGCGAATCACAAAGGACCATACTCTGACGGCAATAAAGCTAATAGGACAAAATTATATGGAAAGGACCAGGATTTGGTTACTAAGTGCGGTAAGTATGTAAGTGGCGCCGGTTTGCTAGAGATTGCGTTTAGATTTCACGTCCATGTCAATTGGTTTATTCCTCAATTTATTACATGTTTGACTGTTGCCAGAGTTTTGTAGAATAGGGCTAATGCCCTATTCTACAAAACAAATTAACGAATACATCCATTGGGTCGAACACAGAATGTGATATTAATATATTATCGCATTCTGTGTTCGACCCAATGGATGTATTCGTTAATTTGAGTGGTTGAGATGTTCTGTGATTGCATATTATTTGCAAGTGACTAAATTTCAATGTTTAGATCAATATAAATACTGTATCTAATAAACTTCAACTTGCTTATTAGACTTTATACCTACTACTTCACCTTATTTATGCTCTCCAATGAGAACTTTCTCAATAGTAGCGGCAGAAATACTTTTTGTTGTTAAGCATTTCATTAGGTCGTTAAGACTATCATTACAAACAGCTTAGTAGCTAACTTTATCTATTTCCCTTTCGTAACAGACATAGCAACAGCTGGAATATTTTTTATGACCATCTATATTTGAGCTGTGGTTATCCCCTTTTACAAGTTTTTTCCTTTGAGTGGAAGTGGAAATGTTTGTCGAAGGACCGATGGCAGGTGGAGCAGAGCAGACGAGTCCTGAAGAAACATACCACAATCAAAATGAAATAATTAATTTATATATACTATATCCCAATGTAAGTAGCTTAAAAAAAACGAGTAACAAGGTGAGACTACATCAAGACTTAGATGGAATACACAATTCGAGTAACACATAACGGAGGTAGCATAAATGATAGTCTTCTTACAAGCCTTCGAGAACATTTCGTTCCGTATAATTGATTGCTTAGAGAAAGTATAGTGTAACAAAAAGAAAAATCAGAATGGAATTCGAAATAATTGCAGATGTAATCAAAGATACGCAGACAATATGCGATGGTAGACAAATTAGACAATACCGAAGTTATTTGTCATGGTACAAATAACGGTGTCCACTGCACAATCAAAATTAGCTGGGATAATGTGGATTTAAAATTGGACCGTAAATACTTATCAGCATGAAATGTTTAGAAATCTAGACCAGAAATTTTTGATACGGCTACATTGTAAGTTGAAATTGAATCAAACGATTAAGAAACTGAAGTCGTTTAGAAAGTAAAATTCGCAAGCACAAAGATTCGCATGAATCATAAGCGGTATATGGATTGGAAACGTCTTGAAGCGACAACTTTACCAAACACGGCTAAATTACACTTGGTGGGTACATACCTACATACTACACAGGACATATGTACCAGACGCAGCAGAGTTATTGCACATCTGATATCGAAACCCAAACCAATAAAAAGACATTCTTATCGAATCCTTTAAGATGAGAGTGTTGGTCAAGGTAAGGACACTTCTGATATGCTCGAGGACTCGCGACTAGCACTTGACCGCAATCCTGCCTGATGGTAAGCAGTGACGCAATCGTTGATGGTAAAGCGCACTAGTTTACTAAGAGCCTATTCACTCTAGCCTTGAAAACACTCAAATTGTAGTCCGACAGAAACACCGCCGCTGGCAAATTATTCCAGTCCCTCGATGTACGCGGTATAAAGGAGGAGGCAAAACGCTTCGTCCGGATCGTAGTGGTGTTAACAACGTAAGGGCGGAAACCAGCCGTACGACGGGTTGTCCGATGGTACAACGGAGATGGGGGAATTAAATCATGCAATCATGCAAGATTTAACCTAAAAATATACATTGTTACGGGCTAGGGGTACTTAAACGCCGGTTAAGGGTTACGAAGTTTATTGGCAACGAAGGTACAGTCGATTGTAGGCAATGACAAGTAGAATGTCGCTTATGTCACACCGAAGTCTTCTCTTACGTCCACGAAGTCCGTGTTGTAAACACACAATAACGCTACAGATGTTTCTTCACGTAGTACTTACAGTTCTCGTTATAATTGTCGCAGAAGGTCTTCTTTAAGATTGCTTCTTAACTGTCGCTGTTTTCGTATCGCTAGTCGAGTGTAGACTGACTCTGGGCCGGCGTCGCGGCGGTATATATAGCCCAGCTGATCGAACATTCCAGATTCCTCTAGACGTAATAATAATAGCACATAACTTCGAGGTCACTCGGAAGTACCTACGGTAATTCCCGGAAACGGGTTTCTAGAAATTTCGATGTCGACACTTTGTTGACAAAACTGTTGAGACATGTACCATTCGATAGGCCGTCCTAAGTCTAGTAATGCGTTTTTATATTGTGCTTAGAAAATGTCTAGATCTGGGGAAATAGGACCTAAAAGTGACACACTGCATGTCACGCGATATTGAACCTTATGCCATCGACATAAGGTCCATTCGTAACATTGCCCCCTTCTTAGTCATGCTCGTCCCGAGCATGATTTGATCCATAGTAGCGAGCCAGGCGGTCTACGTGTACGATCTTCAGCTTCCCTCTAGGTCCTTTCTTAATCCGGTAGGTGACATCGTTTATTCTGGTTACTATCGTGTACGGACCCTCCCATTTGGCTTGGAACTTTGGACTCTTTCCTTTTCTTCTAATGGGATTATGTAACCATACCAAAGTTCCCTCTTCAAATCCGGGCACGTTAGCTTTGCGGTCGTATCGGATCTTCATCTTCTCACTGGTTTTCAGACCATTCTCTCTCACTAGCTCATGTATTCCATCTAATTTACGCCGCAGGTCGGCCACATAGTCGACGGCTAGGATAGGAGTATCGGGAGGTGTTCCAGTTAGTGCATCTATGGGTAGTCTAATTTCTCGGCCGAAGTTGACTTTCGCCGGTGTGCAATTTGTGCTATCATGTGTTGCTGAGCGGTATGACATTAAAAAGAGTGGAATGTATTGGTCCCAATCCCTTTGATGTTCTTCCACTACTTTGGCCAAATGATTCTCCAACGTCTGATTGAATCTTTCGACCATTCCATCTGACTGTGGGTGATACGGTGTTGTACGAGTCTTATGTATCCCGAGTAGTTGGCAAACCTCTTGAAATAGTGAAGACTCGAAGTTTCTACCTTGGTCAGAGTGTAACTCCAAGGGAACGCCAAATCGACAGAACACCTCGTGTACTAGCTTTTTGGCGACTGTATGAGCTTCCTGGTTAGGTACTGCAAAAGCTTCTGGCCATTTGCTGAAATAGTCTTGCATGACGATGATATACCTATTCCCTTCTTCAGTAACAGGGAATGGCCCAGCTATATCGACAGCAACTCTTTCCCATGGTGCACCAACATTGTACACTTTCAGCCGACCTCTGGCTCTCGTTTGCGGTCCCTTTACTGAGGAGCAAGCTACGCATTTTCTACACCAGTCCTCTACGTCTTCGCGGCAATGCACCCAGTAGAATCTTTTCCTCACCTTCTCCAGGGTTTTCTTTACTCCTAGATGTCCTCCGGATACTCCGTCGTGCACCTGTCTTAGCACTGACGCGACTTTATCGCAGGGGACAACTATCTGTAAGGTGACCTCCTGTCCACTGGGCGATTCCCATTTCCTTTTGAGAACTCCATTATCAATTATCAGGCTGTCCCATTGAGCCCAGTAACTTTTTGCTGTTGGGCTAAGCGCTGATATTTCACTCCAAGTGGGCCTTTGGCCACGTTTCTTCCATTCGATTACTGTCTTCAAGTCACTATCTTCCTTTTGTGCGTCTGCCAATGATTGATTATCCCAGTCTTCGTCCAAAGCGTTCACCTGGATAATCCTTACGTTCTCTTTCTTTTCCTGTTTGGCACAATGTCGGCAAGATTCTTCGCAAGGTCGTCTAGACAAAGCATCAGCATTATTGTGTGACTTGCCTTTCCGATGTTCAGTGACAAAGTCAAATTCTTGCAGCTGCTCTATCCACCTTGCTACTTGTCCTTCTGGGTCTTTGAACTGGAGGAGCCACTGTAAGGCAGCGTGATCGGTACGAAGTGTAAACTGCCTCCCAATCAAATATTTCTTGAAGTGTTGTAGGGTCTTAACAACGGCTAGAAGTTCTCGGCGGGTAACACAATAATTTCTTTCTGGCTTGGAAAGGCATTTGCTGAAATATGCGATAACGACCTGCCTATCTCCTTGTGTTTGAGAGAGAACTCCTCCAATACCCACATTGCTGGCATCTGTGTCTACCAGAAATCGGCCTTCCCTACTAGGGTAACCTAGTACAGGAGCCTCACACAAGTGAGTTTTCAGTAGAGCAAATGCCTGTTCGCAGTCAGAGTTCCATTCAAATTGGCACTTTTCCTCTGTTAAACGATGCAACGGCTTCGCTAACTCGGAGAAGTTCTTCACAAACCGACGGTAATATGCACACAGACCCAAGAAAGAGCGTACCTCAGTTTTATTACGAGGCGTAGGCCACTTCGACACGGCTTTTATTTTTTCAGGGTCTGTTCGAATTCCTTGCGCCGAAATAATGTGTCCCAAGTATCCAACCTCTTTCTGGAATAGTGTACACTTACTAGGACTGAGTTTTAAATTTGCTTCACGCAGTTTCTGAAAGACTTTCTCCAAATTGCGTAGGTGCTCTGCGAAGTTTCGTCCCATTATGATGATATCATCCAAATAGACCAGGCATGCATCACCGAGCAAGCCCACCAAGATGCGCTCCATTAGGCGCTCAAATGTAGCTGGAGCATTGCACAGTCCAAAAGGCATGACATTGAATTGCCAGAGACCGTTCCCAGGACCAGTGGTGAAAGCGGTCTTTTCTTTATCCTGCTGACAGATTTCCACCTGCCAGTATCCACTTTTAAGGTCAACTGTGGAGAACCATTTCATGCCACTTAGCAAGTCCAAAGTGTCATCTATACGTGGCAGGGGATAACTGTCCTTTTTCGTGGCATCATTCAACATCCTGTAGTCAACGCAAAACCTTGTACTGCCATCCTTTTTCTTGACTAGGACAACTGGAGATGACCAAGGGCTGGTAGACGCTTCGATAATCCGATTTTTCTCCATATCTCTTAACATTTTCGACACTTCCTGTTCTCTTGCAAAGGGGATACGACGTGGTCTCTGTCTTATCGGCTGTGTATCGCCCGTATCTATATGGTGTTTGACGAGCCCGGTCCTTCCCACGTCACTGTCGGTCTTAGAGAAGATGTCATGAAATTTATACAACAGTTGCTTGACTTTGTGACTTTCGAACTTGTTTAAATTGCCCTTACAATTTTCGAGTAGTGTCGATACATGTTCCTGCCACTGCTTATCACGTTCCTTTTCGTGCGCCTCTGTTTTTCTCAACGATGCTACATGGTCGCACACACCCACGATGCAATTCTTTTCAAGAATTATTTCTTTGTTACTAACGTTGATAATGCGCACTTTTGGTTTATCGGAAATCATCATCAGTGTTCTTGCTGTTATCCAGTCTGGGTGATCTCCAGAATCTTCAATTAAAATGCAACGTTTACGGCATCCTATTGGTGATAGTCTAATATCTACTAAGGTTTCTGATCTTGGTGGTAATACCGTTCTCCTTAAACAGTACACTGACCCTTGTTTTCCACCTTGAAGAAATACTTCTTGTTCTGGGAAACTCAATACTCCTTTTGCTACATTAAGGATGCACTGTTGTTTCTTCAAAAAGTCCAGTCCTATTATGCAATCATCTGTAATATTCGCTACTAAAACAGGGTGCGTAAATGTCTTATCACCCATTTTCAAGGTCACATTCGTTTCACCAAGGACGAGTACTGGTTGGCCGGTGGCGGTTTGTAATCGGCATCGTGAAAACCCTCTTTTCCATGCTATGGTCCGAGGAAATAGCTCCGGTCGTGCAATAGTTCTTGATGCACCAGTATCCAACGTGAAACTGCATGACTTACCATTCAGTTCTCCTTCTATAATAAGACTGTTTCCATCGCCCACTTGTGATACTGTTATAATGGGGGCTTCAGGTCGACCAGCCAGTACTCGCCCCATAGCCCTGGCTGTTCTTAGTTTAAATCCTCGGCTTCCACCTGTGTCCCAGAAGTACTTCTTCCCTTAGACTTCCTGGGACAATTGATCCGAATATGACCCTTTTCGCCGCACTCATAGCAGGTTGGTCCTTGCCGAGTTTTTATTATTGGGGTTACCTCGCGAATGCGGTGCTGTTGTCGGCCGTCTTGGCGTACTGCTTCCACCTCCAGAGCGTGTGTCAAGGCTGCCTTCAGAGTCTGATGGTGACCCAGACGAACTGCAGCCCTGACTTCTGCATCTCGGATTCCATCAGTAAAAGCTTGCACCGTAGTAGCATCAATTAAGCCCGGTGTTGATGCATACGCCCTCCGAACAACACGTTCTATTTCCGTTGCCCATTGTTGCAAACCCTCACTGCTCTTCTGTGTGCGGTCGCGGAGTTGAGCCCTGTAAACATGTTCGAGGTGTTTCTCCCCGTATCTAGACTCCAACGCTTCTAGCAGACAGGCTAGGGTATTGCAATCGCCGGAAATATTTTCGAGAATTTGTACCGCATCACCACGTAGAGCAAGCGTAAGAGCGGTTACCGCTTGATCGTCGTCCCAATTGTTGCCTTTTGCGACTTTTTCAAACTGTAGACGGAAGGCCACCCATGACGTTGTTCCATCAAAATGAGGTACTTGGAACGTCGGCAAAGCACTAGGTATCACCCCTTTGATGCCTCCTTTCTGTACCTTATCATGGAGGAATTTTATTTCTTTCTCACACTCCATGATGGTGCTGTCTAGTGTCTCGAAACGCGCATCATGTTTGTCTATACGAGCATCCTGTTTGTCTATACGCGTATCTTGGTGGTCCATACGCGCTTCTTGTTTGTCTATGCGCGTATCTTGCTGGTCCATACGTGCATCTTGTTGTGTTGCTTTTATTTTGAGCTCGTTGACCTCTTCTTTAGTTTTTTCCCACTTTCCGTTTAGTTCCAATACTAGTTGCTGGGATTTTGCCTGGGATTCTGCTACATTTTTAATTTGTGCCTGGGTTTCTGCCTGGGACTCTGCTACACTTTTAATTTGTGCCTGGATTTCTGCCTGGGATTTTGCCTGTGATTGTTGTATTTGAGCCTGGATTTCTGCCTGGGATCTTGCCTGTGATTGTTGTATTTGAGCCTGGATTTCTGCCTGGGATTTTGCCTGTGATTCTGCTACTATGCCTTTTATTTGCGCCTGGGATTCTGCTATACTCAACTTTATTTGCGCCGTCAAGTGAGCCAGTAACACCGATAAATCGGATCCGCTGCTTCCGGGAATAGTGCTGGTACTAGGCGCACTCACATTCGTCGGTGTTACGACGGCCGCATCTTCTACGGGTGCAGGGACACCAAGCGATTCTTCCTCTTGACGCGCCAAATCCATCGCTGCTTGTCGTCGCGTGCGAACTCTTTCGTCTTCCCTTGGCGTGACCGGCATGCCGCTTCTGACACCAATTGTTACGGGCTAGGGGTACTTAAACGCCGGTTAAGGGTTACGAAGTTTATTGGCAACGAAGGTACAGTCGATTGTAGGCAATGACAAGTAGAATGTAGCTTATGTCACACCGAAGTCTTCTCTTACGTCCACGAAGTCCGTGTTGTAAACACACAATAACGCTACAGATGTTTCTTCACGTAGTACTTACAGTTCTCGTTATAATTGTCGCAGTAGGTCTTCTTTAAGATTGCTTCTTAACTGTCGCTGTTTTCGTATCGCTAGTCGAGTGTAGACTGACTCTGGGCCGGCGTCGCGGCGGTATATATAGCCCAGCTGATCGAACATTCCAGATTCCTCTAGACGTAATAATAATAGCACATAACTTCGAGGTCACTCGGAAGTACCTACGGTAATTCCCGGAAACGGGTTTCTAGAAATTTCGATGTCGACACTTTGTTGACAAAACTGTTGAGACATGTACCATTCGATAGGCCGTCCTAAGTCTAGTAATGCGTTTTTATATTGTGCTTAGAAAATGTCTAGATCTGGGGAAATAGGACCTAAAAGTGACACACTGCATGTCACGCGATATTGAACCTTATGCCATCGACATAAGGTCCATTCGTAACAACATGTTAAACAATTTTGATGGCACAACATTGATTTATCAACGCCACAAATAAGGGCACAGACTTCCAAACAAGTTACTTTAGTGAGCTGCAAATTACAAAATGTACAGACTATTTTCTCAATAGGGCCGGTAAAAACGGTCTGCATTCTACCTGGGACCGGTTGCCATCGCCCACTGGGTGAGTCATCCAGGTTGGATCGCGTGATGCAATGATAGGCCGAGAAGCATGAGCATGTTATGTCGGCACGTAGGAGCGATGATGTATTTAATATGCAATATGTAAACTGAATTTGACATTGGGATGAGCCAAATGATTGCAGTCGATGCCTGTTACACAACGATTAGTTTTTGAATATAATAGACGTAGTAAAATTGCTGAAGTGCCTTTGGTTGCTGCAATCTGCACTAGTTTAAATTGGCAACAATTCACTGTTCCTTTTCGCCGAAAGAGACATTATTAATTGCTCAAGTCGATAAAACTTTGGTTGCTAGGATAACAATTTTTAAAAGTCTGACCCGCGGCTCAAAATTGTGATTAGTACCCGAGTGGGTCGATGACCAAGCAAAGAACCAGCTATATTTTAACAAGTGTAATACCTACACAATGCCGTGCTGCTCTGAAGCACGACCTCGACGAACAAAACCTGAGTAACATATCAATTAACAAAAAACTAAACACAATCAATAGCTCATTGTAGGCCACGCTTCGCTTCACTCATAAATATATAAATAATGTATAATGTAGTGGACTGCTTAAAACCATAACCGAAATAGTTAGGTTAGAACATTGAGCTGGATTTTGAGTAAGAGGTGTCAAGTTTACTAAAGAATGCTCTTTTGTTACCGTTTGGAAAGTTATCGGGAAAATTGATTTGTCAACTGTTAAGAATTTTCGCCTGGCGCGTCACCTCACAAAATATAACTTACATAAGACATAATCGCTTTTCTTTTTTCATTGCAAATTGATTTATAATGAAATTGTAATTTGTAATTTCCTTCTAATAATTAGTACTTAGCGATTTGGGATTGCTACTGATCTTTGGATATACTGCTAAAAAAAATCGAGGAAACTTACAGAGTATTTCTTTGATAAGGTTTCAAATAAAACAATATGGAATTGTGGAGGGCTTAACGTTACTATTTATTTATTAACATATTAAATTAATTTAGACAATGCCGGTCACCATCAGATTTAAACAATTTCTTTGAACCTAATTGTGCCTATACAACGTGTAACATAAAGGGTATATACATAAGAAAGGCATGGCATCTTTACATGATATCAAACGATATTTGAAGGGTTTTTTAATCCTATCTCTTTATGTTAGGAAGTTATGAGGAAAAACACCACCTGTGATAGGCTACTATCATACTAGTCGCATAGAGATATTGAAGACATTTATCGGATTTTGGTAAGTAACGTGACATGTACATAATAGTTATTAACGTATGTTGTGTGCTGCCACGTTTGTTATGATTTTATTTTATGAAACACACTAAACCGAAAATTTGGTACCAATTTTTTGAGTATTTTATTTTGAGTTGAAACCCTTCCGATGTCATTTGATATCATCTAAAGATGCCATGCCCTTGGTATGTATATACCCTTTATGTTACATGTTGTATATTAATCCCACACGGTTAAGCGAATAATTACCCAAATTACTACAATTAGCTACTTAAGCTACAACTTTTGCTACATGTGGTACTGTGTGCATTTTGTTTTAAAATTAAAGAAGTGTTCAAAATCTGATTGTGATGTTAGTTTTGTAGAGTAAACTCTTCGTAGTCCTAAGACGTCCTCAGAGTCTTTGACAATATTAGGGCCATTTTTAGACTACCATTTATAAGATGCATGTAATGTCTGATAGCTTGTTAAAGCTATTAAGCCGTGGTTGAAATAGGCTTCCGCAGGGCTCGTGGGCTAGCATTACTAACGTATATTTTAGTATATGGATTCTTTTATTTATGAGTATCAGGGCAAGTAGTCTGAAAAACTAGTGCCTTAAAATCTTCCTACTTCTGTTTTATTACACTTTATAGGCGTGAAAACCAGAAGACTATAATAAATTAACATTAAAACAATCCAGTACAAGCAATACGTTTTATTTATGCTTTTTTTTAAGTGCCTGTTCTTTTAGGTAAGCGGAAACGAGCACAAATTCCATCAGTTTTAATTTCTCAGAATATCTATTTCATTACGGAACACGAGTCTACCACGGAAATCGTATCAAAATGGTGGAACATAATCCCAAATCCTAAACCTTATTTAAAACAGTTTGATAGTAAAATGGGTCGCCATATAAAAGCAGTGTAAGGTTTCCATTACAGTTCGTCGGCTGATTGGTCTCCGCATTAAGTCGCATGCGGCTAATGTTGCACAGTTGACCTAATATATGTTTCTTGTATTGCAGTTTTATGGGAATGGACTTTGCTGTGTTTTTAGGTATTTCTCATTGTTATTTGTGAATTATGTTAAGTGTGATCATTTTTCACAATCCACACACATAAAATATCAAGGTGTTTTGCGAAGTATTATCGACTTCAGACACACATTTGTAATGACGACGTGTAAGTGTCCTATCTAAAGATGTATAGGCAATAGGAATCCTTACCAGTGACCAAAAGAAATTGGAAACTGAAGTCTTCTAACACAAACAAATACCCCTAAAACGTCTTGTATTTCAGTCACGTAACATTAAAGGAATTTAAGTAAATATAAGATATCACACACATAATACGCCTAGAGCTGGTCGACCGCTGACACTAGCACTTATCAATCGATCCCTATCTGTTACAAACTAGTTTACAGCCTGATTCTATTCAATGTAGCTCATGTAGGTAACAGGTTATAGACGCCGGTCGACTTTAGCAGCAATTTGCTCTACGATCGCCAATCAAGCTAACGACATAGTCACGGCACACTGTGGTTATCGATATCCGAGATATGTATCGATTACAACATCGAGTGGGCGGAACGAGCT
This sequence comes from Sesamia nonagrioides, assembly GCA_017933935.1. Taxonomy (NCBI): domain Eukaryota; kingdom Metazoa; phylum Arthropoda; class Insecta; order Lepidoptera; family Noctuidae; genus Sesamia; species Sesamia nonagrioides. The sequence goes on from JADWQK010000827.1 coordinate 313,401, forward strand.
CTACAAAATAGTTCCTCGAGAATAACTTTAACAGTTATAATAAGCAGCCAAAATGAGGTAGCCTATGGGAAAAGAAGGATGAATATCGTGAAGGCTGGACATTACTTCAGTGTTACTTAATTTCCAGTCTTAGAATGGGCGATAGAGATGAAAAATTTATCGGGATAAGGGCGGATGACGATAAGACAAGCGGATAAAAACCTGGAAATGATACATCTGTTAAAAGTATCAACTTTCAACACTAATTGGCAACAAGGAACAGATCTATAAAACTAAACGCATCATAGTTTATCAGGGAAGCCAACTAACTTCTTAAGGAAAAGGGTTTGATACGAGTAGGCGATGGATCGACTTCGTATCGATATTTAGAATAAGCACTTGTGCTATAAATGGGATCGTAAAGCCTTTTAAAGGATTAAGTGAAGTGTCGTGGGCTTCTTTATACTACAGAGTTTAACTAGCAAGTATCGAGCGAGGTGCTTAGGATTAAACTGTTAATAGAAGCTAATTATAATCTCTTATCAATAAAAGGTGTTTGCAAACGACTCGTAATTTCAGGAACAATTGGCGTAGCTGTTATGTAAATAGAGAATGTTAGCATTCCAATCAAGTTACTATTTTTATTTGATAAAAAAATAAAAAAGCGACGTTGTTCGATTGTCTGCAAAGTCCCCAATTGATCTGAAAAGGACTGAATTGATAAATTCGCGCAAATAGGCTTTCAATTAAAGTTAATCCAAGGTCTAGTTGGTTAATGTGTACGGTTCATAGAAACACGCCTACACATCCCAGTTTAATCTAGACTACATCAATATATTAAAATACTAAATTTATGTTCAGGATAGGACCAGGTACTATGTTTGTAACTTTATCAGACGTAGTGTATAATTATGGTGGGCGAAAAGACAATGACGTATCAGTCAACGTAAAGAATAAATAACAGTGTTCCAGCAACGGCAGTAAGAACAATTCACACATATTATTATAAAGGTAACTATTGTTATCAACTCATTTATTATGTCATGTAGATATAATAATGCTCCAACATTGGAATCATGTAATATTTCCCCCGTGATGGTCAAATGTTTGTGCCTTTTCATATAGAGGATACTGATGTTGAATTTAGAGGACCTACGCATAGTAATCAATGATTTAAAGCTTAAGACAACGACAGCTGACCAAATACTAAACCTACAGATAAGCCATCTATTAATACCAATAAATGTAACGGGTATTGTTTATAAATGCATTACTGATACTTGATGTAGATCACAACAATAGTAATGACTAATTACGACAGCATACCGCGGACTTGCCAACTATTTGACCTCTCATGACGCATACCACTGAGGTAAATAGAGAGGATTAACCAGTAAGCATTGGGTTCTGCTTAAAAAGCCTCAATCGAATCTTTGGCCAAGTAAACAGGGGGTATAGTCCCTAAACTCGAAATACTCCGTGTAAATGAGGGATATCGGATTAGTTACACGATTTGAGAGTTGTCATTTTATTCTAAAATTTGAGGATTGAAATAATAAGATCGACAGTACCTAAACAAAAAATATAAAAAAAAAAAACAATTCTTCTTTCTAAATACAATACTATACGATAATATTGAAAATGCGATAGAGTACAAACAAACAGCAGACTTTTGACGATGACTAGAGCAAACTAGAATAATGTTTAAATTTAAAGCGCCTAATAACCATGATAAATTTAAATATAGTTGGCGTAAATAATTTAAGTACATCGACCCAAATGTTGAACCAGTTTTCATTCTCAGACATATTGAGAGCATAACTGTTCAGATCTTGTAAGAGTTATTGTCTTAAAATTAATATTAGTGCCAGGCTGCCAGCCCAAGCAAACCTAGGACTGAAATAATAATAGACTGTGATCATCATCTTCTAGTTTAACAATATATCAGCTCCTACAGGCTCCGAACTTATTAGGTGTGGCTAGACAATGAAGTTTAATACGAGGGTTGCATTGCAGAGGCGAATTTTTATTTAACTTGGTCTATTCTAGCAGTGTAATTAGTTGTATAGGTATCCTGTGCTGTGATGTCACATACGTCACGTACACTATATAGTTTAGTTATATCACGTGTGTGTTATAAATACCTCAGTGCCTAAAGACAAAAGTCTTTAACCAAGGTGTGTGAGTCAGCGGTGATGACATATGGGTCAGAAACGTAGTCCCTCACTATGGGCCTCATAAGAAAGGTCAAGGTCGTACAGAGACCTGTGGAGAGGGCTATGCTAGGTGTTTCTCTACGTGATCGAATCAGGAATGAGAAGATTCGTAGAAGAACTAAAGTCGCCGACATAGCCCAGCGGATTAGCTCTCTGAAGTGGCAGTGGGCAGGGCACATAGCTCGTAGAGCCGATGGCCGACGGAGCAGAAAGGCTCTTGAATGGCGACCACGTACCGGCAAGCGCAGCGTCGGTACGCCCACCAACAAGGTGGTCGGATGATCTGACCAAAATCTCAGGGAAGCGCTGGATACAGGCCGCGTCAAATCGCACTTTTTGGAAATCCTTGGGGGAGGTCTATGTCCAGCAGTAGACTTCATGCGGCTGTGATAATGATGATGAGGACTTGTGTGTTACAATAGTGTCACGTGTAACATTTGTATACATATAAGCCGTACGTAATAAGTATTAAAAGGGCAAAACTTATTGGTACTTCCAATGAGCAGTACGTAATGTGTTTGATGACGCCCTGCTCCTCTCCACACCGGCCGGCGACCAAACACCACAAGCCTACTCCAAACCTTGAAAGAACCATTAATGTTTAGACTATTTGACAAGACATTTGGTAACGTCGGTCCACAGTAATAAAGCCGTACTTGCTGGGACCTGACATGGACGTTATTTAGACTTACTGTCACAGGCAGTGAGCATCGGATCCCCGGTCCTGCTACAGGCTGACAACGACAAGGACATAAATTCTAATACTAGTAACTGAATGAATGAGTTACGATCGCTAAGAACACATACCAAAGTCAGGTAGGTGATCTGCTAGGAATGTAAGGAATGATCGCAGGAGATCAAAGATAGTTGTAGAAGCGAAGATTTATTTTATTGGAATCTAGTGAAGTTTAACGAAGTTGTTATTATTGAATTCGAAGTAGAAATGGTAATTTGTTTTAGTTGAATTGTTTTACAGTCATGAATGGAAGAATGTTTATTTATTTAGGATGTCCAAAGAATATACACAAGGCATGAAAAAAGTAAAAATGCACGACAATATTATAACTTACAGGAGACCTCAGCATGCATAAAAGAAATTATAACTAAGCAAAAACAAAATTAAAAGTTTAAAATAAAAATAATAAAATTAAAAATATTCGGTAACATATTATGCATATAAAACAAACTAAATACGTACATGAAAATGAAGAAATGTTGAAATGGATTCTGGGGAATCATTTCTTACTCTCCACATTCAGCGGCCGGTTATCGCCTATTTGTTTTATTACAACATTTTAATAAATGTACGCTAAAAAATCGTATCGGTTTTTGCACAGACGACGGCACATCAAGCTACTACAAGGTGTTTGTTTTCTATATTAGACCTGCTGGCCGTCCGTACGATAAATTCATATACTTTTATTGAACAATTCAACTGAACATTTTCCACGGGTAATCTTAACAAATGGACATCTAATTTTTTGTTGTCTATTACAGCTACTAGTTTCAATACAGCAAGTTTCGCTATCAAAGACCGAGTCAGAAGATCGTTTAAAAAGCTTACGAGATCGATATTGCAGGCCAAAAATTTATTATAGTAGGCGCACAATAAACAAACCTGCACACAATATTTTGCAGACATCGTAAAATTCTTGTACTAGACAAGAATTTACTACGAACATTCATGAGTTGCTAAAACCACTTTAAAATGTAACAAAAATGAGGCTAGTCTTTCACATGGCTGCAATGAATGAACTTGAAGACGTATGTTTTACTTGATTAGATATAACTGGGACTTCGTTCAGTAGGTATAACAAAGGGTTACTTTTTATAAACTAGTGCTTGACTGCAATCCCACCTGATGGTAAGCAGTGATGCGATCGTTGATGGAAAAGCGCATTCGTTTATTTAGAGCCTATTCACTCAAAAAAACTGAGTTAATAGGAAGGAAGACGGCCGTTAAGCGAGGTGATGCAATGTTAAACCCAACAACACGACCAACGATGCTGCGCCAGAGGAAGATTGATCTGGAGACCCTCCAGGACCAAATTCCTGACACAACAACTTTTGGCGCATCGTACTCGGCACACATCGCAATACAACTGCTCAGACTCTCTCCATTACACGGTATCTGCTAGAGCTGTGAACGGGTCAGAAGCACGCCATGGACAGTGTCCTTCGTACTTGACTATAGAAGCATTGAATCACCTCAGTGAGATTTTTTATTAATCCTTACTAATATTATAAATCGGAAAGTGAGTTTGTTTGTTCCGCTTTCACGGCATAACTACTGAACCGATTGCTTTGAAATTTTTCAAACGTAAAGTTAAAAGTCTGGATTAAATAATAGGGCACTTTTTATCATCGAAAAAAATGATATTCCCGAAGAAAATCTAAAAAGCGCTATATAACCGATCTCCACGCGAGCGAAGTTGCGGGTGGAAAGCTAGTTTTGTATATAAATCTACGTTTATTATGTGGTACACAACAAACACAGATTTAACAAACGTAAAGAACATACATAAAGAATACAGTTTTTGAACTGTCAAAAATTAAATATAATTCCTCTGAGAAATATCTAGCGTGGGAAAGCGTTTATTTTAAACATACTCTAGATTGTAGTATATGACTAGGTCAAAGATGATTTAAAAAGTAATTTCCGTTAACACGATTGTGTGTCATCGGTCTGCGCAGACGCCCAGACGCTCACTCACCTGCGCGTGAGTCATCGTTAGAGCTTTAGCTTTATTTTTTTGCATATGCAATATGTTTTAAGGCTTTTAAGCGTCGAAATTGTTGTCTGATATATTTAGAGCGTTTAATTAAAAAGTAATTAACCAGCGAGTACACCTGTTTGTTAATGCTTGAAATATATATGACTCAGCCATTTGTGTGATTGTGTTTAATACGATTTCCTACCATTCTCTTTTCCATTTTCCTATCTATGGTTGGAAGTTATATTAAATCTAATATGTAACATATGTAGGTATGAAAAGAAATGACTGTTCAGAAGATGTTCTGCGTAAATATTTAGTTTTGATAAGGGCCGTTCCGGTTCACGAGTGGAGACCGCGTCTCGGCAAGCATAGCGTAGGACGCCCTTGCGCGAGATGGAGCGACGACATCAAAAAGGTGGCTAGTAGTGGCTGGCGGAGAAAGGAGGCTCATGTCCAGCAGTCGACGAGTAGAGGCTGATGTTGATGATGGTGATGATGAAGGGCCGGTAAGTCAAATGACTACCAATAGTCTATAAAGACTGATAACTAAAATGAAACCATTAGGCGATGAATGTGACATGCGAACATAAACACAGGGACATGAAGTGTGAAATAAAAACGTAGTAATCGCAGAAGGAAAGCACAATTACACTCGCAAATGGTACTTCTACAGCCGTCGTTAAAGAACAGTAAATCCAATAGTTTTCTAATCAGTAGAAAGCAAATAGGCAGAATTTAAAGATACAAGTACAAATGTGATTTACATATTTTACGTGTTTCGCGATCGTTCGATGGAAATGCCGATGACGTTTATTCTGGGCTTTCATTGCCAATGTCGCTTTTATGTGTTATCGATTCAACAACCTAACTGTTGTAAATAGTTATGTAAATTCTACTATAGTTCTGGGTAGTAACTTAAAAATATACAAAGATGAGGCAAGTAAAAAGTTTGAAAAAAATTGTGAAAACACAAGTATTGGAAATAATATTATGTCTGTATTATCGGAAGGGTTGGGCAGTAGTAGTAAGGGAAATAGAAATATATATTTTTTATAACAAACAATATAACAGTTTAGTATGCAGATAACCAAATAACTTGCTCCTATATAACCCAGCCACCTGTTAATATTCCTTCACCAGTACAAACCACAAATGAATCAAAACGTTGATGTTCAAAATGTAAATGTGTGCAGTTAGGTGCAGTGCAACCTTTGTCTATAACCGAATGCTCTGGGCGTGATAGATGCAAAGAGAAAATAAAATATCAAACGGTCAGCTTCCTTTGTCCTTAATAGGAAAAGAGGAGATGATGAAACATTGGCGACAAGCCACATTTGAAATTCATTAGTTTATTAGAAAGATGGGAAGTTTCATGGTCTGTTTAAAACCCTGAGGGAAATATAGAGCACGAAAACAATATTTCCAAGATATGTTCTAGAGAATTCTATTTAAAATCAGTGTGTTCCGCTCTGTTTTAGCTGCTTTTGAAGTACACGTTGATGATGGATGCCCCCACTGTATTTAGATCACACGTTTCAAAGGAAACTGGTAAGATTACACTAAGATAATTAGGTCAAAACTCTGAGTTTAGGCCTAATGATCTTAGTATCATACTGATACTCAGTTTATACAAATTAATATTCCAGCTGATGGCTCCGTTCAACAGAAGCTGCTGAAAGAATGGAGTATGTGCATACTATTATTAATCAGCTTGCACGTATCGTACACATCAAGAATTTTAACGGGGGTCGCTTTGTTAAATCCATAAATGTTTCACAACTAGCAAGATATCCATCCAGTTACATACGGTGAATTTGGTAAAGATTTAAAAATAATTTAATGAAAGTAGCTCAAATAAAGAAACAATGATTTTAAATTAAAACTTAGAAATCATGTCTAATGGTAATAGTCTATTTTCTCTCATGTATCAGGTTGATCCAAATGGCAACAATATGGCGTTTCTACAGAAAGTAACGTAGCGGTAACTAATAGATGATACTACTCTGGCTCATTGTCAACAAGCAAAACAATAACCCACTTTCTTGTAATTCTAACTAGCTCGCTTAAGATTCTCTTCAGATCTACGAACAATGAAAGTACATAACAATATTCTATTGCCGTAGAGATATAAATACTGCGATGACCATGGAATAATTTTTAGTCCCCATGGTCTTTTGCCTAACGCTCATCAGTTTTTAATGATGCGTATGACGAAAAGCAAAGAAAGACTCACAACAAAATCTTCAGTCTCACAAATTAGAGCCAGATGTTAAATGGTACTTACAACAGTTACAACTTTAGAATTAAATGACGCGTTAATAAAAAGTGTGGCATATAAGCAATTGTTGCACAGATGTGCACTCTCTCAAGTAATAACTCCTTGTTCACTAGTGTTGACCCGTTTATTGTAGCGCCACGCTTCTATTCCCGAGGCTGACTCACTGTACTAATTATAAGCAAAATTACTCGAGCACGGTCGTTACTCCACCGACCGGTTGTAACAAGTTAGGTAATTCAGTATTTATTTTTAGGTGAACGTAGGTCATGAACGCTGCAGATTTTGGTATTGGAGATATTTTGGACATAGCACTGATCGATGAAGGTCTAAGAGAAGAGGACAACGACCCACAAGATGGATATCTGATGTTTGATCCATGTTTTGACTGCATGGAACAATAGCTGGACTCTTAAGTAGCGCAATTAATCAATAACATTTAAACAAAGGAGATATGTATGTATATGATGTGATAGATTTCATTATTCTAAGGATAGTTATTTATGATCCTGGCAAAGGCATTGTTTATCGCAAAGTTAATACTGGACCAACAGATATTGAATTAAGTGATTCACATTGTATCAATTCACTAAAATAGACAAAAAACTAATTGACTAAAATGGGATTTCTAACCTTTTTTTGGATTTAGGGAAGCATTTCTGTGAATGTTTTAGTATTAATTGAAAATAATTGTAGTAAAATAAATAAGAGTAAGTATAATTCTAAACTATTCTGAACAACATCTACTTGGGCGAATACATCAAGTATTTTTTTAAACTCTCGTAATCATCTCTGCAAATGGTTACAAATTAATATTGCACATGCCCCACGAACAGTAATACTGAGAATCATACAAATTGAGAAACTAAGTGATGCAAGTAGGCTCTATGCTCTAATAGATGTAAGAATGCACAATGCCTATGTAAATTAAAGAAAACAATATTCATTAGTCATCATCAATGCCAGACGAAGTAAGATAAGAAAGAAAAATATGCAGAGTAAATGTTAGGGGTTGGGTTACTGATCTGATTTACTGATCACATGACGGCAATAAAATATTTGAGTTTGATAAGGTAATTCGTATTGCTAGGGTAAGTGTTGGTGCTACTAACGAAACTAAGTTTCATTTAAATGTACATGCAATGCAGAGGGCACTGGCAGCAAAAAAATAAAAAATCAATCAAGGTATCATTTCCAAAATGTTTTTATTCATTCAGTCAGAGTATTACAGAATATAATGATATTGTCTTGTCAAAGATTTTAATCATGTCTAGTTTCATTAATTTAAGGAGATAGTATTGCAATCGACTGTTTAAACTGAACCTTGGATATTGTTTCGTTTAAACCTCCTCGTATTACGACTGTTTTCATTCGCTCTCTTCTGCTACAATCCAAAACATTTACAGTACGTTATTAACCATGACTAAGTAGATAATAACCTTAATGTTCAATGGTTGAGATTTGTTAACCACTTCTTATAATGGTCTTCATTTCCTTTTCTTGTCAAAGGTTTTCGGTATTCAGTTCTAAATTCACAGTCTGACACTATTTTGCCGGTTCAAAGAACTGTGGTCAGCAGGCGACTTTAGTTTTCGCGTGGTTTATATTGATTTATCTTCTATTTCATCGAGGAGTTTGTTTCTTATCTGAACTTGACCTTCCGATAACATACTGTTTTTACCGTTTTAAAAAATGGATGTTAGGTGAATATAACGGTCACCTATGTCCGATGGCGAGATTTACAGTTAAAATTCCTTAGGCGTGTATTCTTAATTTACTTAATTGACTATAGGCCTGCCAAACTTTCTTTTACAATGTTACAACAGCTAAAAACTCATTATTAATCCCAAAGCGTTACCTCAAAACTTTATAGGAACTTTCCCATAGAGTTTAGAGAGACGCTATGGGCTTATGGTGAGAAAATTTTCTAGAGCCTAAAATTCAAAGACATGTGAAATCCTTCAACCGCACTGGGCCCGCATGATGGTTAATGGGATGTCTTAGAGAGGGGAGGCTTGTGTGAAAAGTAGGAAAATTACAGGCTGATTCTGCTACAGCGTCACCTACAGGAATGTCAGCAAAAAACAGGTCTTCGTAACCATTGAAGATCCTTGTAAGACATTGATTGTTATATTTATTATTTAGTTTGAGTAGCATTCATGACAGTGATTCATGATTGTTCTCATAATGCGTTCCTTACAAAGGTGGAGACGTGGGCAGGTGCGATGTTTGAAGGTTGTTCTTCTCAATCGTTAACTCTTCAATTTGATGGCGTTGTATTATTTTGTTACAACATAATTATGCATGTTTTGAAAACAAAAAATGAATAATGTTGTGGAATTCACGTCCGAAGGCGCATTTACATTGTTCTTCATAAACTACAAAGCTTTCCTCGAATACTTATGGAAGAAAGAGATTATTCATTAATCTCGGCGTTAATCCCAGTCGCATCTGAAGCTTTCTTCAGCTTTGGAGTCTGGAGCCCGCATTATCAGTCTAACTGCTGATTTTGGCTAAACTTCAAACTTTTCCGTGAAGCCACTGCCATCTGGCCTCCACAACCCGAAGGCGATATCGAAACATTAGGAAGAAAGAGATTATAAAAGTACTTTAATGGACTCTTGAGAGAGAAATTATATGGTCTGTCACAAATCATAAATAATGTGACCATCATAAACCTCGTCGATAATTTAATATCAATACAAAGATTGCCACTAATTAAAAAAACGGTCTTGTTAGCTTTTGATCATCATCATCATCTCAGGGTTAATCCCAGTTGCATCCAAAGCTTTTTCAGCATTGGAATCTGGGGTCCGCTTTACCAGTCTAACTGCTGATATGGCTAAACTTTGACATTTTTCCGTGAAGCGACTGCCGTCTGACCTCCACAACCCGAAGGCGACATCGAAGCATTGCAGCTAGACTAATTGTTGGACTTTTGAGGGCTCCAACAACCCGTAACGACTGCCATTAGAAGTTCGTATGGCAACCGGGACCAACGGCTTAACGTGCTTTCCGAGGCACGACCAGACCAGTGCAAATATTCATATTCACGCATACAAATATTTGCACTTTGCGGGGATCGAACCCGCGCCTTCTTGCGCAGCGGCCGCGTCCGCTACCGCTAGGCCACGGAGGCTGTTAGCTTTTAATATCATCATGTAATACTATAGCAAGCCATTCCGTAGCTTATGCTTTGTAACCTTATAAATTTTGAGAATTAATAAATTATTCATCACTTGCATTCAAAACATTGGTTCCACGGCTACCACCCACAATAAGGGACTCATTAACACTCCTGAACGAAACATAAATATAGATCCTAACTACCGAATATCCAACTCCTGAAAATACGGATTTAGAAGTGAGTAGACTGACGGCACACAAAACACTCTGGGCTATTGAGTTATACACCGTATTGTTGTTGTGTTAAGGTACAGGGTGAGCGCATATGGAAGGTGGTACGTCAAGATGCACCCCCACAGTAAACATCCGGTAGTTAAACCCGTGTTCAAGATGTCTTCATTCTATAAAGTGCTTTTTCTTGTTAGAGAAATGTCGAGAATTTCCGGAAAAGACCTTTTGTGGAAATTTTTAGTGTTCGCTACTCTGATGATGAGTGTTCATAATGAGGTACATTCTGGTGGTTAAACATTAATATGGTAAGATGAACTGGTCGACCATTACAATAATTGTTAGTAAACACGAGTGCGTGGTAAAAAATATAAAGAAGCGTACTAACGGCTGCCGACGCACCAGCCATGAAACAATAGCCAGCGATGCCTGAAATCGTCGAAAGGTACACAAGTTCACAATCCGATGGTTACCTCCATGATAGGTCTTCTATTGGATCGTTCATGTGGAACGATTTCTACGCATTCCGGCGATAAAGTAACGTTCCGTGCCCGTTTACTATTCAATTTAACCCTGTGGGTTTTGATTGCGAAACGTTATAATAAATAAAAAAAAAACACTGAAGAATGAAATCACAAGTCTAGTCACTTTCCATGTTCACAGATAAAAAATAGCAAAAACTAAAAAATACACAAAACAACTTCGTATTCGCGGACGCGCACGAAATTCGAATGTAGAAAGTAATGTCGGCGGTTGTGCGCCCAATGGCCGCGTGGAGCGCAGACTGAGCACGGAGCGGAGCAGCGCGTACGCGCGTGCGTGCATAGAACCGCATGCGCAAGTAGATATGGTGGGATATTGTTTCAGCCGATATAATTATGTTTACTTAACTCGGGTTCGTTTACCAGTGCATCTGTACAGTGTTAAATCGAAATAGAAACAGAAGACAGAGTCGAGAGGCTTACTTGGAACCTGTAGGTAATCACAGCTTATATCAATATGGTATTAATGATACGGATGTGCTTGGATGTATAATGGGAACCTTTCATTTAGTCACACGTTAATCTTGAACACTAAGTAAGCACACAGCTGTTGCATGTACGAAAGTACTATAATTGTTAATTATGATCGTCGTGGTGGCCTAGTGGTTAAAACACCAGCCTCTCAAGTATGAGTGTGAGGGTTCGATTCCAAGTCAGGCAAGTACCAATGTAACTTTTCTAAGTTATATGTACTTTCTAAGTGTATCTTGGACACCAATGACTGATTAAAAGTTGAAGGAAAACATCTTGAAGAAACATGGACTTTAAGTCTGAAATCGCAAACCCGCATTGCACAAGCATGGTGATTACGCTCAATCCTTCTTGAATCAATGAGAGGAGACCTGTGCCCAGCTGTGGGACGATATAAAGGTTGATGATGATGATAGTTAAATTCTTTCTGTAAATAAAATGAACTATTATGTAAATTAAACGTATTGTCCATAATTAGTAAATGCAACAGCATAACTTGTCACGTAACTTGAGGTAACACGAGAAAGCGATGGACACAAAACAGAGACAAGTACAATTGCTATGCAATCAACGATAGCTATTAGAGAAGTGACTCGATTAAAAAAAGGATGATTTACATAGTAATACAGAATAAATTCTTTACGTTTCTCTGACAATACGTGAGTTGTGATAGCTAATGATTAGTTAAGATTATATTGAAACGCTACGTAACTTCCTGTAGAAATCTATAATTTATCTGGAAAATACTGTTTGAAGAAATAAAACTGGCAATGTAGAATTATTCTATTTTTACAATTTACCTAGTAAAAGATTTACTTTCAGAAGCTTTCGCTGAACCAAAGGCAAAAAGCACAATGCGAATATAAAAAGCTTTCTAAAATTGTTTTATGCGGACTCGTGAAGCGTGCCTGTCACAAAGTTAATTAGAATGTATACCTTTATGAATTTGTAAATGAATGTTACTGTCACCGCCAATGTGCCTACAAAGGAATACTTTGAAAACCACTCTGATATTTGAAATTCGTTTTCATCAACATTTCTTGTCCTTTTGGTTTGCTAGGCCACTCTTTTTCTATCTATTGTCTTCTTCTATTGTGTTTGTATCAACAAAATTCTCTTTAACGGGTCTTTATTAGGGTCTGAAGGTAAAGCGACGGTTGCTGGGGTCGGTTCTCAGGTGACCATATATTACATATTCCTTCCTGTCTCATTAACAACGTTAAGCCAATGCTCTCATTTGTGAGTATTTGACTTATTACGGATTGTCAGAAGCCTGTTTCTTTTTGGGTTGGATGGGAAATTCTCAAATGACCTCTCCCGCTCTGGGCGGAGCGGAAGGGCGGAAAGGTGTGTGAGACTTTTACTGAATAAAACCCACCCGTGTTTCTTCACTTGCCGGTGCGCCAGGGCCACGGTTTCTTTATTAACCAACCCGCAACCCTGGCCCAGGAGGCATCGGTCCTCGTGGACCCCGTCACGGTGTACTGACGGGCGTCTCCTGCGGCGGTTAGAGGCGTGACGGCGCTGAGGTTCCTGCTCCCTCACGCGCTCCGGCTCCTCCTTTGCCAGCATCACAGCTTCGCAGGAGGTGACGGCCTGCCATACACTCTCGATCCGAACCATGGCCTGGACCAGGACGTCAAAAGCCTGTCCGACGAGGGTTTTCCTGTTACTCAGTAACTGGTTTGTGGAGGTCACATAGACAGTCACTCCATGCAAAATATTAGTATTCAACGAGATCCGGCTAGGTTAGAAACAAACATCAACAAAGTAAAGAAAACGCTAGGCAGATTTATGCTCTTTGATGTTAAAAAATGCTTCAGAAGTTAACTTCCTAGATTGTATCTAATAACCATAACTGAGACAATTGCAGCACAGGTGCAAAGTGGATCACGTATCGGTGTTGCGCGACATTGCCACGCTCTGAATCTTATGACTATTGGTAAATATTCATCATGTGGTACTTCGTGTCTGTATATTATGTGATCCTTGTCTCAACGAGTTCATATTCAAAATATCGGATGTTTCAATTAAACACAGTCATATTTAAAACAGTTCTTTGTAACATTATAACGCTCAAAATGTTGAAGCGCAAAGGAGAGTAAAAATCACTTTAATTCACGAAAATGTGCCTGCAATAGCAAAAGGAATGCCTCTATGACCAGATGTATGAATGTAAACGATGTAAAGGTAGTATGAGTATGTAAAGGTCGTAGCAGGCGGCGTTCTGTAGTTTCTGCTTATCCCCTTGGGAGGAAGTCGTAAGTTTATGTTTGTAAGTTTGGAACGTTCCATAAATTGTAGTTTTTAAAACCCTTTCAAGGAATCCGAGTGCATATATATGAGTAGCAATAATAATCATCTGATTAAGTAATAAATCTAACAAAAATTAGATTGTATTCATAAGGCATCCCAAGCAAAAGTCTGTGGGTTGTAATGCATAAAGAAGTATTGAAACGTGTCAATCATGAATTTTTGAATGGTCTGTATTAGTTGTGATTGTGACTGGTTAGATTATGCACCTAATTTATTATTCTGTATTTATTGTTTGATAGCATACAACAATCGTCGACCTCCATGGCGGAGCGGTCAACACGCCTGCCTGCGACGTGGAGGCCGGGTTCGATCCCGGCCAGGTCATGATGGAAAACGATCATTTCCTGATTGGCCTGGGTCTTGGATGTTTATCTATATATGTATCTATTACAAATATAGTATCGTTGAGTTAGTATCCCATAACACAAGTTGAGAACTTACTTTGGGGTCTAGCTCAATCAGTGTGTAAAAAAAAATAATTAAAAAAAGAATCGCACAATGTCTGAACTTAGTAGCTGATAGCATAAACTGATTGAACATTTTAAGTTAATCTGATCTGAAACTATATTAAAGAGGCACCACACTGCGCATCTAGCGTTTGGCAATATGACCAGTTAGGGCAGCTAGGAACAAAAATGTAAATTATAAATGTTAAGACTTAGTTTTTAAGAGTTATATGTTTGAATTATTGGTGGAGGGATTATGATATATTATAATATGTGGGTACTTGTTTCACGAATGTCAGTCAGTCTGCGATCAGCCATTAAACTGTGTAACGAACGCTCCTTGTTTTATTCAAACATTATCCAAGAATACCACACTAATATCTATCTCGTTTATGTGAAAATCTAATCTGGCAGTTTTTGCCAAGGAAACCTTAATGGAACATTCGGTTAGTTTTTTGATAAAAGTTCAGTGGTGCCAAGAGGCTTGTTCGTGAAACTGAAAGCAGTTGCGTTATCCAATTGCCAAGCTTTTTTGAATCGTTTGTTGAAGCCGGGGGGAGGAAGTTTCAGTTTCACAAAAAGGCTTTTCTAAAAACACCTTTTTGTAAAAGCCCACCCATTTTACTACACACAAAATTTTATTGAAGTAAAAGGCTGATCATAATGACATTAGGCACTTTTAATTACGACAAGGCGCGGTCGCTCCCAGTAAGGGGCGTTGAACTAATGGCTAATAGACGTAAAGCATTACTCGGCTGCAGTAAAAAAATACGGGCTGATGATCGCACTTTTACGAGTAAGAGGTAAAAAGAGTATGGGGAGGTAGAAAACGATTTATGAGTCAACATAGTCGGCTCAAATATGCAGTTTGCTCATACTTTTAAAAGACTATTAAAAGGGGATAGATGGGTAGTTAAATGGAATACAAGACGACAAAATGGTTACCAAACTGGCGTCAATTTTTGTAGAAAGTAATCTAATCCATACTAATATTATAAATGCGAAAGTAACTCTGTCTGTCTGTCTGTTACGCTTTCCCGCTTAAACCTCTCAACCGATTTTGATGAAATTTGGCACAGACAATCTTTAGACACTGAGAAAGAACATAGGCTACCTTTTATCCCGGAAAATAATGATGTTCCCGAGGGAAATCTAAAAAGCGCGATATAACCGAACTCCACGCGGGCGAAGCCGCGGGCGGAAAGCTAGTGTAGAATAAAGAACTTTGAACTAGAATTTTGCGTAATGATTTGATGGATATAGATAAAGCAGGAAGAAGTCGAGATCTTCATTCTCCTGGCTTCATCCTAATTTCTTTGGGATCGACGCAATATATTTTTTCTTCCATACCTCTCCATTAAACCTCATCTGTGTCATGTAGTCACCCCCTTCTCAACCATATCATCATTTACACATTGTATCCATCTTTTCGTTGGTCTTTCTCTACTGTATCTAAAAAGTCAAGATATGAATCGATTTTCATTTTTAAATCACTAACTCTGCAAAGACTTTTTCAATCAATTAAGTAGTGAAATGTGCGATTTAAATGCTGAAGTAATTGCAAATAAAACTAGTCACTGAATCCCCATTATATTATAGATCACGTCATAAACCGTAGTATCCGTTCCGTGAAAGAGTCTTAAGCGACCGACAATATCTAGCAAAATAGATATTCATCGACTACCAATGATTCAGTCAAGTGACATAATTCCTTACACGCATGACAATTTCAATTCCAGGGATCTGTCCGAAGCCATAAAATGATTCCTATTAAGGACGACAATGTATATAAAAATCCACCGCCAAGGAACAAATGTCTCCTGGTCAAATTATGTCATAATCCCACATACACTTATTCAAATTCCAGGCATTAGTATAAGTCTGCAAGTAAAATCTATAACCAATAACCACTACAATGGCCATAAAAATTCCACCGAACCACCGAAGTCCAAATCAGCTGATATTCTGGCGCCCAGCCAGGGTCGTCGGCAGACTTGCGCATTGCGTCGGTAAACAGTTTCGTATTGACAAACCTGGAGCCGCGATGTTCAACAAGCTTATTTTTTTATATGGCAACATTATTTACTGCGTAAGGACGTGTATGGGATGTATTTGTAGTTTATTAGTCATTATTGGCATTAAAGGACCAATGAGGATAGTGCATCAATTAGCTGGATATGCTGGTTGTGTGAAATATTTAATGGAGTATGTATGGGTAAATTTTTCACTTGGTTCCATTCAAAGTAATATTGATGAAGTTCAAAGTTATAGTAGACATTGCTGAGAAATAAATAGCGTTCGTTCTATACTCACGCCAGAAGTACTGTTTGTTATCTTGAATACATAATGCAGGTTCAAATGAGGCTGGTTGCACAATGACGCATGAATAGTGTTTGCATATAGTGGAGAAAAATAGTGCATTATAAACCAGCTAATCTTGGAACCTTTATGAGTGACTATGAATTTAGGCTATCAGGCTTAGACATACCATCCTCCTACTCATTGCAAAAGGTCATAACACCCACCGTATCGTTATTGCTAATAAATTCTGCATCGTTTGACAGGTTTGTGGAGGCATAAACTCTATTTCTTACGTGAAAAGGGCGTGACGTTAACACTTGCTGGAACAAGAAAAGGCAAATACACATAATAAGTAATTTCATTTGGTGAAACCGACGCTCAAGTGCTGGGTGCCGGTTGCATCGTGCAGGAGTTATGTAACGCTACTACCAGTAGTAGACTTATCAGATTATCTAGTCAGATAGTTGAACCATTCATATCCTCGAAATATATTCGAGCGTGTATTTTACAACATACCATTTGGAATGTTGACCTTTTTGTTTAAGTTACAGTAATATTTAATAATACATCTTTTAGGTATTATTCGTTAATTTAACAATTACACCAAGGCCTGTAATATTATATCTAATCACTGAATTGCGTGTCATATCAAATTCTATTATTGTACAAAAAATCTCAGCACAGACAACCTCAGTCCATGTCTTGAACAAATATTTGCTCACAAAAAGTAGGCATTAATTTTGCCGTACTATGTGCTGTACCATTCGCCGTTATTAGTTTGTTTATCAATATAAACCTGATGACGACATACCCTGACAATGCTATTAGGCAGCGATTACGTCAGCGATTTATAACGCGAACTTTCATAGCTGAATCTATTAGCGATAGCATTAATCTTGGTTTAACGGTTGAACTTCGGTCTATTCACGGTGCAAATTGAATTTATTTTGTGTTTCAATTTAGAAAATGATTCACTGCAAGCGTTTCATAACAGGATTTGAAGTGAATTTACTGTGTTCAGTTCTAGGCCAATTGAATTGTATGCAATCAATTTAGTGCATCAAATTGTCATCCTGCAAACTATTGTAGTCATTTGCAGTACCGAAGCGTATTTGTCCCACAAAGACAAAAGCATTGTCACATAATGCGTTCCTAACTACAAGCGGACACAGGACGATATCCAATACATGAAAATCACCAAACAATACCTCTTTGTAAAAGGCTCCTCAATCAAAAAATAATACTGTTTCCCTAATTACTAAGCCTGTTAAACTAAGCTCGAGTATAATTGCAGAAAATTCGCGAACACACCGACGACACGCTATATTATAATATTTTATTTCAGCACAATACACCACTTCCTTCGAATATCACTTCCACGATAGTTTGATTCACTCGTCAAGTTTTCAACGCCACCATGTAAAAATATTTAAAGAAAAATTGCTTCTCTACGACTTTAACTGCGCGAGTTAAAAACGCGAAATAATTTTGTTAAATAGGAATCCAACATTTTTCCTTCCACGAGAAAGGAAAGAGTGGACTGTTTTGTTACTGTTGTTTAAATATAAAAATAAAAGTGTTGAGCGCCGGGACACGTCCGGACCGAGCCGGCGACGCGACTGCAAGGATCGACCGTGCCAACCCTAGGGGAGGCTGCGTAAGTGCGCGCGACCGACGATCAATTTTCCGCCTCCAATCTAGCCACATAAGGTCGTAATTCCACCACACTGTTTTTGTTCACAAAACACGTGCCTTTCATTACTAAAACGTCGCAAGAAGTTACGTCACACGTACAATAATCATGCTTATATTGAAAGCATAAAGTGGAAATTAGTTTGGCCATAAATTCTAGGGAAACGCTAGGGATGAGGCGCGGTCGCAGTGAACTTGAATGGGGGTATAAACTCGGGGTGGGCGTTGTTTCGCTTAGAGGGCTGTTACCGGGCGCTTTCATTAAACTCACTTTGTTATCACGTCAATATAACCATCCGGATATGTTCTAGCACTCCTCTGGGTCATATGTTGCTCACATATTAAACAACAGGGTCTGTTTTCCATTAGAGCAATCATTGTATTGTTTTGTAGCAGGCAGAATTCTAATTGCGTTTTTTTCAGTTTCTTTTCAATAAAAAATTGTCTGCCATTCACAAAGAATGTAAAGCTAATTACTCTATTCAAAAGTTCAAAAGGAACTCAGTTATAATGCTGCTGGATCCCCCCAAAAGATTCGCTATTTTGCCATTCGCTGTTTATAATTACGCTGGGATCCCCCCACCCCACCTTCTGACCACAGACTTCATCCCAATCTATGGGGGGTGTACACGTGAGGCGGTCAGATGCAGCATTCACGTGAGCGAAACTTTGTTCCCAATCAATAAAGATAAGGTACAGCACGTGACCGTTATATGACAACGAATTTTTGGAAACACTGGCTTAGTGGCGGGTTGTTTCTATCCATTCTGTGAGGCAGTTCGTTTCTAAAACCGTATCTGCCAGTGTCAAATTTAAGTATCTATACAATATGTAAAGAAAACCCTGTCCGACCCATAAGGATAGCAAAGGTTAGGTATACACTTGACCAAATATAATATAAAATTTTACGTAATCATCATAGTAACAATACTAATGAATTTTGAAATAATCCTTTTTTCCCGGGAATTAATTCCAATTTCCCCGAAATTTGGTAATTTTTAAAAAAGTGACAACACCGGTATTATTGTAAGCGAATAGCGACGCGACCACGTCACAGGTACCGCGTGCCCTGCCCCCCGCCGCCCGCGGAAGGGGTTGCTTATCGCACATGTATTAAGTTACCTCTTTTTGCTAAATAATATTTATTTTTTTAGGGGGATTTTTTTTTAAGTTTAGCCCGACTTTGTAAGCATTAGTAGAATCAGTTATCGATACCTTACAATACCTATTACCTTCACGGATCGGACAGGGTTTTCTTTACATATTGTATATCTGCTGTAGTATATCTTCAATCACATTTTGATGGATATTGCCACACCATTGTCACTTTCAAAAGATCATAGAAAGACTGCTTGAATTGTGATAGTGGGAAATAAGTTCTCTTTAATCTTTGCTAAATGGACAAGACGTAATACACGGGCTTTGACAAACTTAATTGGTGACCCACCCCCCTTAATTCAGTTTTAAATAAAATTATTTATAGTAAACTAGCTTTCCGCCCGCGGCTTCGCCCGCGTGGAGTTCGGTTATATCGCGCATTTTAGATTTCCCTCGGGAATATCAAATGTTTCCGGGATAAAAAGTAGCCTATGTTCTTTCTCAGGTTCTAAAGATTATCTGTGCCAAATTTCATCAAAATCGGTTGAGAGGTTTAAGCGGGAAAGCGTAACAGACAGACAGACCGACAGACAGACAGACAGAGTTACTTTCGCATTTATAATATTAGTATGGATAAAATTATGTTTATTTATCTCCACAAATTATGTTCTTCTACTTAAATTGAAAATTATGTTGGGATTTTTTTTTTGTTTATGATCTGGAGTTTAAAATATGCCTAGGCCTGTATTTTAGAACTTCAGGCCAACCATTATACCATATGTTGTATAATGGTTAATGGAAAAGGTTGTCAGCGTTTTGAGCTGGGTGTGTTCGTGTGTATGTGGAGGTGTGTGTCTATGCATGTGTGTACGCGTGTGTATACCTACATTTATAGTACGCACGACAGCAGGTCAACCTACCTGAAATTGTCGAAATTTCACAAACAACCATAAGCCTTAATGCTTTAACGATAAAGTTGAAAAGTAATAATG
Source organism: Sesamia nonagrioides (assembly GCA_017933935.1). Taxonomy (NCBI): domain Eukaryota; kingdom Metazoa; phylum Arthropoda; class Insecta; order Lepidoptera; family Noctuidae; genus Sesamia; species Sesamia nonagrioides. The sequence goes on from JADWQK010000827.1 coordinate 333,800, forward strand.
AAATCTGTCAAATTGTAGTAGCTTGATGTGCTGTCGATGTGTGTACATATATATAAATGTATTTAATTATGTAAATGTGCCAATAGGATTCAATATGAAGTTTTAGTTACAGAAAACACTAATAAACATCACAACATAACAGTGTTTATTAATCAAAGGATAAATTATTACATAAATATTGCATAATAAATGCCAGGAAAACCACATAGCTATTATTAAAATATAAATAAATCAAAGAATCCAATACATTGATAAAATATTAAACTAAGGTAGATATGTCACTAGCGCACTAAAAATGAAGCGTACAAAAGGAATTAAGTCCTGTATCTGGCTTTAGTCACTTTCGATACACTCGTAAAAACAAACGACAAACACTAAGGGCGGGTTGTTTCACGTTCACTTAACGCATGCGTAAAAGTTAAAAATGGTGCTAACCATCGTCAAGTCAAAAAATGAGTTGTTTCACAATACGTAAACGTTAACGCACGCAAAAAAAGATACGATTACGATAAACTGACGGGTTGTTTCACGTTCACTTAACGCATGCGTAAAAGTTAAAAATGGTGCTAACCATCGTCAAGTCAAAAAATGAGTTGTTTCACAATACGTAAACGTCAACGCACGCAAAAAAATACGATTACTTTAACCGATGCTCCGAGCACTGGTTAACGTAACTTATGTCAAGTTGTGTTTAGTCCGCCGTGGTGTCAATTAGTGAAAACAACATAAACTCCCTTTTGTATTATATTTTATATACAAGTATTTGTATTATATATACAAGTACCGTAAAAAGAAAAAGAAAGGTGTTTAGCAGCCCAAGTTGTTTGTTTTTTTTTATATTACTGTTGTTGTCTGTTTCTTTACAGAACAACACATCTTTATATTTTTCAAGCGAAGATTGAAAGCGATCTTTCTCATTTTTTGTGAAGTTAGTGAAATGAAATGAAATCGTTTATTAAGCAAGTAGGATCACTGATCACTTTTACACGTCATGTTTTATTTTTTTTCCGTTCTCTAAAAAAAATATGTTTACATTATAGAATATACGTGTTTTGTTAGATTGCAATGTTTAACATATACCTACTTATTAAGGCCTTAAACATAGTAACTATGTTTAAGTGTATGTAGTAGTACGAGTGAGTGTAGTAATTTACTTACTTTGGTGTGTATGGTGGGGGATATATAAATAATAAATAAATATATACGGACAAATCACACAGATTGAGCTAGTCCCAAAGTAAGATTGAGACTTGTGTTATGGGATACTAACTCAACGATACTATATTTATAATAGATACATATATAGATAAACATCCAAGGCCCAGGCCAATCAGGAAATGATCGTTTTCCGTCATGACCTGGCCGGGGTTCGAACCCGGGGCCTCCACGTCGCAAGCAGGCGTGTTGACCGCTGCGCCACGGAGGACGACAATGTTTATGTTTGGTTACTATGTATTATACCTTAACCGGCTATTAATATTGTAACATATAATTGGTTTTTGTCCCAAATATATAAAATAAAAATAAAATGTATCCATTTTTCGTCAAAGTATAGCTTTTCTATAGGTACACAGTTTTCTAGTATAAACGGACTTAATTTATAAAATGGCACGAAGTTATTTCCCACAACAATAAACAATAATACCAAGAAAGTTAGATAAACTACAGCACGTGACAGTTGCCTAGATAAAATTTGCTGGGGCGATGTATGTGGCCGGGTACATCGTTGCAACGCAATGTACCTATTCGTGCGCAGACGATGTAGCATCCGGGGCGCTGTCGGTAAAGTGGCGCGCTTCAAAATCAAAGTACTTGTCGCGACAATATTCTCTGGAGTAGTCACACCTACGTCACTTCAGTGTCGTCCAGACTTTGAAGTAGGACTGACGTTCTTTTTGCATATTTTTTACATTGTTTTTGTTTTATTTGTTATGTAAACATGTAATAAATAATAATTTATTGACATATAATGCAAAGCCACTGCTTCCTCCATCGTCTCGGCCGCACAACTAAACAACGAATATTCGCCGTAGGCCGATTTCTGAATCTTCGCCCGCCAATGAGAAGAACATCGTGTATGTCTGACAAGGACAACAGATATTTTGCGCGCCAAAGCGACACGAATCTTCGCCTGCTAATGTAGCCCCGGCATTTAACGAACGTTAAACATCATCAAAGTTACGTTAACGGACGTAACTTTTTGACGTACGTATGTTACGATTACCAACCGTTTGAAACAACCCGCCCTAACAGCGCAAACGACAAACACTAGCCATCTTTTTCTTCTCTATGCTTTAGATTGCGCCCCATCTCAATCACACTGTACCAATGCATGCCAAATAAAAATATGCATGTGTGCTGCTGCTGTGTTCGGCACATTTTTTTTGGTCAGTTTGTTAGAATATATCGTATCTGTTTAATATTTTATCAATGATCCAATACTGTTGAGTAAATTCACAAATACCCGCCGTATAGAGAAAAGAACATTGCGTTTAGGATAATCAGGGTATTATTTTTGTAGAAGTTAATTTAATGAATAAAATAATGCTCAGAGTTCCAGGCGCTTATCTTAATTAGAAGCTGCAAACCTAGGAGCGTATAGACTAGTAAGCTATGCAGTTCATTGCATAGGTATTACGTTAATACAGTTGAGTGCATTTGTGCTCTGTTTATATTAAAATAGTTGAGTCTGGTTTTTTAGTAAAAAGATATGTATTATTGCCGATTTAAACGCGTGAATGCGAAATTACATCATCAACAAAACGACATAATTTTTTATCAAAATCATGTACTGTTTTTTGCAAAATTGATTTCCTCTTGATCTCCCTGATGGCGATGCGATTGAAGAGGTCTATGAAGGAATGCAAAAGATGCCTATTTACTTATGCTTTGAAGGCTGATGTGTTATATTATACGTGGAAGGAAACAAGACGCTGGCAGAGAGAATTAAAAGAAAAAGATTATTGGAACTAAACTGAGAATCAGTACGTCAAAATGACATTAGTCAGTCTCTTAAAAAAGGCCCACCGTCCACCACCTCCTAGTGTTTTAGCTGGGATGATGTGGTGATACAGACGACAGCACATCAAGCTACTACAATCTGTCAGGTTTCCTTATTAGATTTTCAACTTTATCGCCAAAGCATTAAGGCTCAAGGTTGATTGGGAATATTTGACGGTTTGGGGTAGCTTGACCTGCTGTCGTCCGTACAATCGTAGGTATACTAGTAATTGTACAAGTAATTAACATCATGAACCTACACACACAAGTTACTTCCTGATAAGCCTATTAATAAAAATGCTAGTTTGTGAGGGTGTATGTATGGATAGAAGTTTGTTGCTCTTCACGCAAAAAATACTAAACGAATTTGTATGAAATTTGGTACCCGGAGTGCTTATAACCAGAATTTTTGTACTATAGGTTTGAATTAGTTTCTATGCACCATAAATGAGGATTGCAAGTTGCTGCAGACGTCGATGACACAACTCTAAGGACCGCCGAAGCTTTCCTAATTTTGTTCACTATTCGACAGCGTAGACGGCAACCAACTACAGAGTTATAAACTTGTTGCATTTTCTAGAATACTTACAGACCAATTCAGTTTAAAAACAAAGAATAAAACTGTGATGACCATACGTCATAGAGTGAATATATTCAGGAGGCGTGCCCCGAAGGAAGCAGCAAGCGTTGCATACAAATGTGCCAAAACAAAATATTAAGAACGGAAGCTTGGCCCCACTGTTTCGCGAGCTGGTGTAAAATGTTGCCATCTGCATAACTGATGGGAGTCGCGATGTGGATAACGTAGTGTGTCGGCTTGAACATTTTAGTGTAGGTTCCATTTTGATCAGTGGGTTTCATTTTGACATTTCAACAACATTCATTGTGTTATTTACGTTTTTAAACAGACACATTAACGAATATATGAAGCAATGGATTGAAAATTTGCTTTGAATTCCAACTATTAGTAATAGCACGTTAGGCAATTAGGGTGCTGGTTTAAGTAAGGTTATACAATATGTAAAGAAAGCCCTGTCCGATCCGTGAAGGTGTTGTTAGGTATCGATAACTGATTCTACTTATGCCTACAAAGACAGGCTAAACTTAAAAAAAATCCCCCTAGAAAAATAAATATTATTTCGCAAAAAGAGGTAACTTAATACATGTGCGGTAAGCAACCCCTTCCGTGGGCGGCGGGGGGTAGGGCACGCGGCACCTGTGACGTGGCCGCGTCGCTATTCGCTTATACATATTAATACCGGTGTTGTCACTTTTTTAAAAAGTACCAAATTTCGGGGAAATTGGAATTAATTCCCGGGAAAAAAGGATTATTTCTAAATTCATTAGTATTGTTACTATGATGATTATGTAAAATTTTATATTATATTTGGTCAAGTGTTTACCTAACCTTTATTATCCTTATGGGTCGGACAGGGTTTTCTTTACATATTGTATAATATACTAGCTGTGCCCCGCGGTTTCACCCGCGTAAGTTTCGAACCGAAAGAGCTCAGTTGATATAAAATAAGCGCCTGTTAAAATAATGGGAGCAATATGTACGTCCGCATTTGCTCCCGTTTTCGCAACATTTTTTGTTCCTGTTCTGCTCCTATTGGTCATAGCGGGATGTTTTATAGCGTATGTCCTTTCTCAGGCTCTAGACTATCTGTGTAATAAATTTCATTACAATCGGTTCAGTAGTTTTGGCGTGAAGGCCAGACAGACAGACAGACAGAGATGCTTTCGCATTTATAATATTAGTATGGATGATTAATGCGTTAAATAAAGACATTGTCCAGATATGGCTAATATCTAGTATTTCAGATGAGTCATTATAAGGTGGATGTTTTTTCGAAGGGTTTTAAAACGTTGAACAAAGCTTCAAACCGCGTTGGTTATATTAGCGCTGTCTTTTCTACATAATATAAGTCGTACTAGGTATACTCTCTCAGTGTTCCGTCGTTCTATACTCTTTTTTTTGAAATGTCGTCCACACAGTTTTTTTTTTTTTTTTTTTTTTAATTCTTCAATGACCACCTAAGGTCCATTGAGAATTACACAATGCAAGCGGTACGATGGGACTGACTGGCATCTATGCCGGCCCCAACGGTACCTTGTGTAACTGAGTAGACACGGACTCCTCGTTCTATACTCTGCGTGCGGCAGAGCAAGGACCAATAAATACCACAGTAACTAAAACAGTTCTACCTCCATTTTCATTTTTTGTTACAGCCCGGACTGAGCATCCGTAAAAGTATTGAGATCATGTGCTCATGGCCAAACGTCCTTCATTATCACCATAAACCTTTTTTTTTTATCGTCCCACTGCTGAGCACAGGTCTCTTCTCATACAGAGAAGGATTGAGCGTAATCACCACGCTTGCTCAATGCAGGTTGGCGATTTCAGACTTATAAAGTCCAGGTTTCCTCAAGATGTTTTCCTTCACCTTCAGTCATTGGTGTCCAAGATATACTTAGAAAGTACATATAACTTTAGAAAACTTGCCAGACCTGGAATCGAACCCGCGCACTCATACGTGAAAGGCTGGTGTTTTAACCGCTAGGCCACCACGACGTCCTTGATTTTGGTTAATATTGGAATCAAGACAGCGGTGAATTTGGTGGGTAACCGAAACGCATGGACCACAGAACTAAATATATTATAGAGAACGGAAACAGTGTCCCACTGTGTGGTTAGCTGCAGAACCCTATCATTTATTCAGATCGCAACGTTTAATGCTATCTGCATAAATGATAGGGGTCGAGTGGTGTATAGCTGTGAGAAACTATTCGACACGTTGGAGGTTATGTCCGATCTATTAATAAGAACAATTTTGCATTAAGGAACTTTTGATCATCTATACATTTTATTTTATATTTATAGTTAGTTTTCTCGGTGGTAGGCCATAACATCGGCTGCCGGCGGAAGTTACCACCCACCAGACAAAGTCTTGCCGCCAAGCGATTCGTCGTGTTCCGGCATGATGTCTGGTGAAGCCGTATGGAGGACGGGTCTGAGCAGTTGTGTTTGATGTGTGGCGGGTACGATGCGCCAAATGTTGTTGTGTCGGGAGTTTGGTTGTGGAGAGTCTCCAGATCAATCTCCCTCTAGCGCAGCTTCGTTTGGTCGTGTTGGTCTTGGGTTTAACATTGCATCACCTCGCTCAACTGCCGTCATCCTTCCTATTTCTTAGTTTTTTAAGTGAATAGGCTTAATAAACTAGTGCGCTTTACCATCAACGATTGCATCACTGCTTACCATCAGGCGGGATTGCAGTCAAGCACTAGTTTATAATTATTAAAAAAATAATAATAATAATAGTGCAAGAAAAACAAAAAATCCACCAGGACGAAACTAGCTGTGGAAGCTCTGTTATGATATAAATCAAAAGGCACAGATTGTAAACATATCTTTATCAACTGACAGAAGATTAGATTATAGGCTTCATGCGAAGTTACATCTATCACCTTGAATCACTTGGAACCAAAACTTATCTTACTCAATAATATTGTAACAATATTTCTAGCAATTATATCGTATGTATAAAGCCAGATCACATAACACTCATATCAAGTTTAATTAATCCAACCGGCAAGCGAGCGTGTTCATTCAATCAATTTAATAAAGCCTTGTACTTTGGGTATGTGTACATCTAAAAGTACGTAACTGCGAGCTGAATGCAGCGGGTTTTCCAATTACCACGAGCCTAGCTCGATGTCAGGTCTGGAGTACATTCTACTATTAAAAAAGAAACAGATACAACAAATGGAAAAAGGCTATACATATAGCTACTCAATATTTCCTTAGAAATAGAATGTTTCATAGGTAACCTAACCATGTTTCAATTGAAAAGCTTTAGGAGGTGAAATTCATCGCTGCAATGCTTGGAATGACTGCCGGTTCGATTAGGGAGATATCGACATCCGCTTACAAAAGGCAAAGATTTATAGCATATTACTAGCTTTCCGCCCACGGCATCGCCCGCGTGGAGTTCGGTTATATCGCGCTTTTTAGATTTCCCTAGGGAACATCAAATTTTTCCGGGATAAAAGGTAGCCTATGTTCTTTCTCAGGGTCTAAAGATTGTCTGTGCCAAATTTCATCAAAATCGTTTCAGTAGTTTTGGCGTGAAAGCCGGACAGGCAGACAGACAGAGATACTTTCGCATTTATAATATTAGTATGGAAGTATGGATTTTGTAGAAAACCTGTTTTTTTATTGTTTTATGGTGGAAATCCGCATGGACCCCCTTCATTATGGGGTGACAGAGGGAAATGCCGGACTCATACCGGTAAAACCACTGCTGTGTTACACCTTTATCATAGCCGGGGGCGTGGGATTCGCATATTCATTCCCTTTTCCCTTTATTTCAATCGAATAGCGTTGATGATTACTGCTGCTGCCTAATCGACGAACACATTTTTGTAAAATGATTGCGACTAGTTGAGATCTTTTGGATCGCAGTTGATCTTAAAATTATATCAACCAAACCAACTAGTCGCAATCATTTTACAAAAATGTGTTCGTCGATTAAGCTGCTGGTTTGATTAGGAAGGACTTTTACTTATAAAGCTGCAGGCAGGTGCCCACGAACGCACGACTATGGTAAGATCGTGGAGACGAGCAAAGAAATAAGACTTTACAGTAACAGCGTGGACAGGCGATGCGATGCGATGCGACGGGGTGGGTCAAGGGGAGGGGGACACTAAATAAGGCGAAAGTTTGTGAATAAGTGTATGTTTGTTACTACTTTATGCTCAAACGGCTAGGCCAATTTTGATGACATCTGACACACAGATGGTTTATAAATAGAATTAACAGATAGAAGAAATTTTCCAGTGAGATTAAAACGTATGCGGGTGAAACCGAGAGACGCGGCTAGTTATTGATCACAAACAGTGGCAACTCAACAAGTAACTCTAGTGCTATTTTACAATGCTACTGATAATATAAGCCTCGTATAGTAAGCTTTATATGGACCTAAGACTGCTTAGAAGACTATAAACATCTCAGTTGGTAGTGTGATTGGACAGCCAATGCCTTCGAATTGGCTCGTAAGAGGATTACATACGAAGTAAAAGGCAGTAGCAATCAGCAATCAGTCTGCGAAGCGTGATTAGTATATTAAACTAACTGTAACCAGCACGGTAAATGCGTAACACACTGTCGGTAGCGATGGGTTTCATTTTGACAGTTCAACAACATTCATTTGTAATTATAAACTAGTTCTTGACTGCAATCCCGCCTGATGGTAAGGAGTGATGCAATCATTGATGGTAAAGCGCACTAGTTTATTAAGCCTATTCACTTAAAAAACTAAGGAATAGGAAGGATGACGGCAGTTGAGCGAGGTGATGCAATGTTAAACCCAAGACCAACACGACCAAACGAAGCTGCGCTAGAGGGAGATTGATCTGGAGACTCTCCACGACCAAACTCCTGACACAACAACATTTGGCGCATCGTACCCGGCACACATCGCAACACAACTGCTCAGACCCGTCCTCCGTACGGCTTCACCAGACATCATGCCGGAACACGACGAATCGCTTGGCGGCAAGACTTTGTCTGGTGGGTGGTAACTTCTGCCGGCAGCCGATGTTGATTCATTGCGTTATTTAACGTTTTTGAGCAGATACATTTTCGAACATAAGAAGCAATGGATTGACAATTTGCTTCGAAATGATGCCAACTGATAGTAATAGTGTGTTACGCAATAGGGATGTATCCAAGGTATGAAAAAAAAATTAGTCCGTCTTATAGATAATAAAAAAAAAAAAATTAAGACCCGTATTTTTTATTTTGTCGAAATTACCAAAAACTACTGAGATATAGCGTATTAAAATTACGGAGTGGGAGCTAATTACGTCACGCAGTGGTATATTTCGTACCACGGCGTGACGTTATGCGACATTTCAAATCAATATATCTTCCTAAGTATTTGAATGAAAGAAAAAAATAAAAATACGTGTTCAATCCATACTAATATTATAAATGCGAAAGTAACTCTGTCTGTCTGTCTGTTACGCTTTCCCGCCTAAACCTCTCAACCGATTTTGATGAAATTGGCACAGACAATCTTTAGACCCTGAGAAAAAACATAGGCTACCTGTTATCCCGGAAAAATTTGATATTTCCGAGGGAAATCTAAAAAGCGCGATATAACCGAACTCCACGCGGGCGGAAAGCTAGTATTTTTTATAAACCTATCTGATGGGCATTAAATTATTTTTTATGATACAACCCAGTTAGGGTGCTGAAGAGTTCCATGTATAATGGTGCAAAATCAAATAACCAGCACTGCTGTATTTGTATGTATGATCGTTGTGCTTAATTTGATCGATTTAGTAGAGGACATTGTTTTGAAGACCGCATATAATCAACAGGGTCAAATTAAATTAGCTAGCGAAATTCCACAGAAATTATAGGAATAAATTTCTTAACACGATAATATTATGAAAAGGAATTAAGAACAATGCCAGGTCTCCATAGTAACTTTGGCTCATTATTAATTTGTCCCTAACAGTGAATATTCCAATGTTTATTTGTGCAGTATAATGTCAAAAGTATTTCTGTGATATCCATTTTTACATTGAACTTGTAAGAAAGAAGTTATTCAGACATTTTAAAAGGGAGGTTATGTTTTTTCACGGAGAGAAAATTAAACACAAATAAACTAATAAATAGTTTTATTATTTTTCACTATAATCAATTATCATCATCATCAATTTCATTATCAAATTCGATTAGTAATTCATCAAGAAACTGTGCAGGGGGTTCAATATTGTTTTGATGCCGAGCCCAACCTAAATACCATGAAATGGTCATAATGTGGGAACAGCATCCCACAGTTCATTTGCCTACCTTACAATTGCAATAATATTGACTTATTGCCTCCCTCCCATTTGAATTGTTATCAATCAACACATAAACAAAATATTCTTTTCTTCTTATATGGCGACTTTGAATTTTTGCTCTTAAAAGCCAAGAGCTTTGAGAGAGACAATTGTTCTATTAGATTATTGATTGATACCTCCCTGCACACTTCTTATATCGGCCATTAAAACCAATATGCTCACCATAATAAGATCGAGCCTGACGGAGTTGGTAGGTAGGTACCACAAGCTATCAAAATCAAATAGTGAAAATCTAGCTGGGGAAACTCAGTTACATTGCTGTTATTAACATTTATGTTTGAGAACTGTGCCCTTCTTCTATTATAATTGTTTTGTATAATAAACTCACTTAAAGTATTATTTTGGAACATTTTTTGTTGGATGATTTCTAATATCTGGGAAGCATCAAACCTGTCTGTGAGCGGTGGTCGAAATCTATTAATTAGGGCAGCAGCAATAGTAAAGTCAATCATGATATATGGTAAAGCTCTGTTGTTGAACTCGTGTCTGCAGATAGTAACAGCCCGAGTTTTGTTTGCCTCTGAAAGTGAAGTCCATTGCCGTAACAATGAACGGACATCATCAGATTCAATTCACGCTGCATCATCAGATTCACGCTGCATTCGTAATACATCTATACCAAAATTAACACAACGTAGTTGATGAGACATTGTCACAAAATGTGTGGTGGTATAAATATAACACAATAATTCTATAACTTGCGTAAACGTAATATAACCTAATGAATACGAAAAAAAAACAGCGAAAGAAAACCGAATCGTACTCAGATAACAATAAAAGATGTATCAATGTCAATTGTCAGTTTTGTCAAGATTTTGACAGATATGCAATTAACAGGGTTGCCATCACAAGACGATTATGTTATCGATTACAGATGGAAAATCGATTTTTTGAATTTCGTTTTTTATAATCATCTATGAATCTACTACAAACAGGACGAATGTTAAGAAAATACTAAGAAGAAATGAGAATAATGAGGTGGTAAAAAAAAGTTTTTTTTTTTTTTTTTTTTTTTTTTTTCTCTTTGTTTATTATTGCAATCTGTCTGGGAGACATTCAACAATACTTCAAAAATGATGTATGGTATGTGAGGTACAGGTCCAGTGACAAGCCCTCCAAAATGGTGTTTTAAACAATTAAGTCTTGAGGAACTCTCTTCTTTAGTCTCCTTGCACTTGGAAGTAAATCGTCCATAAGGTGGTGTGCCAATATGTTAGGGTGCTGCTGCAGTCTGTCTTTATATGTTGTGACTCTCTCCTTTATTTCCTCTTTTACACTTTTGATGCCAAGCTCTCGGTGAAGTCTTTCGTTAGTGACATACCATGGTGCGTCTACTATCATCCTTAGCATTTTTGATTGAAACCTTTGTAGGATTTCCAAATTGGAGTTGGCAGCCGTGCCCCATAGTTGTATTCCGTATGTCCATATTGGCTTTATTATACTCTTGTATAACAAAAGTTTATTTTCCATTGAGAGCTGGCTGTTTCTATTCATCAACCAATACATCTTGCGCACTTGTAGTCCCATTGCTAGGCGTTTGGTAAAAATGTGTTTTCTCCAAGTTAGGCGTCGATCCAGATACATTCCAAGATATTTCGCTTCGTCAGATTGTGGAAGCTGGACAGCATTCAGTGTGACTGGGGGACAAGTCTGTCGCCGGGTAGTAAATGTTACCTGAAGTGATTTTGTTTCATTGGCTTTGATGCGCCAGTCCTTTAGCCATGCCGTGATCTTATCCAGGCTGCTCTGTAATTTGCGAGAAGCTTGAATTGGTGAGTCATCTGATGCCATGATAGCTGTGTCATCAGCAAACGTGCCCATAACAACATTGTCAGATATTGGCAAGTCTGCGGTATAAAGAAGATACAGAGCAGGTCCCATTACACTACCCTGCGGCACTCCCGCTTGAATTTCTTTAAGTTCCGTATTTGCTTCACCGTGACTAACGAAAAAGTGTCTGCCAAGCAGGTAGGATCTTATTAGGCTGTAAAAGTTGGCGGGCAGTGTCTTTTTGATTTTATACAAAAGTCCATCATGCCAGACCCTATCAAAGGCCTGTGATATATCAAGGAAGGAAGCTGTACAATATTCTTTTTGTTCGAATGATTTTGATATACCATCAACGAGTCTATGAATTTGCTCGATTGTACCATGTTTTTCCCTGAATCCAAATTGGTGGTCGGGTATGAGGTTGTTTTCCTTAATAATTGGATTTAACCTTCCAAGGATCAATGTTTCCATTACTTTGGATGTAATTGGGAGTAGGCTAATTGGCCGATATGATTTGGCATCTTCTGGACTCTTGCCTGGTTTCAGGATCATTATAATTTTAGCTACTTTCCATTGTGGAGGTACATATTCCCTTCGAAGAATAGCGTTATATAACTGCGTCAGGAATATAATGCCCCGCTCTGGTAGTTCCTTTAGAATGGTTGATGTAATTAAGTCGTATCCAGGCGCTTTCCCTACTTTCAGTTTTTTGATTACAGATTTGACCTCTCCTCTGCTAAGTTTCTGGATGGGTAACTCTAGTTGATGCGTCTGGTTCAGCAGTTCTACAACCATTTCCGACTTTGTGGAACCAGTATCGGGGTTTGGTTGAAAGACTTCTTGCAGATGCTCCATGAATACGTTGGCTTTCTCGACATCATACCTAGCCCATGAATTATCTGCTTTGAGCAGAGGTGGTTGGTAAGTTATTGGGCGTTTGAGGCCTTTTGTCGCTTTCCACAATGAATAGTCTGTAGATGATGTAGCATCCAGATTTTGCAGGTAAGTTGCGATTTTTTGATTTCTATCATCGCTTAATAGTTGCTTGAGTTGTTTGGCTAATCTATTGTATGTCGTTTTGTCCCCTGGGTACCGAGTGGTTTGCCATCTCTTTCTTGCTTTACGCTTTTCATCTAGTAATTTTCTTATAGATGGTGAGCATTGGAGGCTATCTTGATTTATGGGCTTTGGTGGAGGCGTGGCTTCCCATGCAGCCTGTTGGACTGTGTTGTTAAAATGCTCAACTGCGCTTATAATGTCTTCATCCTCCCGTAGCGGTACTTTGACATCAAGAGATTTAGTTATTAATTCTCGAAAGTATTCCCAGTTGGTTCTATGGGTATGTAGTCGACAAGGTGTTTCCTTTTTCATAATTCTTCGACTCAATAATACTTCTACAGGAGAATGGTCAGAGGACAGGTCAGTACTGGAGTTGCAACTGAAGTCGGTGTTGCTAATACCTTTGGTAACACAAAAGTCAATCAGATCTGGCCTCCTATTTCGATCAGTGGGCCAGTATGTTGGTTCTCCTGTTGAGATAACGCCCAGTCGGAGATTGTTTATCGCTAAGAATAACTGTCGGCCCTTTGCATTTATGGTCCGAGAACCCCAGAATGTATGTTTGGCATTAAAGTCACCGCCAGACACAAACCGCTGTCCTAATGTTTTAAGGTATTTTTCGTATTCCTCTTGCTTTATGACGTGCTTTGGAGGGCTATATATTGCTGACACCGTGACTGGTCCCAACCAGTCCTCAATCACAATATTTGAAGCCTGGATTTTTTCAGTACAATAGCTGTGAGCTAAGTGGTGTCTTATGTTGGTCTTAATCAGAACTGCACTTCCTCCATAGCCTTTTCCGTCAGGGTGCATGGTGTGATATAATTTGTATCCTGGTATGTCAAAATAGCTTTTACTTGTAAAGTGTGTTTCCGAGATTAACATGATATCAATTTTGTTTAATTTCATATATTTCTTAACCTCAAGGGTATGTTGTGACAGCCCATTGGCGTTCCAGAGCACCATTTTTATGGAGTCCAGTGTTCAGTTAGTTTGGTCGTAAGATTCAGGATTAGTTTAGTGATTGTTGTCAATTGTTCCATCATCTGTCTCATTGATATCATTAATTCTTTTATGTCGCAGTTTTGGTCACTGTTCGTTGTATTGTCAGGATCATTCGCTTGCAGTGATGTTTTGTTTTGCACTATTTCGGCATATGTTGTTCCAGTTTTTGATGGGTCATATAATTGTTTTGTCCTATCATGTGGCTGTTTGGATTTCTGAACTTTAGCGGGTGCTGGAGGGAATTTGATTTTCTGAAGTTCTCTGTAAACTTTGCAGCCTTTATAATTTGCTGGGTGATTGCCTTCACACAGCACGCACTTTACGCTTTCAGATCTAGTTTTTCGTAGACAGTCCACTGACAAATGATCACCAGCACACTTAATACATTTTGGGCTTCTCCTACAGTAAGTTTTTGTATGTCCATATTGAAGACAGTTTCCACATTGGGGGATTTCCCGCTTAGGTCTTGGTGGTTCGATTACTACCTTACAGTGGAGAAGACATTTTATGTCAAAAATAGTTTTATTATTTTCTTTTTGTTTTAACTCCACTATAAACATTGGCAATGCTTTTTTAGTGATGCGCTGTTTGATGTTCCAGATGTTAGTGCAATCATGACCAAGCTCATTTAGAGCATCTTTTATATCTTCTATGCTGGTGGAAGGGTGTATGTTTTTAGGACTACTTTAAAACTCCTGTCTTGTTTTTGTTTGTATGTATAAAATTCAGTTTTCTTTTTTTCTAATTCTTTGACCACAGCGGTGTAAGCTTCAGACGATTTAGTTTGTATTTTTACTTGTTCGTTACGAAGTACTTTTAGATCATAGTTATTGTTTGCATGTATTTCCAAGAGGTTTATAAGCGGCTGAATGTTACTAACTCTATCAACGAAAATTGGGGGTAATAAATAAAAAGTAGACTACATTTTTTATTTAGAACTATCTAAATAATATTTTTAAAATACAATTATCGATTACAGTGGCACGTTTTATTTATTTAGCGTTATCGATTAAAGTAGCAAGATTGGCAACATTTTTTTTATTGAAATCTGGAATTGACAAACTTAAATTAATTACTTATTAAAATGTTTTTTTAATGGCTAAGTTTCAGTAAAGTACTAAATACATTTTTTTAGTTTATATTTTATATTTAAATTGTTGGTGGTAAGAACTTTGTGGAGGATGAGTTTAATTTTAAAAGTTGTGTAGGCCGAAATCTGGCATTCTCCAACTTAACACGATAATATTATGAAAAGGAATTAATTTTAGTAATGTTTTTTTTTTTTTTTTTAATATACTTCACTTGCGTGGTGTCTAGGTACCTACATCTACACGCTATAGGTAAAACAAAAGAACACATTTTTCCTTAACTTATACACCAAGTAACAACATTGCCAGCGGTCGTTGACCCCTAAAAATATCCACACATTTTTTTCTTTTAATTTTATCGTGTTTAGGTATTCGGATCTACTAAGGTTGTTTCATATTTCGGGGATAATATATGCATATGACGCGTAAAAATAACGTGACTAAATATTAAACTAAGGTAGATATGTCATTAGCGCACTGAAAATGAAGCGTACAAAAGGAAGGAAAGTCCTGTATCTCGCCTTAGTCACTCTCGATACACTCGTAAAAACAAACGACAAACACTAACAGCGCAAACGACAAACACTAGCCATCTTTTTCTTCTCTATGCTTTAGATTGCGCCTAAAGATGGGCGGGTGGGTAAAAAATGGGTAGGTAAAAATTGGTAGAAAAGGGTAGAATAGGTAAAAATGAAAAAATACCCTTTTTTACCGGGTATTTATAATAAATACCGGGTATAAATTGAGTTGTTATTTAATTAGCTTCGTCATCAATACTACGATCAGGTACTGGAGTGCTTTGGGGTCCTACCACCATCTTTGGGACCCAAGTCAACCCCACCTGCATGACGGTGCACCCGTTGACTTACGGATGGGGTGCTGACGCCAGTTTTCCCTTCGGAGATGAGTGGTCTGACAACAGTCGCACTCGTAAAAGCAAAACAAGCCAAACTATTATGAATAGGAAAGGAAGAAATGCACGTGACACAGTTAGGGCGCCGCCGCAAACGGCGCGCAGGAGCTACGCTCGACTCCTGTGACCTGTGGGCTAGGTCTAACGTGTCAGAGGCGGATACGGCTGAAGAAGCGAGCCAAAACCAGGAAAATCCGTTGTGCTTTTCCTGGTGGTGACGCCGAAAGTATGTTGTTCTGGATCCAGCTCGAACAACGGGATACCGTTATCCCAGCGAGTGGTTCTGGGTGGTGATTTGAACAGTCATGTGAGTGAGAAGAGTGTCGGGCTTGAGCGTGTTCACGGCGGCTTTGGGTACGGCGGCCGCACCGCAGAAGGAAACAACATTCTCCAAACGTGTGCAGCCGCTAACCTTGCAATCGTGAACACCTACTTCAAAAAGAAGCAGGAGCACATTGTCACCTTTCGCAGCGGGCGAAGCGCTACCCGAATAGACTTTCTACCGACTAGGAGACACCACGTCGGCAAAGCAGCCAACTGCAAAGTCATAGTCGGTGAGAGTCTCACTGGACAATACCGCCTCCTTGTCATAGATCTCTGCGTAACGGCCCATCGTAGACGTGTAGAGCACTGCCGGCACCAGATTTGGTGGCGGCTGCTTGATGAAATAAGTCCTAGGAGTTCGCATCGGTTATTAGAGACAAGTGCGCTGGACCGATGAAGAATATGTCCAAGACCATTGGGGCAGAATCCAGGCAGCTATTATTGGGGCGGCGCGGGTGGTGCTCGGAGTCTCTAAGGGCGGCCGCAAACGTGAAAAGGAGACCTGGTGGTGGGACGACATAGTCCAGAGGATTTCCTGAAGATCGCGACGCATATAAGGTTGTCAAACGCGCCACTAAAAGAGTTGTAGCCAGAGCTAGAGCCAGATCACTTGCAAGCGCTTTACGAGAAGTAGGAATCATCTGAGGGGCAAAAGATCTTTTCCAAATTGGCATGTTCCAGGGTCAAAGCGGCATAAGATATATCCAAGTGCCGTTGTGTAAAAGACCCTACTGGCAACCTGCTATGCAAAGACCTCACGGTGAAGGAGAGATGGCGCTTGTACTTCCACGAGCTGCTGAATAAGCAGCACCAAGAGGTGCAGACACCGAAATTCATTCCAAATCTTGAATTAGTGCCGTCGATAACGCCCGAGGAAGTCCAAACGACTCTTCGTCGCATGGCAAATCGGAAAGCTGTCGGAACTGACGGAGTCCCCATTGAGGCCTGGAAGGCGATGGGTCCTCGCGATGCGGGCATGTTAACTAACCTTCTGAACCGCGTGTTCCTGATCGGCAAAATTTCAAGCCAATGGGGACTGAGTATTATTACTCCAGTCTTCAAAGGCAAAGGCTCGGTACACACCCTGAAGAATTTTGAGAGGATTATAGACTCTCAGATTCGGCAGGAGTATGCTGTCTCGGGAGTGTCAATATAGGTTTCGTCCAGGGTACGGAACCATGCTTTCTATATTAACACTAAGGTTCACCATGGAGAGATACAGATTGAAGAACACGCCTATACATAATGCTCTTTCTATGTAGAAAGAGCATATGCAGTCCCCATACAGGCCTCAGCATCCATGATCCGCCTCCCTGGTTGCTCATGTATGCTGAGGCGATATCCTCACTGTGACTGTCCCCTGTCCGCATCGCGCTGGCTGACCCGGATAGTTGGAGCGGCGTGTGAATTAGGTGGCTGACCTGTCCCACTGGACCGGACCCACAGTGGCGGGCCAGCATAAATGAAGAATTGCGGAAGCAGTTTTCGTTCTCGCAACCCCCCGGTGTAGGTGTGAGATGAAACACTGGGGTGGTTTTCAATCATTAAGAGTCCGAAAGACCCATCGCCCGCCCCAGGGCGGCGGACATCGATTGAGGATGTTCTACCCCGGAAACAAAAAAAAAGGATTTCGGGTTGTTTAAGGCCGCTGACTCGAATCTTGCGGGCAGTGGGGCGGCGCCGGCAGCGGCGCGGGAGCCGGGCGGCCATCGAAGACCCGTTCTCGAAACTAGCGGGCAGATCGCGCGTCACTATAGCCGCGTAGTATTGTGTTCACGATTGTGTCGACGAGATATTTGTTTTTATTCGCAAAAGAAATGTTTGAACAATGGCGGCAACAACTTTTTGATTCAAATTTATTCCTAACGCTCGATCACCGCTTGACTTAAAGTACACCGCTCGCTGCCCGCCCGCTGCCCGCAAGATTCGAGCGCGAGAAATACACCGCTTGCTGCCTGCCACCGCCCCGTTGTGCCGCGCCGCTGTTTTCGAGAACCGGTCCGTTTGATTTAACGCATAAGATCCTGCCGCTCACTCGCCGCCGCCGCCGCCGCCCCGCTGCCCGCAAGATTCGAGGCAGAGGCCTAAAAAGAAACCGTGGACCTGGCGCACAGGCACCCACAGGCACAGGCCTAGAGCGGGAGAGGTCATTTGATGATTTCTCATCCAGAACAAAAAAATGGTAGTAGGCTATTTGACAGTATTAATTTTTTTGGGATTTTTTGCTTTAATTGCATAAAATGAAGGTTCTTTATGTCATTTACACGAGTTATATTAAAAAATGCAATAAATGAGTTTGAGTTTGAAAATAATAACAATTAATACATACAAAACACAAAAATATGTTTAGCTTTTTGTTTCTCGCGCCACACATTGTGAAACGATTCGGATTGGCTATGTCGCGATGACGTCATACGCGCATCAACGCTTGTTTTCGGCAAACTTATAAACTGTTTTTCGGGGGTTTTTATCGATTTATTTGTACAACCCGGTACAGCACACCACTTGTAAACCATTTTATTAGATAACAACAATAAATCCATACTAATATTATAAATGCGAAAGTAACTCTGTCTATCTGTCTGTCGGTCTGTCTGTCTGTCTGTCTGTCTGTTACGCTTTCCCGCTTAAGCCTCTCAACCGATTTTGATGAAATTTGGCACAGACAATCTTTAGACCCTGAGAAAGAACATAGGCTACCTTTTATCCCGGAAAAATTTGATGTTCCCGAGGGAAATCTAAAAAGCGCGATATAACCGAACTCCACGCGGGCGAAGCCGCGGGCGGAAAGCTAGTAATAAATAAAAACAAACACCACTGAGAACCGAAAACCGCTTGTGACGTCAATTACAAAGCTCGACGCCATATTGCTGAATAAATCGTTTTCGCGGCTTATTTGAATTTTGAATTTTTATTTGCATATTTCTTACGAAATACGTATTTAAAATTTAAAAAAATACTTTCGGTGAACTTCTTAACCGCAACCAAGTAATTCGAGATAAAAATTATAAATCTGTCAAATAGCCTGTTCCGTAGTGGCAGCCCGTGTAATTCAGATTTTGTCGAATTTTTTGCAATTTACTGGTCAGTGTCAGGTTGTAACTTGATCAAAATATGATCTGCGATAATAATAACGATGTAACTACGGATCTACCCTAAATTAAACTGATTATAATTTTTACCGGGTAAAAATTAAAATTGGGTGGGTAAAAATAGGTATAAATGGGTATTTACCCATAGTTCGGGTTTTTACCGGGTAAATGCCCATCTCTAATTGCGCCCCATCTCACTCACACTGTACCAATGTATACCGAATAAAAATATGCATGTGTGCTGCTGCTGTGTTCGGCACATTTTTTTTTATATTATTCCACTACACCAGGACTCATTTTTCTGTTTACAGACTCAGTCCTCAACTTTACGCCTAAGTTTCGGCGACTTGTTGACCCCTTAGCGTAGGAAGCCGTACCTATGCAGGACTGTATCACTTTTTCCTATCAAACACTGCACTTTTTAATTTAATACCATTTATATTTACATTGTTACAGAACATTTTCATTATTTTGACATTTTTTTGACAACATTGTTGATGTTGTATCTATGACAACCTTCTCATCAAAATTCTTGTTGGTCTGCTATTTTTATTTTATAATTGTTATTCGAACTCTTTTATGGTAAAATTATTTACCGTTCCTCGTCCATATTTTCGAATATTTTAAATTTCGACCTCCAACCGTTCTCCGAGGTTTCTTTAGAAATCATCTCAGAGCAGTGGTCAGTCGAGCTCTGGCTTCCAAACAAGCCTCTTAAAAGTAGGTCTCCAGTAAACGTTGCCTCGAGAGCCCTTCTAGGGTTTTTCCTGCTGTGCCAGTCTCTATATAACTGGTGCGCCTGGAGCTGCCTGGCCCTTTGCCGCCGGAGCCTTCGACTGCTGCCGGCCTTGTGACGCCGGGGCAGTCCCTCTTCCGTAGCTGCCGCCGGTCCACCAGGGCCGCTCCTCTGTACCTGCCGCCGGTCCACCACCAGGGCCGCTCCTCTGTACCTGCCGCCGGTCCACCAGGGCTGCCCGCCGGTCCACCAGGGCCGCTCCTCTGCAGCTGCCGCCGGTCCACCAGGGCCGCTCCTCTGCAGCTGCCGCCGGTCCACCAGGGCCGCTCCTCTTGCTGTCGGGCCTCGGTTGCCGCCGGTCCACCAGGGCCGCTCGTCCGTTGCTGTCGCCGGTCCACCAGGGCCGCTCGTCCGTTGCTGTCGCCGGTCCACCAGGGCCGCTCGTCCGTTGCTGTCGCCGGTCCACCAGGGCCGCTCGTCTGTTGCTGTCGCCGGTCCGCCAGGGCCGCTCGTCTGTTGCTGTCGCCGGTCCGCCAGGGCCGCTTCTCCGTAACTGCCGCCGGTCCACCAGGGGCCGCCCTTCACCATCACCCATCAATCATTCATCTACATTATTCATTTTTATACTTCCATCTTGTCTTTTCTGTATACTTAATAAATACTGTCTCCCTCTAAAGTCTTTTCTTGTCGTTACACGACAGTTTGGCGCCCAACTAAAATTTCCTGCACCCCCTTAACTTCCTAAATTCAAAAGAAACACTTTGTCTAGTGTCTTACATTCTCAACTCTTTGGTTAAATATTTTGGCTATTCTATCCCTTGCATTTTCTCTTAACACATACATGACTCATTCACTCATATATATATACTTCACCTAACTTAATTTTCTTTATTTTCCCTAACAGGAAAACAAGGTATACTTTTACATACTTAACTATCTTTTTTCTAACTTACACTTAAATATGTCTCGTCCAATCAAATTTGAACTCTTAAATAAAAACGAGCTTGAATATGAAGTTACAATTAGACTGGAGGAACCAGCAAAGACAGTTATATTGTTAAAGAAGCAGATACTTCTGCTAGCTCCCACTACACCATCGGAAGATATTTTAACTTCGAAACTTTCGATTCTTTGAAAAACGATTAATTATTTATGTAAATTCTTTCTTTTGTTTACAGCTGCACATTCTATTTATTTTTTATATTATATATACATTACATTACATTTGCTCGACCCTACTCTTCAGTCTCACTCTTCTACCCTACGGAGCGGATTGCAACTCATAAAATAAGCCTATGCAGGAGCGGTTGGTTACTCCTAAAATAAGCCTAAACCAAATGCTAACTCTTTCGCTCTTCTAGGAGCTTAAATTTCTACTTTATCTAATGTTTCCTTTTTTTTTCCTTCCAGTCTGGAGCGGCTGACAACTCCAAAAATAAGCCTTGTCGTCATTCTAAAACACACTTCTATGAGTGGCAGTCATCAACTGTGAACTCCACCCATGCCTGTATGAAGAAGATTGCTTGAAAGAGATAGGTGGTATGAATGGGTGAATGGAGATGGATGAATGTGTGAAGTGTTGTTTTACAGTCCCTACTTGAAATCTTATTAGAAAATTTTCTACAGTTGAAAATTTTTCCAGGGTCGGGGGGAAAATGTAATGTTATGTACATATTCAGATATACTTACACTTATTATTTATACTCATATTCATACTTATATATGTATCATTCATTTCCACGGTCCATAATATGCTTTCCATTATTATGAGGCTCTGTTTTGATCATATTCCACTACACCAGGACTCATTTTTCTGTTTACAGACTCAGTCCTCAACTTTACGCCTAAGTTTCGGCGACTTATTGACCCCTTAGCGTAGGAAGCCGTACCTATGCAGGACTGTATCACTTTTTCCTATCAAACACTGCACTTTTTAATTTAATACCATTTATATTTACATTGTTACAGAACATTTTCATTATTTTGACATTTTTTTGACAACATTGTTGATGTTGTATCTATGACAACCTTCTCATCAAAATTCTTGTTGGTCTGCTATTTTTATTTTATAATTGTTATTCGAACTCTTTTATGGTAAAATTATTTACCGTTCCTCGTCCATATTTTCGAATATTTTAAATTTCGACCTCCAACCGTTCTCCGAGATTTCTTTAGAAATCATCGCAGAGCAGTGGTCAGTCGAGCTCTGG
The DNA here is from genome assembly GCA_017933935.1 of Sesamia nonagrioides. Taxonomy (NCBI): domain Eukaryota; kingdom Metazoa; phylum Arthropoda; class Insecta; order Lepidoptera; family Noctuidae; genus Sesamia; species Sesamia nonagrioides. The sequence continues at coordinate 355,915 of JADWQK010000827.1, forward strand.
CTTCCAAACAAGCCTCTTAAAAGTAGGTCTCCAGTAAACGTTGCCTCGAGAGCCCTTCTAGGGTTTTTCCTGCTGTGCCAGTCTCTATATAACTGGTGCGCCTGGAGCTGCCTGGCCCTTTGCCGCCGGAGCCTTCGACTGCTGCCGGCCTTGTGACGCCGGGGCAGTCCCTCTTCCGTAGCTGCCGCCGGTCCACCAGGGCCGCTCCTCTGCCGCCGGTCCACCAGGGCCGTGTAGCTGCCGCCGGTCCACCAGGGCCGTTCTTCCGTAGCTGCCGCCGGTCCACCAGGGCCGCTCCTCTGTAGCTGCCGCCGGTCCACCAGGGCCGCTCCTCGTAGCTGCCGCCGGTCCACCAGGGCCGCTCCTCTGCAGCTGCCGCCGGTCCACCAGGGCCGCTCGTCCGTTGCTGTCGCCGGTCCACCAGGGCCGCTCGTCCGTTGCTGTCGCCGGTCCACCAGGGCCGCTCGTCCGTTGCTGTCGCCGGTCCACCAGGGCCGCTCGTCCGTTGCTGTCGCCGGTCCGCCAGGGCCGCTCGTCTGTTGCTGTCGCCGGTCCGCCAGGGCCGCTCGTCTGTTGCTGTCGCCGGTCCGCCAGGGCCGCTCCTCCGTAACTGCCGCCGGTCCACCAGGGGCCGCCCTTCACCATCACCCATCAATCATTCATCTACATTATTCATTTTTATACTTCCATCTTGTCTTTTCTGTATACTTAATAAATACTGTCTCCCTCTAAAGTCTTTTCTTGTCGTTACACGACAAACTTCAGAACTAGGTCGCACGTGTAAATTGTTCAGTCAGCTGAAAACTAAGTGAAATGGAAAAGTAAAACTACTCGCAAAACGAACAAAAAAGTTTCTATTTCTACACTGCTGCAGTTAGATTTTAACTATTTATTAGTATTATGTACTAGCCTTAGGTACTGATATAAAGGTGGCGACGCTGGAAGCCGCAGGCTTGCACCTCGCACGTGAATCCACGGCACGTGGCTTATTGATCCACCCCGTAGTATGTGGCTCGCTTTAGAAGTGGGGATTGGACGGGAACGAATCGAGTTGTTACGTAGTTGAGAAATTATTAATAAATATTTTTTATTAGTAATTGGAGTGTTTAATGGTAAAAAAATCATTTATATAATGAATGTTCCTTATTTTATTCACATTTCATCATCATCATCAACCTTTTTATCGTCCCACTGTTGGGCACAGGTCTCTTCTCATACAGAGAAGGATTGAGCGTAATCACCACGCTTGCTCAATGCGGGTTGGCGATTTCGGACTTTAAAGTCCAGGTTTCCTCAAGATGTTTTCCTTCACCTTCAGTCATTGGTGTCTAAGATATACTTAGAAATTATAACTTTAGAAAAGTTGCATTGGTACTTGCCTGACGTGGAATCGAACCCGCGCACTCATACTTGAGAGGCTGGTGCTTTAACCACTAGACCACCACGACTTCACATTTACATGTTTAATATTGATATTCGTATTGTATGGTATTGATATTTTTAATAACAGTTATTGACATAATACGAATACTCCTCAAGAATTCCTCGCATTCCAATAACACTACTGTGGCCACCACAAATGAGAACGGTTGTAGGCGCCAATTCCCCATATGATCGATTTTGAAAGGTAGTAGGTAATTGTAGCGATAAAATTGATCTGCACTTTGACTCTACTAGCAAACTGAAAGCTATGTTTTACAAACATCTTCCGGATTTTAATTAGCGCCCACTTTCTGTCAAATAATAAAACATGTCTTTTCCAATAACTTTTTTCTCGGTGGTAGGCCATAACATCGGCTGCCGGCAGAAGTTAGGGGTCATCCATAAAGTACGTCACACATAAAGGGGGGAGGGGGTGTCGACAAAGTGTGACATGGTGTGACAAGGGGTGGGTGGGGTAGTAAGTTTCGTGACATCACATCTCAAAATCTAATATACCTAGAGGTAGTAATCGCGTAATTTCAAATATTAATTATAAACTAAAAAAATATATCCAACTTCTAACATCTTTGGGACAATACGGTTTAAATTGTTTTGTTTACGATGTTTTAATTTAATAATTTTTCAATGTGAAATTGCAAAACATGTGACGTCACACTAGGGAGGGGGGGTTTCAGAAATGTGAACACCTGTGACAAGGACGGGGGAGGGCTCAAAAAATCATGAAATTCGTGTGACGTACTTTATGGATGGCCCCTTACCACCCACCAGACAAAGTCTTGCCGCCAAGCGATTCGTCGTGTTCCGGCATGATGTCTGGTGAAGCCGTACGGAGGACGTCTGACCAGTTGTGTTGTGATGTGTGCCAGGTACGCTGCGTCAAATGTTGTTGTGTCGGGAGTTTGATTGTGGAGGGTCTCCAGATCAATCTCCCTATGGCGCAGCATCGTTGGTCGTGTTGTTGGGTTTAACAATGCACCACCTCGTTAACTACAGTCTTACTTCCTATTCACTAAGATTTTTTTAAGTGAATGGGCTTAATAAACTAGCGCGCTTTACCATCAACGATTGCATCACTGCTTACCATCAGGCGGGATTGCAGTAAAGCGCTAGTTTATAATTATTAAAAAAAAAACTTAGTTTTAGTTTTAAGTTGAATTCTTGTTAAAATCCATTATTGTATGCATGTGGAGTTCACCTATAAGTGATTGTTACACTACTCTTCAGCGTTTAAAATTACATGCTACCTTATGTACAGACGACAGCACATCAGGCTACTACAATCTATCAAATTTCTTTTTTAGATTTTCAACTTCATCGTTATAGCATTAAGGCTCATGGTTGAATGAGGATATTTGACAGTTTCGTGTAGCTTGACCTGCTGTCGTCTGTACAACACTCAGTGTAAATAATTTTAGGTGGATCAAAACTAAATAAAAAAAATATACCTATATTTATTTTAATGAATGGCAGGTTACGTGGGTAACAAATGTCTTGCCATGGCGCCTCCGCCGGGCCGGAACAAGCGGGGTAGACCAAAGAAGTGCTGGCTTGACGTTGTAAGAGATGACATGCGTGCCAACAAGCTCATACCACAGGATGCTAAAGAACGTGCGAAATGGAGGAGAATGTGCAGGAAAGCGGACCCCGGGCTCCAACGCGAAAGCCGCGGATGCAACCGGGATAAACGCTGAGATGATGATGATGATTTATTTTAATGACATTTTAGATTTTGAGTGTTGTCATTTAAATTTATTTAATTGTTTAATTTTTATAGCCTGTCAAGGTATTTTTTTCTTACTATTGACAATTGAAATTTGCACGCTTGCTTGCAGGCAGAATACAAGTAACTGCGACGTTAAGATCTTGTCGCACAATGCATTTTCTGGCAAATAAATTCACCTATGTAAGAAGAAAAAGACAGAAGATAAATAGTTAGTTATGTCAAATTAGCGTCCGACGTAAAATGACGTATTTTTAGTCGCTAATCAATCACGTCTGTCTAAGGAGTACCTATCTAATATGTATCCTGCTGTCTTTCCGTAAAGAAATAGTAAGAAAAAGTCGCGTTGAATGAACGGTGGGGAATGAAGAACATTGTGACGACAATAAATACTTCCCGGTTGTCACATTTTATATTTTTCCTACAATTATCTCACGTTTGTTTCAAAATAAAGTGTTGTTAACTGCAGCGGTAGGTATCTACAACCACCACATGCGAACAACGCGTCATACTGACGTCACCCGAATTCTACATCTCGCAATCAGAGTTTACCGTGCAATTAGAATACACACAACTTCTCAACATCAACCGTTGGGCAAGTGCTCGCCAGACAAAACACCAGTCTGGTCGGAGGGTCCTTCCTTTTCTACGGAAAATGAGTGAACTTTGCTCCCTGATCCTCATGCCTGCACAATAACTTTACTGACTTGTTGAGGTAGACTAAAAATTAATAACACCTGTTTATTTGAAGCAAACCGTTGCAAACCTACCCAACATACTAAAAAAGTAAGTAATCATTCGTCCAAGATGAAAAAAATATATACCAAAACGTTTCTCTGGCGTGGCCCCTCCAGAGGGGATTACAACTTATTGCGCGGAGATTAGATTTCCTTCCCTATTGTTCCCGTTGCAATTTCGCACTCGCAGTATTTTGGAGTAGTATAACTTAGTTGCGTGCATAGTGTTACACTATGGGAATGAAATATTAATGATTGGGATTTAATGACATCTGTTAATTACCCGTTTAAATTTAGAGTAGCAATTTTTTTTTTAACATTTGTTAACGTTTAGGCAGCGGAAAGTCTACAATTTACACGCGGAGAAGTTACTTAATTTTGATTTACGGATTGCTCATAAGGAAGAATATTAAACACATTCATTAGATATTAGTAGAGGAAGTAAACCGTATTTCTTATAAATTGATTTTTTTTATATATATTTTAAACTAGCACTTGACCGCAATCCTGCCTGATGGTAAGCAGTGACGCAATCGTTGATGGTAAAGCGCACTAGTTTATTAAGAGCCTATTCACTCTAGCCTTGAAGACACTCAAATTGTAGTCCAACGGAAACACCGCCGCTGACAAATTGTTCCAGTCTCTCGATGTACGCGGTATAAAGAAGGAAGCGAAATGCTTCGTCCGGATCGTAGTGGTGTTAACAACGTAAGGGTGGAAACTAGCTGTACGCCGTTTAACGTTTCCGACATATTATTCACTTACATGAAATAGTACATTTATTTGCCTTCATCCTGTCGACAAAGCCTTACCATTCAGTGGAATCGATCCCATTATTAGCACCCCTTTGTTGATAGATGGGAACTATTGAATACATGTTAGCAGGTTCACTGGTGAATGATACAGGGGGAGCTGGTTTTACAAAGTAGATGTTGTGAGCGTGGTTGGATTTAAGTACTAGTGATTATTCTCGGCTGTCCTTTAACACCCGACGCAAAAACGACGGTGTGTTATAAGTTTGACGTGTCCGTGTATCTGTGGCATCATAGTTCCCGTACGGATGAACCGATTTTGATTTTACTTTTTACTTGAAAGGTGAATTAGTCAGGAGTGATCTTGATGAAAATCGGTCCAAGATGGCCGCCGTCACAAAATGGCGGATTACATTTTTTTATACTTAGTAGAAAGGCTAGACTCTCAACTCCTTTCTACAATAAAAAAAAAATACATTCAATTACTCTAGACTCTAGAAGTCTAGAGTAACCAGTAGTACCTACTACTGGTCGCATACAGAGTATAAGTCAAATTAAATTAGCTAGTCAAAATGCAGACGATATTTTGCGTTTCTTCACATAATATTAGTAAGAGAGGGCAATTACATTTTACGCAAATTAAGCCAAATTATTTCAAAAAGTCAAAGCATTCGAATTACTGGCAACATTAAAAATAAAAAGTCCCAAATGTCAATCATGAGTTCCCCTACCCGTGAACTGTGACATAGAATAAGAAAATACAGAAGCGAACCCCATGTACAGTCACGAGCAAAAGTGTCACTCGTCTTTAACCAAAAGCGATTTACTCCTTTATTTTTGAATGAGATGTTAAGTTATTACAAACATATCATTTTCTAACCAATAGGTTTATGTTTACACGAAAAAATAAAAGGGAAATACATTGCCACATCGGTGATCGTGACTGTACAGCGTCTTGATATTGTTTGCGTTCAGTGCACGGACGTCACTGAAAACCGGCACTATCTGGCACAGGGCATGCAGCATAGTGTTGAGCAAGGAGCAAATACAGAGGTGTTAAGCGATAGCCGTTTCGCGTGTACAAGACGTGTTGTGTTTCCCCTAAAGGTCGAAACATACTATCAAAACGCAACGCGATGTGTTGTTCCGACACCCGACGCTCGTCGTGCACATAGGCAACACGCCACGCGATGCTACAACACGTATCGTGTAGTGTAGTCTCTCACGAAAGACTGAAGTATATTGACGTGTCACATGCCCATGGATTCGATTCTGCTTGAAGACGAGCTAGATGAAGATTTATTGCAGATTTTGGGGATATATTTTGTACAGAAACAATAAATAAAAAAAGACGTACTCATCCATACTAGTATATAAAGCTGAAGAGTTTGTTTGTTTGAACACGCTAATCTCAGGAACTACTATTCCAATTTGAAAAATTCTTTATGCGATGGATAGCCTATTAATCCAGGAAGGCTTTAGGCTATATAACATCACGTAGCGACCAATAGGATCAGAGCAATTAAAAAAAAAACGTATCGAAACCCACGCGGCCTGAGTACCGTTTCACTAATTCTTTATCCGACATTTTAAACCCATTTAAAAAAATATATATCTTTTATTATAACCGCCATAAAAACGTCGGGTGTTAACTAGAAACATACTGCGCTGATTCGTCGAGTGGCGTGTGTGCCCAGTCGCCGGAAGAAAATTATTTAATATTTATAAATCCGGCGACTGGGACCGCGGTCCGAGTTAATTGCGGTCCCAGTCGACGGAAGCCTCATCACATCAAAGTCAGTTTCTAAACTTTTGAAACTTATTTCGCTTAAAGTAGCTTCACCATAAGATTCTATAAGCAATCGATGGGCCTCAGCTGCAGTTTCTTCAAATTAAAGAATTAAATCTAAAGCCCCTGCAAATGACGCCTATTCAGAACTGATACAGAGTCACTAATACTCTCTAAGTGTATGTTTTTACCATATGTCTGAATTTACGATAGCATATTTTACATCTGACAATTTCAACGTAACCTCTTAGTGAGGACATCTTTTGTTAAACGGCGGAAACTCATTTGTACACCTAATAAAATACTGGTTTTCGGGTGCATTCGGTTACTTTGGAAGACGGGCTCAAAACAGTTGGTAAATGACTTGGCAGATTCATGGGATATTTTTATTTTTCCAGCCTTTTATATCCTTTCATAACAGTTCTCGCTAATATTCCTCTCGCACTTTTATTCCGAATACCATTGATATTATATTAAACAGATATGATATGCTCTAACAAATTAACCAAAATAAATGTGCCGATCGGAGCAGCAGCACACACATGCAATTTTTTTATTCTGCGTACATTTCACACGTTGGCACAGTGTGAGTGAGATGGGGCGCAATCTAAAGCATAGAGAAGAAAAAGATGGCTAGTGTTTGTCGTTTGCGCTTAAATAGAATCGACGAAAACTAAAGCGACATGCTGGACTTACCTCCTTTTGTACGCTTCATTTTCAGTGCGCTAGTGATGTATCTACCTTAGTTTAATATTATATCAATGCCGAATACCTACTTATCTATCTGTCATTCATCTTGTTTTAGTCTAATGGGTGGGACTCCCATTTTATTGTCGAACTTTCTACTTATTTATCGTTTGGGGAAATAATAATGAACTACAATATTTATTTATTACTTAACTAGCTTTCCGCCCGCGGCTTCGCCCGCGTGGAGTTTGGTTATATCGCCCTTTTTAGATTTCCCTCGGGAATATCAAATTTTTCCGGGATAAAAGGTAGCCTATGTTCTTTCTCAGGGTCTAAAGATTGTCTGTGCCAAATTTCATCAAAATCGGTTGAGAGGTTTAAGCGGGAAAGCGTAACAGACGGACAGACAGAGTTACTTTCGCATTTATAATATTAGTATGGATTACCTTAACTAACTTATTATACGCACTACAACACACTATTATTACTACATAACATAATTAAATTTCTTAACTATTATCCATACTAATATTATAAATGCGAAAGTAACTCTGTCTGTCTGCCTGTTACGCTTTCCCGCCTAAATCTCTCAACCGATTTTGATGAAATTAGCACAGACAATCTTTAGACGCTGAGAAAGATCCTAGGCTACCTTTTATCCCGGAATAATTTGATATTTCCGAGGGAAATCTAAAAAGCGCGATAGAACCGAACTCCACGCGGGCGAAGCCGCGGGCGGAAAGCTAGTTACTTATAATTAACTAGCTGTGCCCCGCGGTTTCACCCGCGTAAGCTTCGAACCGAAAGAGCTGAGTTGATATGACCTTCCTCTGTAAAACATGTATTGTGGTGAGAAAATGAATGAATTATTATTATTATATAAGATAAGCGCCTGTTGAAATAATGAGAGCAATATGTACGTCCGCGTTTGCTCCCGTTTTCTCAACATCTTTTGTACCTGCTCTGCTCCTATTGGTTATAGCGGGATGTTTTATAGCCTATGTCCTTTCTCAGGCTCTAGAGCTAGACTATCTGTGTACCAAATTTCATTACAATCGGTTCAGTAGTTTTGGCGTGAAAGCTGGACAGACAGACATACATACAGAGATACTTTCGCATTTATAATATTAGTATGGATTATTTGTAAGATCTATTTCCCTATGCTTAGATTCATGGGATATGGAAAAGGTTAACAATGTTGACCGTTTGATGCGGGATTATCCCTTCTATACACATTATTCTTTGATTGTAGTCCGCCCTAGGGGAATGTTTACCCGGGTGCGTGTAAATCCGTAGGTCGGGAATCGAAGCGGTGTCGGTATCGATCAGACAAACCACCATGGCGAATGGAAACGGGGGAGACGGTTCCTGTCTTATTTTTGTTCCTTACAAAGTTCGGCGTTAAGAACTTTGTAGACATTGTTAAATTACTGCAACTTTTAGTGTTTAAGCTTTAACCCCTTCATCATCATCATCCTTTTATCGTCCCACTGCTGGGCACAGGTCTCCTCTCACACAGAGAATGATTGAGCGTAATCACCACGCTTGCTCAATGCGGGTTGGCGATTTCAGACTTATACAAAGTCCAGGTTTCCTCAAGATGTTTTCCTTCACGTTCAGTCATTGGTGTCCAAGATATACTTAGAAAGTACATATTACTTTAACCCCTTACCGCATACGAAACCATAAATGGACGACTGAGTTTTCATTTATTTTATGAGCTACTGTTATGCCCCATCTTATAAAACTAACTGACATTAGAAGCAGTTTTTTATCGTCAAACGGAACGTAAATAAATTGTTCATAGTAAACGTCATCTGTCAAGTATTTTTAAAGTTATGTTGAGCGCGTGCGACGAGCTACGACCAACTAAAAAAGTGCTACTTTGTAATTTAAAAAAATATACCAAAAAGGTGAGTAAACGCGTAAAAAAAATATTACTTCATTCTATTAACTTCCTTTTATTCAATAAACGTTTGATTTTTGCTTTGTTTTGCATGTTTTGTGGCATTTTGTTCACTTTTTTTAAATTGCCATATTTGGCTTCGTATGCATTCGTGTCAAAAGTTTTCCTGTCATATTAGGCTTGGTATGCATTTAAGGCTTCTTTCTCTTTTATTACAGAAATGTTTCTAGCACGCTTCTATGGCACTGCAAAGCATGTAAATATAATTCCAGGTGACGGAAATGTGCGTGATGACGACGTTGATTCAGATTGTGATGATAATTGTGATCTTGAGTCAATTCGTTTACCTTCGAAAAGACACATTATTTATTACACCTGAGTCAGAATCTGACTTTTCCGAAGAGGATGACGTCCCTTTGATAAATTTACAATCGGCAACATCGTCTAAATCAAAAGAAAAGCCTGCTAAAAGGAAGCGGGTTATCTGGTAAAAGGAAAAAATGCCAGCTTATGTTAACAATTTTGAATTTAAGGGTAACACCGATTTACCGGAATCTATAAAACAGCTGGACTCCCCGGCTGATGTTTTCAAGTTCTTGTTCACATCTGATATTATTGCTTTAATTACGGACGAGTCGAATCTCAAGTCTATTCAAGAAAATATTAACAAACCAGCAATGATTACGAACGAAGAAAAATTTATAGGAATCGTCATTTTCATGTCCTGTGTGAAGTTACCGGCAACGAGGAAATACTGGTCGAAAGAAGTAGGGCAATGTCAGATTTATGAGACAATGACCTGTAACAGATTTTAATCTATCAAAAGATTTTTGCATTTTAATAATAATGAAAACTTTGTACCTCGTGGGCATGATGGGCATGACAAGTTATTTAAAATTCGGCCTTTATTAAATATGATTCGCGAGCGTTTGATGTTAGTTCCTAAAGAAGAGTTTTTAGCTGTAGATGAGCAAATAATCCCAACCAAGTGCCGTCATGAGTAGAACACAGTATAACCCTGCTAAACCTCACAAATGGGGTTACAAAAACCAAGTCTTGAGTGGCGTCAGTGGTTTTAGCTATAATTTTGATATTTTTGCTGGGGACCAAAGCAATTCTTTCCCTTCAGACGCGCCAGATCTTGGCGTAAGTTCAAATGTTGTCACACGCTTGACATCAACAGTTCCACAGCATCAAAATTACAAAATTTGTTTTGATAACTGGTTCAATAGTCGAAATCTTCAAGTGTATCTTTACAAAAAAGGTTTACTTCCTTTAGGAACTGTGCGACTGAATCGTGTTCCAAACTCTAATATGGCTTCTGAAAAGGAACTAAAGAAGCGAGGACGCGGTAGCATGGAAGAAAAAACAGCGGTTATAGATAAAGTAAAGTTGAGCTTGGGTTCTTGTTATTATAGAATTCATTTGCGGTCTCGTCAATGGTACAAGAGAATTTTTTTTCATATGGTGGACATGTCCCTTGTCAATGCTTGGTTGTTATAGTTAAAGATATTGTGTGATTTATTTATTTATTATTTATTTATACTATCTAAACCCTAATGAGAACATCTAAATCCTTATTTTTAAAATTTCAATGTCAGTAAAATTTATTTATTTATAATGAAAAGTAATAACTAATTCAAAACATGATAACAAGTCAGTTTAAGCCAGTCAATATGTTGAGGAATATCTAAACAGACAGTTAAAGTATTTCTTGAACTTTGATATTGAAAATACAATAAAAGAGTAGTATCATTTTTTGTGGCGTCGAACAAACGGAGGTGTTTCTGGCACAGTAAGGGGGGCAACTGAACTTTTCGGTACAAACGGTGAAGATACAGCTTTAGGGGCTGGTTTAGCATGATGTATCAACTTAGCTCTCAACTAAGCATTCGCTCTTTCCCTGTCCTGTTCTTGTTCTTTCTCTTTCAACAGTCTCTCTCTTTCTTGTCTCTTGCTTTTTCTTTTAATAGATTTTCAAACATTTCTCTTTCAGCTGCACGCTTTACTAATCCCAGTTTAGATGGACTAGCTTTAGTTAGAAGATGCCCTGACTGAAGTACAGGTTCAAATGGTTCTTTGTAAAGTACCACTGGCGGCTTAGCTTCAAACTTAAAATTCTCTGTTTTCTGATGAAGTAGTTGAAGAACCCCCTTTATGAGCAGTGGATTGCATGTGTTTCTTTACCGCTCCAAGAACAGGTTGTGCTTTGAACAAACTAGCCTGTCTGCGCTCCTCCTCAATATGGCGTTTGATTCTTTCTTCTCGACGTCGCTTTAGGTCTCAATCGAGCAATCTCTGCTGATCGACTATGATAACATTTCTTAGTCGATCAGCAGAGATTGCTCTTTTGTAACGGTATTTCGGTATTCGGTTGGGCTGGGCAGGGGCTGGCCGTGCCAATCTCCTGATTGTAATCATCAATTTAAGGCACGGACAGCGCTGCTTTCTTTTGAATTTCAGTTAGGTTGAAAGGCTCTGGAACAGTTAGGGGCTTCGTCGGTACTTCAGGAAGGTTCCTAGTCCAAAGTATTTAGTAGAAGGTACTATACTTCTATTAAATACTTTGGACTAGGATTTGCTTCTGAATCTTCACAAGGCGCAGTAATATCTTCCATAGACATTGATTTTCTCATCTTACCAAAATCATGTTCAAACGGGTAATCCAAGTTATTGTGATCGCCAAAATCCTCTTCAATGGGGGGTGTTACAGGCTCACCAGAAAAGTTCGTCACACGTTGTGCCATTTCTTAGACAAATTTATTACATCACAAATTTATCTAAGAAATGGCACAACGTATGACGAACTACGCAAAACAAAAAAAATTGACGACGTATCAATGCAGACACCTACATGCCTTAATATGATTTCAAATTGGCCGTATCCGAGCATATGCGAAAGGCAGGAAAAGCTGTTATAGGGCTTCCAATCCGGAGTTCCGGAGTTTTGTAACTCCGGAGTTTCGGAGCGATTTTAAGCAATTTTCAAATCCGGAGTTGAAATAGAACACCGGAGTTGAAACCAATTTTCGTAAACTTTAACAAGTGTTTATTTTTTATGATTATTGATTGTTTTAACATTTAGATAGTAAAATTTTAAACAAAAAGACTGATTCTTGCTAAACAAATGTTTATTTTTTATGATTGTTTTAATCCTTATCCTTGCTAATATTATAAATCGGAAAGTGAGTTTGTTTGTTTGTTCCGCTTTCACGTCGTGACTTCTGAACCGATTGCTTTGAAATTTTGCAGACGTAAAGTAAAAGTCCGGATTAAATACAGGTGGCGCAATAGAACGTGCATATTGCATCATATTTTTTTGCGGGGTAGAAGGGGCGTGGGCGAGGGGAGACCGATATCGTTGGGTAGCGCGGTTCATGAAGTTTTAGTCACTATGAGTCACTTCGACGGGAAGCGTCGCGCATTTTGCGTGCGCGCATTTTACGAAAACTCTCGTTCGTACGTAGCTGTCAGGCGACTATTTTGTTCTGAGTATGGTGTACGGCAAATTAGGGAGGCTCCGAGTGCTAATTTAATTAAAATCTGGATAAAGCGGTTTGAAGAGACTGGATCGACGTTTAAACCACACGCAAAAGGTCGTCCACGCACATCTAGGACCGAAGACAATATTGAGAGTGTTAAGCAGTCGGTACGAGAAGATCCACAAATGTCTACTCGCAAGAGATCGTCTGTCCTAAACATATCGCGACGAAGTTTGCAACGAATTTTAAACTTGGATCTTAAATTGCATCCATACAAGCTGCAATTAACTCAAGAATTGAAAGACTGCACGGCTCACATTTGCTAATGAAATGCTCAATCGGTTTTCAAATTTTGAAAACATCCTTTTCTCTGATGAGGCACATTTTCATATGAATGGGTTCGTAAACCGCCAAAATTGTCGTTATTGGAATAGTGAGAATCCCAGACTCAAACATCAAAATCCGTTACATAGCCCTAAAGTGACAGTTTGGGCCGCAATCTCTGCCAAAGGAATAATTGGTCCTTATTTTTTTGAAAACGCACGGGGGCAAAACATCACTGTTAATACCGAACGCTATGTTGCGATGTTGGAAGGTTTTTTGACCCCAGAACTTGAAAATTCAAGAATAAAGAACTCTAGGACTTGGTTCCAACAAGACGGAGCTACCAGTCACACATCAAATGACTCCATGGCGGTTGTGAAGCAGATGTTCCCTGGCAAACTGATTTCGAAAAGAGGTGATATCCCATGGCCTCCGCGCAGTCCAGACTTGACGCCTCCTGACTTTTTTATGTGGGGATACCTCAAACACAAAGTCTACACCAATAATCCGAGAAACATCAGTCAGCTCAAGGAGAATATTCGTGGTGAAATGGCAGCAATCACACCAGCACTACTTAAGAAAGTTTTCGGTAATTTCCGTTTGCGGTTAGAGGAGTGCCAACGTAGAGAGGGTCATCATTTAGATGATGTTATTTTTAAAAAATAAACTTCAGTTATCACTTAATAATTGCTTAGTTTTATTTTAACTATACCTTTTGTATTTATTTTTTAATAATTATTTTAAAAATGCACGTTCTATTGCGCCACCCTGTACTTAATAGGGTACTTTTTATACCGGAAAATTTAATATTCTCGAGGGAAAACAAAAATATTGTTAGTTTCATACCAGTTCAGTGATACATGGCGCTGTGTGTTGTTTAAAAAAAGGTAATATATTGCAAACGAATATGCAAACATAGAAGCTAGATCAAACGATAAGAATTAATCCCCGAAAATGAGGAATTCCCGAGGGATGACGTACAATTCGGTTTATCGTCCCTTACTATCCTTATCCTTACTAATATTATAAATCGGAAATTGAGTTAGTTTGTTCCGCTTTCACGCCGTAACTACTGAACGGATTGCTTTAAAATTTTGCCAACGTAAAGTAGAAATCCGGATTAAATAATAGGGTACTTTTTATAACGGAACATTTGATATTCCTGAGGGAAAACAAAAATATTTTTAGCTTCATACAAGTTCAGTGATAGATGGCGTTGTGTGTCGTTTAAAACAATATAATATACCAGCTTTCCGCCCGCGGCTTCGCCCGCGTGGAGTTCGGTTATATCGCGCTTTTTAGATTTCCCTCGGGAATATCAAATTTTCCGGAATAAAACGTAGCCTATGTCCTTTCTCAGGGTCTAAAGATTGTCTGTGCCAAATTTCATCGAAATCGGTTGAGAGGTTTAAGCGGGAAAGCGTAATAGACAGACAGACAGACGACAGAGTTACTTTCGCATTTATAATATTAGTATGGATTGCAAACGAATTGCAGATGTAAACTTGTGATACGATAATTAATCCTCGAAACTGAGGAATCTAAAAGCGCGATATAACAGAATTCCATGCGGGCGAAGCCTCGAGCGGAAAGCTAGTATTTTATAATCAGTATTAGTTGTCTTTTATAATTTATGTCTGTCAGACAGTACATTTTTATACAAAACACTGATTTATTATCAAATAAAAGTTCTTTTCATTAAAATTAAGGACATTTTTATTCATCTCTAAAAAGGCTGTCAACTCCGGAGCCAACTCCGGAGTTCCGGTTTTGTTTACTCAACATCGTAACTAGCTCCGGAGTTGATGAGTATCCGAGTTTGGATGCCCTAAGCCGACGACCAAGAAACGTGGGCGTCCACATCCAGCATTCTTGGGACTCCGACATCCAGCCGGGGAGGCACACCCTCCCGTTTTCCTGAATCTCCAGTACCCTTAAAAAAGGCACGAAACGCCAGCTAGATATCAAGATATGCCTTTGGAGTCAGTTCGTACTGATGGGATTAGCCATTTTCCTATTTGGAAGAAAAACGGCAGACAAATCTGCCAAAATTGTTCTAAATTTCGGTCATTCACACTATGTGAAAAATGTTATGTTTTTTTTTGTGCTATAATGAGAAAGGCAATTGTTTCAAAGAATTTCACGAAGAATAATATATATTTCTCTTAAATGCATACGAAGCCATATTTGATTGAAGATTATTTGACTAGAATGCATACGAAGCCATATATGGCGTCGTTGAATAACTTTAATTATATAAGTTAATAATTTTTTTCTGTTGATTTGATCTCATTATGTAAGTTAAAATAAACACGTTATAACTAAAAAAAATATATTATTTCATCTCTTTCATAATTCATGCGGTAAGGGGTTAAGTAAAGCGAATAAGCACTGACTATGTATTTAGCGAGAATTCAAAATGTTGCTTTAAAAAAAACAAGTTTTAAATTAACATTCTGACAAGTACGAAAAACTGCCGTGTTTCTTAATGTTAAAACGCAGACAGTGTCCTGGCACATAAGACATTTTTTGAGAACTAGATCTACGAGATACTGCAGTTGTAATATGAAGAGATAACGCTAAAATATTTTTTTTCTTTCGCAGAGCCAAAAGTTTTTGATTTGTTAAACATAGGTGTTTGAAATAGAAAGGAACCCGAATTGCGTAACGCTCTATTATATCAATTGAAATAATTTTGAAGCATTGCTAATTCATTATTTTATATATTTGAAAAATGTGTTCGCTCAACAACGTAAATAAAGCAATGAATGTGAATGTGTGTGTGTGTGTGTGAATGAAACTCAGACCAGAAGACGCAAAGATATTGTGGCCTACTCTCCAGGGGTTCGATCAGCATTTGCCAGGCGTCAACATGTTACACAATCCGCTTACATTTATAAAAATTAAACCTTATGTGTAAAATATATCCTACTAGCTTTCCGCCCGCGGCTTCGCCCGCGTGGAGTTCGGTTATATCGCGCTTTTTAGGTTTCCCTCGGGAACATCAAATTTTTCCGGGATAAAAAGTAGCCTATGTTCTTTCTCGGGGTCTAAAGATTGTCTGTGCCAAATTTCATCAAAATCGGTTGAGAGGTTTAAGCGGGAAAGCGTAACAGACAGACAGACAGACAGACAGAGTTACTTTCGCATTTATAATATTAGTATGGATGCTGTTATACGACTGTAAAAAAGCAATAAGTAATTGGCTAAGATCCCTATCATATGAAGAAACAGAAAACCTTCTGATCAGGGTGAAGTAACATGCTGGATATCCTAACCAAACTGACCTTACACCACACACTCACACAGACCACACACGCACACTCACCACACATATAACACACGCCACACACTACATATACTCGTACACCGCCATGAATACATTATGCATTCTTTACGCATCTAGAGCTGCTTAATTATTATTTTTGTTTTTTTATTATTTTTAATTTTTTTTTTCGTATTTGTTTTTAATTTCATTTTCTGTAATATTTAGCATCATCACTTCCATTGTTAAGATAGCACATAAGGCAAGAGCGGGACATCTCCGACACAAGTACTATTGTAACTTACTGGAGCTGCCTCAATAGGTATATGTATGACACAATGTTTGGATGAAATAAATATATTTGTATTTTTTTTGTAATGTTGTTGAACTGCCGAAATGAAACCCCATTGGTACTGATATTGTGTTACAATTACCCTGCAGGTACAGAGTTTTAAAAGTGACAATTCGCCTCATAAACCTTTTACTAAATCAAGGATTTAGGTATGATACAAAAACGATTGTATATTTTATTCCCATAACTTGAAGTATATCAGAAATGAATCGATAGATATTTAAAAAAAGAAATGTTTTTATTATTATTGTTTATGTACACTCTTCCTTCTCCAATCCACTTTTGACATTGGCAGAATAGTTGACATCGGCTTCACTTGCCATAAATAAGAATAGAATAGAACAGATATTGAAAATATATATTTTTATAAGTACTTAATAAAAAAGCTAATATTAGCGCCGTTTCTTCTATACCCAAACTTATCATCATCATCACCACAGCGTTAATCCCAGTCGCATCCCAAGCCTTTTCAGCTTTGGAGTCTGGGGTCCGCTTTAACAGTCCAACTGCTGATATGGCTAAACTTCGACGTTTTCCATGAAGCGACTGCCGTCTGACCTCCACAACCCGAAGGCGACATCGAAGTATTGCAGTTAGACCAATTGTTGGACTTTTGAGGGCTCCAACAACCCGTAACGATTGCGACTAGATGTTCGTGTGGCAACCGGGACCAACGGTTAACGTGCTTTCCGAGGCACGACCAGACCAGTGCAAATATTCAGATTCATGCATACAAATACTTGCACTGTGCGGGGATCGAACCCGCGCCACCTTGCGCAGCGGCCGCGTCCGCTACTGCTATGCCACGGAGGCTGTCTTCTATACCCAAACTAAACAAATTAAAATCCAGTGCATTTTTTCTTTGTATTTCGTTAAGAAACCGACAAAAGATAAATATTATTCTAGTTCTGTCTAATTAGCCTGACGTCTGACGTAAATTGATTTATTTAAGTCGCCGTGTTTTTAATAAGAAGTTTAGATGGAGAAACTGTGTTATACGATTCCGGTGCAGTACAATGTGATATACCAGGGTTAAAACTTAGACAACCTCCCTTAGAATAGCAGTGTTAAAACCTGGACAACCTACCTTAGAATATCAATGTTAAAAACTTAAAACCTAGACAACCTGCCTTGAATATTCTTTAGTAACGTTATAAAAATATGCTTCTATTTATTATATTTAATTTAACCATTTATGTACGCATATACAACGTGTAACATAAAGGGTATATACATAACAAAGGCATGGCATCATTACATGATATCAAACGATATTGGAAGGGTTTTTTAATCCTATCTCTTTATGTTAGGAAGTTATGAGGAAAAACACCGCCTGTGATAGGCTACTATCATACTAGTCGCACAGAGATATTGAAGACATTTATCGGATTTTGGCAAGTAACGTGACGGGTAACGATTAGTTATTAACGTATGTAGTGTGCTGCCACGTTTGTTATGATTTAGTTTTAAGAAACACACGAAACCGAAAATTTGGTACCAATTTTTTGAGTATTTTATTTCGAGCTGAAACTCTTCCCATATCGTTTGATATCATCTAAAGATGCCATGCCCTTGGTATGTATATACCCTTTATGTTACACGTTGTATATATAAAAGAGCAAGAAAAAAATAACGACAGAAAAATAGGTATCGAGCTCTTCCAGCATAACTAAGATAGAAAATTGATACATAATATATGTAACAGAGTGTTGAAAAATAAAGGAGACAAAAAATACGCATAGATTATAAACACATATTATGAGAATATAATACAAATATGTACTTTTAAAATAACTATCACTAAACTATAAATAATCTCACACTCTCGTATCGATGATACAAACGCTAGCAAATCAAGCTACTACTATATTTTCTTTAATCGGTTTTGAACTTTATAACCAAAGTGTTAAAGTTCAAGGTTGATTGGTAAAATTAGAAAGTTTTTGGGTAGCAAGCCACCTGTTAAAATCTCTCCTGTTAAAGTCTGTTGATTGAGACTACAGTGGCATCCATCCAAGGTGCAGGCGAACGGGCCCTTATATTAATATTAAAAACTTACCTATACATGAACGCCAGTGTGTGATCCATCTGAACTCCTTGGCAATGCGAGACGCACTAACAACACCTCCTTATGTGAACCTGTTGGGAAATATTGGAGTTATTCATTGTATCAGAGAACTAAGAAAATTTTCACAATAAGAAGGTATTGAAAGAATTTATTTTTGTCGAAAGCTAGCTGACGCTGTGTTGTGCAAAGGAGATGTTCCATTTTGGGCCACCACTATGTACGCTATATGTATAGATAAAAACGAAAAAAATAAAAAAAAAATCATAAAAATACTACTAAATTAATTTGAATAGAAATACAAGTATATACAGTATGTTAAATAACAGAGGGCGTTCCCTTAAACTCGTTAATATATATCATTAATAGATTAAAATAAAAATATCAGCATAGAAAAATAAGCATAAAAAAATCCGAATAAAAAAAAATTCTAGTTGGAAATAAATTTGAAACCTCCTGTTTTAAATCAAAATAGTAGTCGTCATGTATAAATAAATTGCGACGTTGCCGTCTTTTATGTTCGCGTGTACAGTGTGTTTCTTTTACATGTCAATTTAAAAATTTTATTGAATATTTTCTTATTGGAAAAAATTTTAAAACATTTTGTTTTCGAATGGAAATATTTTTTTAGCATGTATGTATGCTATACTATTTCGGGTTAACGGGAACGCCCTCTGTTAGTTAACATGCTGTATAATTAATTATTTGAAACGATTTTTAGTGAGATAACCCTTTATTAAGGCAGCCATGACAGAGGTTATGACGTTTGATTGGCGACTTTGACAGTTCTATTTTCCCGTTGTGTTCTTGTCGAGTGTTGATTTGAGTTGATTGTGTTTATTTAATGGGCCGTATGGTCGAAATTCATGTTTTGTTTTTTAAGCAGTCATGTGGTAGATAATATAGATACGATAGCCTTTAGATACATGACACGTCAATCAAATGTCACTGTCAAAATCTTATTTCGCTTATTGCTAACCACCCATTGATATAATATTAAAATAAGGTAGATACGTCACTAGCGCACTGAAAATGAAGCGTACAAAAGGAGGTAAGTCCAGCAAGTCGCTTTAGTTTTCGTCGATTCTATTTAAGCGCAAACGAAAAACACTAGCCATCTTTTTCTTCTCTATGCTTTAGATTGCGCCCCATCTCACTCACACTGTGCCAACGTGTGAAATGTACGCAGAATAAAAAAATTGCATGTGTGTGCTGCTGCTCCGATCGGCACATTTATTTTGGTTAATTTGTATATAGTAATAGTATATAGTAGCATATCATATCTGTTTATTATTATATCAATGTAACCACCATATTTATTAGTCGTTGTGTTGCACTCCTCGGCCGAGTTAAATTCAATCTGTATAAAAACTAAGTCAAAATATAGGAAATTAACATTAAAAACAGTTAACTATAGCGTAACTATACCTAGCATTAAGTGTAAAATGTGCTGGCCCAGGCTCCATACATTTCTGAAACATCTCCTTCGAACAACTCATATGAGATCTCCATAGAAAAATCTAATAACGTTTTTTTCCGTTTTCGGACTTTTACGAATGTTTAAAAAACCGGCCAAGTGCGAGTCGGAATCGCGCACGAAGGGTTCCGTACCATTATCTTTGAAAACGAAAATTAAGACTAGAAAATTAAAAAGAACTAAAGATTATTCACTTAGCATTTTAAACTACCTCGCTACTGTGTTACTATACAATATGTAAAGAAAACCCTGTCCGATCCGTGAAGGTATTGTTAGGTATTGTTAACTGATTCTAATAATGCCTACAAAGCTGGGCTAAACTTAAAAAAAATCCCGCAAAAAAAATAAATATTATTTCGAAAAAGCGAGGTAACTTAATGCATGTGCGGTAGGCAACACGTTAGGCATACATACCTAAACTTTAAAAAAAATTACCATTTTTTGGGGAAGTTTGAATTAATTCGCAGAAAAAAAAAAGATTTTTTAAAAATTCATTAGTATTGTCACTATAATGATTATGTAATATTTCATATTTTATTTGGTCATGTAGTTTAGAGTACAGGTAGGTACCTAACAATTATTATCCTTTTGGGTCGGACGGGGTTTTCTTTACATATTGTATAAAGAACTGCATTTCTGTATTGTTGGGTGCATAATTCAATAACCATTTAAGTGTTTTACACCGGACCTAAATAAATTCATTTTTTCCATTGAGTTCAATTCGAAGTCCAGTTTCGATAAAAAATCGAAGAGAAGGGTTACTTACTCTTCCCCCAATGATGTGAGGGTGGCTAAGCGGTGAGTGGCGGCAGGGCTGCATGGTAGGAAGATTCGTGATGCTAGCTAACTAGACTGTGTGGTAGGGTAGCGCTCATGACTACACCGTCTAGCTACCTCTGCTCGGTACTTTGAATTAGCTACACTGCTCGTATCCATGTTACAGCTTGTCTCAACGTCAATTTTTATATTACATAAATAGAAACAGCAGGAGCAGACATTCATTTTCGCCACGCGCAAGAAAGAGAGAGAGATATTACTTCCAATCTTATGGTGCGCCGGCTGTCTACTGTCCCTCGGTCTTACTAATTTTAGATCAGGGGCCCTAGTAGTGTTAGAATGGTCGATAAATGATCTCGTAGTGATTAATTTTGACAAGTTTCATAATCTACTAACAAAATGGCGTCATTATGACTATCCAATGGCCAATCACTGACACTCCACTCCATATTAATAACTGGACAAATTGCGTAGTAGTTTTTAGAAAATCATTTCTTATAACAGGTTTTATAGTACATTATGACTATCCAATGGCCAATCACTGACACTCCACTCCATATTAATAACTGGACAAATTGCGTAGTAGTTTTTAGAAAATCATTTCTTAGAACAGGTTTTATAGTAATAATATGGCAATGTCATTCTATCACCATTCCATTACGTGACGACTGAGATAATTAATCGATCATTGTGAATTAAGCAGACTATGAACTTTCTTACCCGTCCCAAAAAAGTGTTGTGCGCTTTTTTGGGACTAAAGAAGTTTCGACTTCAAATATCTATTTTTGGGTTTAATTTATGGGTATCTCATA
Source organism: Sesamia nonagrioides (assembly GCA_017933935.1). NCBI lineage: Eukaryota > Metazoa > Arthropoda > Insecta > Lepidoptera > Noctuidae > Sesamia > Sesamia nonagrioides. The sequence goes on from JADWQK010000827.1 coordinate 377,503, forward strand.
CACCTCCTTCCTTTGCTACGCATCGTCAAACGCCTCTGATATCAAGGTAGCCCAAGGCGATTTTCACACTGCCCCGCATCATGCTGCATGTTGCGTGTCGACGCACCTACGCGCGTTCCTGCGGGAGTCCAGATCCGCATCTTCGTGCGGGTTTTTTGCGCACTCACGCGCGTGGGTGCGTTTTGTAGATTCACACACGGCGGCTCTCATTTATTCGCCGTTCTAACATATTTATTACTTACTCCCATTGTATCACCTTCTGCGCTCTGTCACTGTATTCATCACATTTCATATTCCAGATAGCTGGGTGGTTTTCGATTTCGAATATAAATCGATCGATATCGAGATCCATTTTCAAACACACATATCACGCCCATTCAAAATCACGCGCCGCACTGCGGGATTCGGTGTGCCATACCTTGCGTCTCGCCCCGCACCTACGCGCGGGGGTGCATGTTTCTCCGCGTGTATGCGCGTGATCCTCATGGACGCGCGTGGATGCATTTTCTGTGTGTTAGACTGTGCGTGTTTTCCATACAAACGGAGATACTTACAAGCAAAGGAAGAACACGCATCCACGCGCTACGTTGCATCATACGGGGCAGTGAAGAAGAGAGAATCGCCTAAAAGTAACATGAAAATCTGTGCTTACAAGACGTATAACTCACCTGAAGTGTTGTATGACGGGAGGGGGCGCGGAGCGGGCGCGCTCAGCGAGCCGCACCGGCGCCTTCAGCCCCCGCCTGGAAATTACCATCGGGTTACATACCACACTAATTACTGCCCACTAAACTGATACAAGTGACTTTTACCCAATTTTTACCTACAACCAATTTACCTAACCCTTTCGCAATGATCTCAGGGTGACAGTAAAAATTTTTTAACGCTTTATAAATAGATGCAGTCAAGATCATTATTGCTTTACAAGTTTTAGTTTGAATGCCTCAAATACAACGGTTCAAGTATATTTAGTTTATTGTGTAGCAATTAAAGTTATTCTCTCGGTGGTAGGCCATAACATCGGCTGCCGGCGGAAGTTACCACCCACCAGACAAAGTCTTGCCGCCAAGCAATTCGTCGTGTTCCGGCATGATGTCTGGTGAAGCCGTACGGAGGACGGGTCTGAGCAGCTGTGTTGCGATGTGTGGCGGGTACGATGCGCCAAATGTTGTTGTCTCGGGAATTTGGTCTTGGAGAGTCTCCAGATCAATCTCCCTCTAGCGCAGCAGCGTTTGGTCGCGTTGGTCTTGGGTTTAACATTGCATCACCTCGCTCAACTGCCGTCATCCTTCCTATTCCTAAGTTTTTTAAGTGAATAGGCTTAATAAACTAGTGCGCTTTACACTCAACGATTGCATCACTGCTTACCATCAGGCGGGATTGCAGTGAAGCACTAGTTTAAATTAAAAAAAAAAAAAAAAATTAAGAGATATTATTATTTGTATACCATCTAAATCTTGAACGCATATTAGGTATGGACAACAGCAGGTCAAGCTACCCGAAACTGTCAAAAATCCCAAACAACTTTGACCCTTAATGATTTAGCGATAAAATTGAAAAACTAATAAAGAAATATGACAGACTAGCTTTCCGCCCGCGGCTTCGCCCGCGTAAATTTCGGTTATCTCGCGCTTTTTAGATTTCCTTCGGGAACATCAAATTTTTCCGGGATAAAAGGTAGCCTAGGTCCTTTCTCAGGGTCTAAAGATTGTGTGCTTTCCGTCCACGTCTTCGCCTGCGTGGTGTTCGGTTATATCGCGCTTTTTAGATTTTCCTCGGGAATATCAATTTTTTCCGGGATAAAAGGTAGCCTATGTTTTTTCTCAGGGTCCAAAGATTGTCTGTACCAAATTTCATCAAAATCCGTTGAGAGGTTTAGGCGGGAAAGCGTAACAGACAGACAGACAGACAGACAGACAGACAGACAGACAGACAGACAGACAGACAGACAGACAGACAGAGTTACTTTCGCATTTATAATATTAGTATGGAAAGTATGGATTGTAGTAGCTTGATGTCTGTACGTGCTTCGTAGTCGACATTCGCTACAAATTACTAGAATTAGCAGACAAGAGATATTAAATACGTAATGTCGTTATATAAAATGTAAAGCCAGTTCGTCCAGGGACCTTATGACACCTTACTGATTACTGTGGTGCATTAATTAGCAAATTACGCAACTAGAATTACTAGTCTTATGTCCTACGCTAGGCTGCGGTGGACCTACATTTATAGGCCCAAGATTTATTGAACTTTACTGTAATGTTATCCCCGAAGAGGACTGCGGAACAACCAGTGCATCACTTTAGGCCTGACCATGGGCGTAGGCAGCCTTGGGCTCAGGGTGGGGCAGAAGTCAACCTATCCCCACTCTCTCCTGGTTTTTTTTTGGGTAATGAGGCACCTTATAGATCAGAGTATATCTTAGAAACCTGGACTTTTAAGTCTAAAATCGCCAACCCGCATTGAGCAAGCGTGGTGATTACGTTCAATCCTTCTCTGTATGAGAGGAGATCTGTGCCCAGCAGTGGGACGATAAAAAGGTTGATGATGATGATGATAGACCAAAGCCAGGGTGGGGCAAGCCTTCCAGCTTGCCCCAGTGTGGCTACGCCCATGGTCCTGACTCAAAATAAGCTGAAAATCATAGAGAGGTTTTGGCCAGCAGTGGGATGGCAGGCTAACAGTAAATGTTATGGTTTGTGAATCATAATAGTGATTTTTAATTACATTCAGCAAAAGCTTTGATCTTCAACACATCTATCAACTTACATTCTAAAACTAATTTACATCATCAAAGCATATTCTTACGAAAAAATGGGAAGCTATCCAAATGCCTTCATCTGTTGACAATCACGTTCCCTACCGTTAATTAGACGGCTTATCCCATCCATCTCCTATCACACAAACTAAAAGCAAGCAGTTATGTCAACAAACTATAAATATAAAAGTTACTGAATAGGCCCATGGGCTATTTTCGATTACAGAATGACGCTCGCTCGGATATAAATTAGCTCTTTGATTTTACTGTTGCTCTTAATTTTATTTATTGTAGTTGGCAACACACATCAATATCATCTACCTATAGTTGAGCCAAATTCGATAAAGAATAGAGGTAAACAAAGCGTTGCTAGGCAACGAGTAGTTTACACCTAAAAGACAGATGTTAACAACTTTTTCTACATAGATGATTTTCACAAAAGTAATAATCCTACTTCCTACTAATCTAAACAGTTTATTTATGTTTAGATATTTATGATTTGCATAGAACGCTTAACCTATTTCAATGAAATATAACACATGTAAGCTAATTTCCTAATAAGTTAAATTTTTTGATACATATAATTATAATTAGTCCATACTTGAAAGTATTACAATGCATGTGTTATGTAGTTGATTTGACAGTAGTTAAAATACGCAAAATTGTATTGACAAATGCCTCAACTTTATTCATTGGTTGAATTCCACAAAATGTGTTTAATACCTGGATTACATCCATCTTTCTTTTTTTGTAGGGCTATCACGTAAAATTAATGTTGACTTTTTAATGGTTTTTCAAAATACCAAGTTATTATGCATGTTATTTTAGTGATTCCATTGAAATATGATGCAATAGGAATTATTAATAAATAGTTAGCATGTAAAAGTCGATAATCATGTGAATAACAGGAGATTTGTAAAACGTGAGTTGTGGTAACCCTAAATTGGTTTGTTTACCTCTATTCTTTACGGAGCTTGGCGAGGATATAGTTCTTTTCCCCTTTCCCCTATCTTGGGGACTTGGGGACGAAGTCTAGTCCAATCGGATACATCTCATAACCAGTATTATATATGGAGAGAATGCCAATTTCTTTTTTTAATAATTCTAAACAAGTGCTTAACTGCAATCCTGCCTGATGGTAAACACTGTTTCAATAGTTGATGGTAAAGCGCGCTAGTTTATTAAGAGCCTATTCACTCAAAAAACTGAGTGAATAGGAAGGAAGACGGCAGTTAAGCGAGGTGATGCAATGTTAAATCAAACAACACTAACAACGATGCTGACAAAACTCCCGACACAACAACATTTGGTGCATCGTACCCGGCACCAATCGCAACACAACCCGTCCTCCGTACGGCTTCACCAGACATCATGCCGGAACAAGACGAATCGCTTGGCGGCAAGACGTTGTCTGGTGAGTGGTAACTTCTACCGGCAGCCGATGTTATGGCCTACCAGCGAATAAAATCACACAAGCCAGTGGGTAAAACAGTAACCTTAGTAAAACTGGTTGACAGACTTTCGGACTTATAACGACCCTTACAGTTTAAACAATGGTTTAATGTGTTTTCAGAGACATAAAAGTGTCTCGGTATGTAAAAACGGTCTCCCATACACAGTTTAACCGCGGGAAGGGTCGCTTAACCTGATAGATCGACCTGTGCGGATTTGTTATTAAAGTAGTTCAGTAGGTAATTGTTTCTATAATATTGGTGTGTATCCTCTTCATACTTTGAAAGAAAGAAATCATTTTAGCAAATGCCTCATTGGTTTAGTGGTTCTAAGCTTAACCGGTATGGAGGAGGTTGGATTCTGTTGGGTTTTTCCAAAAGGAATTTCTTAAAAGCATCTGGGAGTCAGTCGAAGGCAATATTCTCGCCACATGAGACCTAAACATAAGTGGTTAAATATGGGTAGAATAAAGGTAGATCACTGTCTAACTCATTAGTGTTTATAGGGTTCCCCCTATAAACACTAATGAGTGTACTATGATCATGATATTAAATCAAATGGATGAGAAGTAGCATCCTAAGAAGCAGTGGCAACAAACCTAAGCCTTTTTTTAAATCTGGTTTTATTTTGGGGTTTTTTATTGGGATATGTCAGCCGCATCATATCCTGTAACACTGATTTTACTAACTATACAGGATAAAATTTTATCCAGTGCGCAAACTTTGTCAACTTATAGCTAAATAAGTTTTATAGATAAAAATATTATTACTTTGATATGTTTTAGTACAAAAAAAATAGTTATTGATAACGAAAGATGTTTATTATGAAATCGATGTTATGGTCACCGCACGTGGTCCCATTCATGTTCGGCGGAGTGGGGACGGCGGGAACATCACAGGACCCCCGCGCGCCCGCGCCGCCCGCATGTTCACTACGCGGCCATATGCTAATACTACGATATTGATATGAATAATTGGTGTCTATCATTTGCTGATTTCAGGGCGGATAAAAACATGATTTTTTATTTTCAACTAATAATGCAGATTTATTCTGTTATTGATTCTGAGTCACGAATTTATTATGCGCACTCGAAAAAAAAATTCCCTGTATACACTAATATCGCTAACAAGATTAGTGTAAATATAAACAAATTAATAAGAAAATTAGAGCTATGAACTGTAATTAAGTGGCACAACTTTTTCCTACATAGTCAGCCTATAATGTTCTCACTGTTGGGACACAGGCTTATTCTCGATGAGAGGGAGCAGGCTGTACCACGTGCCCAGTGCGGGTTAGTAGATGTCACATGTGTTCTTTATTTTTTTTTTAGTACTTGCTGGGTGCTCGCGATGTTTTCCTTCACAGTTTTTGAGAGCAGTGGTGATGAAATAATTTACACAAAGTAAAGCGCCCGATGGGGTTCGAACCTACAACTTGTAAGCTACCTGCACCACTAGGCCTCTGTTGCTCTTGAACTTTTTTCTAATTTATTTAAATTCTTTTACGAATAGTTGCGGCTCATCTCCTCCATCAACAAATGTTGCGCATCCTGCAGCATGATTTCAAACAGTTCAGGGACGTGGTCTTTTCCATAATGCAAATTCAAGCGACGACGGGTAGTATAACGGATGTGTGTGTGAAGGGAGCCTTAACCTTCGTCATCAACCTTTTTATCGTCCCACTGCTGGGCACAGATCTCCTCTCACACAGAAAAGGATCGAGCGTAATCACCATGCTTGCTCAATGCGGGTTGGCAATTTCAGACTTAAAGTCCACGTTTCCTCAAGATGTTTGCCTTCACCTTCAGTCATTGGTGTCCAAGATAAACTTAGAAAGTACATATAACTTTAGAAAAGTTACATTGGTACTTGCCTGACCTGGAATCGAACCCTGGAGAGGCTGGTCTTTTAACCACTAGGCCACCACGACTTATGCCTTAACCTTAACTAAGTTTAATGGCAACATTGGTATAGTAATGATAAATATATTTATTGTGTAAATATTTGTAAAAAACACTATTACAAGGCACTAACATTGTTTAAAACTAGATTAGTTCGGCGCTTCCTATCTGACTTCTCTTAAAAAAGACAAACAAACTCAGAGATCACAGGTGTACATGATTGAAGACATTGCCACAAGCTTACCAAACTTACAAACAATGGGGAAAAAACATTGCTAAAGAAACAGTACTTAAATTAATAAAAATAGAAACAAGCTGATAAAGAAATCTCTATGTTAATATCATCTCATATGTATTTATAGATATAAATGACCATGAATAAGAAACAGATAATATAATTTTACATGAAAGTCTGATTGATGATATTACTGATAAGATTTGACATACACCTAGTTTTCTGACACATTTGGAGATATTCTTTTATCAACAAAATAACATAATACTGTACCTGAAGGATATTTATTATACTAACTGAATGGACAGACTGAATGACATGTAATTAGAAAGACTGGGGTTTCCCGAACGATATGAATTTTCTCCTCGGGTTTATGAGGTGTCTAATTTGGTTACTCTACCATGTCTGGGAATTAATACTTCAGATTACAAACCACTGCCACAGCAAGATTAAACTAGTCATAATTGCTATACTAATACAAAGCTGAAGAGTTTGTTTGTTTGAATGCGCTAATCTCAGGAACTACTCGTCCTATTTGAAAAAGCCTTTTTGCATTGGATAGCCCATTAATCCAGGAAGGCTTTAGGTTAGGCTATATAACATCACGCGTCCTACCCGTCATTACTTACGGAGCCGAGACGTGGACACTAACGGTCAGACTAGTCCATAAGTTTAAAGCCGCTCAGCGAGCTTTGGAGCGGGCTATGTTGGGCGTCTCTCTGAAGGACCGCATCAGAAATGAGGTGATCCAACAGAGGGCCAAAGTCACCGACATAGCTGAGAGGATCAGCAAGCTGAAGTGGCAATGGGCTGGTCACATATGCTGCAGGGCCGACAACCGTACGTTGGCAAACGTAGCGTAGGACGCCCTTGGGCGAGATGGAGCGACGACATCAAAAATGTGGCTGCTAGTGGCTGGCGGAGAACTGCTCAGGATCGAGCTTGTTGGCGTGCCATGAAAGAGGCCTATGTTTAGCAGTGGACGATGATGATAACATCACGCTGCGACCAATGGTAGCAGAGCATATAAAAATAAACAAATATCCAAACCTACACAGGTGCAACCACGGCACACAGCTACTTTATTATGACACTAGATAACAAGGCCAAATTTGGTAAGAAATCCGACAATGTGTTTGTTATGGTATTATGCATAGTATTAACATATACGCGCGGAAATCGGGAAAATACGAGGGAACACGCGTGTTTGCTCACCTGACATAACCAGACTGAATTATCTGCAAGTACCCTCGAGTGAGATACATGACATAAATTTGGTAAGAAATCCGACAATGTGTTTGTTATGGCATTATGCATAGTATATTATTTGTATGATTCTAAAATTAGAGGAAAATCCATGCATGATGATACATCATCAATTATCCATATTTATTTGTAGTTGGTGCAGTATATATTTTTCTTCCTTATTCCACTATCAGTCACAATCTCAGTAGTTACCCTCTATCTAACCTTACCAAAATCACACATCCCATCCACCTTTTCTTTCACCTACACTTGCAGCCATCGACATTCATAGTCAGTTTGGCTACCATGAGTTTCATCGTTGTCCACGGCGTTTGACTCATCGATTGGCCCGCTTCAAGGTTGTAAGAACTCTCAATCAATGAGAGCACCAAACACGCTTGATGCGTATGATCAAGTCTCGTCATGAAAACTCATGGTAGCCACACAGAACTCTTCTCACAACATTTTCCTTAATTCTCCACAATACATGTTCATATCATAACAACCAATTTCCAAGCAATTTTTTTGTTATCAATGCCGCTTTAAGAAGTCCTTTTATGTTATCGTTAATTTGCAATTACAGAGAACTACACCGGCATTTATTTCATTGAAATATGTACACATTCCCAGGCTTAGCAATATTTATGTATGTATATTCATAAGAGTATTATTTAATACTAGTTGTGCCCTGCAGTTTTACCCATATAAGTTTTGAACCATTGGGACAAAAAATAACCTTCATGTTTTTTTGTTCTAAACTGACTGTGTGCCAAATTTCATTCAACAACATTCAATATCTTTTATGTGAAAGAGTAAAATACATCCACCTATCTTTACAAACTTCACATTTATGTGCATTATTAGTAGGTAGTAGCCTAGCCTAGCAGCCTTTTTTAACCTGTAAAATAAGTGTACTGTTACTTATTTTTGTAAGTACCTCAGTGTAAATGTTTTATGATAATAAAGAATTTTTGTAAACTAAACTAGTAGGAAGCAGAATAGCAGGATTTTCTATACTTAGATGAGAAAATATAAAACTTTGACGTACCTGATGAAATTGCAAAGGAAATGTTATAATGGCATTTCCTCCTACAAGCAGAAGGGTAATATATTGACTGTTATTATAAGCAGTTTTCAAGTTCACTCCATAACCCTGTAATTATCTTATTTCTTTGTGTTATACAGTTTTAAACACTGGTACCTAATCAAAAACCTTATTGACGCCGTAATATGGAATGTTGAAAGTAGCAAAAGGGCAAATGCGATAACATCTTCGAAACGCCGGTAGCTAATATAATTTTATCAATATAAATGAAGGTAGGCAAATTACCGTTTACGTATATGTATACAGATACGAAGACCATGCTTTTCTATATTTACACAATAATTGAGGATGACAACATGCAAGGGGTACAGACTTCACATTATTATGACATTATTTATGGCATTTTACTACAAATTATGAAAGAAATTTAAAGGAAAGACAATTCAAATTCTTAGAGACTCATCGGTATAGAACCGTAACGATTTAAATGTTTCTCTCACATTTATACTGTATTTAACATATATTTAAGATATGTAGACGAGTTTGCTTACCATTTTCATGATTTTCAATACCGGTTTCACTGTTTTTGGTAAAATAACAACAAAATATCACAACAAAACTTGCTCCCACGACCACCGTTTGCAATTTTCTGGACTAGTGATGTGATTTCAGCTGCTGATTCTTAAAGCAATTGATCGATTGTGAACTTTAACTAGACGCAAAAACATCTTCGTAGTCTAAAAAGCAAAAAAATCATGAACTTCTGCAATTTCTAATGCAGCTTTATTGTCTTGAATCTTTAGTTTCTGAAGAAATTTTAATGCAATTTTGAAAAAAAAGGCCATCGCATTCCATTGTGCCTGGACAACCCTATTAGCATAGACACGTTTAGTAATTGCTAGTTAACTTGGTTTCTTGTCACTTCTTTGTTTACGTTTAGTTTATATCTAGAAGGTAATTATAAAGACAGAACTTTATCATTCAAACTAGCAACATTCTCATTCTACTGTCAAAAAGATAAATAATTTCGCTTTTTGTAAATGCTGTAAAAACTATATTTTAATCCTTTTCAGGCCGTTTCCTTAACATTTAAAGGTACATTTATCCATCTTAATGTTCTAAATCTTGAATATAATAAATATAAATAAAATAATTTCTGATCACTTAGATCGTGATGTAAGAACATAACTAAACACATTTTTAATGTTTATGTCCAATGTTTTCAATTAAAAAACTTGAATGTGATGTTAGGCGAATTATAATTTATGAGAAAGTGTTAAAAAATAATATTCTTTTGGTCATAGATGCTGAAATTAAGCGGGTTAGTGATTTGGAGGTTAGGATCAAGGGCAGCCGTAAGGAAATATTCCAATTCCAGTGCCACAGTAATCAAAGCAGAGAAGCTAGAGCTCTCTACAAATATACCTGACAAGAGACTTGAACAACTCACAGCAGAAGATAAGGAAACTGGTAAAGTAATTATTATTTATGGTAGTAAATAAATGGGTTTATTATCCTGTTCTATATATTGCTTACTACCGCGGTTTATTTCCTACATTTGATGGTATTAAGACATACACAAACCGGCACCTTTCCATGGTGGTAGGCAGCTATCTACAGAATGCTACTTTTTTGTTGATGGGAAATCATCAAATGACCTCTCCCGCTCAGGCGGAGCGGAAGGGCATGTCATGGCATGTAGTGAGCAGTGATCAGCTCGCTGCCCGCAAGCTGCGCCACGGAATGCTACCTGCATTTAACATATTTATAGAGGTTTTAAATCTAAGCCTAGGGTCTATTTCATAGAATGCAGCAAGATGATGTTTGTGTCGAGTTTCAGTGGATACCCTCCCATGTTGGCTTGTTGGAGAATGAGATTGTGGATCGACAGGCTGGGAGTGCAGTAGATGATGGCGTGGATGTTTTGAGTCAGGCCTATGGTGGGGAGATTATAAGAGAAGCTAGAAGATTATGTAGAGAGACATGGAAGATGTCGTTTAGAGAGGGCTCACAAACTAACGGTGCCTGGTACTATACCATGCAGGACACACCGGGATCAGTGCCTTGGTTTGAATGTGCCAGCCTCTCCAGGGAGACATTGGTTGCTGCTCTCAGGTTGCGGGCTGGTCATGTTCCACTGAACAAGTTTTATCATCTCGTGGGATTTAAGTCATCGCCACTGTGTGATGAGTGTCAGGTGCCCGAAGATTTAATTCATGTGTTGGTGGAATGTGACCAGTATCGCGGACTGAGGAGGAGCCTGCTGGCAGGCATTGATCTCCATAATGGTGGAATCAATGTGGTTCTGAGCCGGCCAATGTCCGAAGAGGCCCAGTGTATCTTTGGGTTCCTAAAGAGATGTATGAGAGAGAGAAATGATAGAGAGGGGCGGAGAGCGTGAGAGTAAGATTTTAAGATGTTATGCTGAGATGTGTGGTGTGTGTGATGTGTATGTGTGTGTGGATACACTGGGATTGATCCCATGAGGCTGGCATAGTCACTCTGAGTGCACTGAAGCCTCTAAACACAAGATTAAAAAAAAAAGAGGTTTTAAATGACGACCTAGCATTGGAACGGCATTCTTCAATTATTAAAACAATCAATCACTACAAATCTTTTCCTAATCTCAATGGGTGGGCTTCCTATCTAACTGAATGAATTCCTACGTAACTACCTACCTACTTTATATGGAGCAATTGTCAATCTGACCTACAAAACCCAGTTAATTTTTCAATATTAAAATAATATTTTCATTATCCTTTACTCTATGTTCAGGTTTAGTAGCAGCAGCATTTGCTTCCCTACATGATATAGAAACAGCTGATAGTACAAAGAAGCAGAGTCCAAAATCTGTGAAGTACAGTCGCATGGCTCAGCTAGATGCACAAATTACAAAGGCTGTGGACCTAAACAGCTTGCTTGTTGTTGCTGAAAACTCTGTTGTGTCACGGAGACATGCTCTAAAGGTCAGTTTTGGTAGAAAAAAAATATGCTTTTATAAATTTTCTGATAATTTATAGTGCAATGTTTTTTATAATGTTACGCAATTATTGTCATATTTAAAAAAGGCACTATACCCAGCCGTGAGTGAAGTTTGGCAACTATACATAATGATGACTTTATAAATTATTGAGTTCTTAAAAGTATTCTTAACTAACTGGCTGAGCAGCTAGTTATGAATACTTTTTATATGGTTTCACCTGTGTTGGTTTCAATATTCTTTTATATGCTCCGCTCCTATTGGTCGCTGCGTGATGTTATATAGCCTAAACCCTTCCTGGGTTAATGGGCTATCCAATGCAAAAAGAAGTTTTCAAAGCGGACCGGAACTTCCTGAGATTAGCGCGTTCAAACAAACAAACTCTTCAGCTTTATATATTAGTATAGATAAGAATGACAGTCTTCAATGTATGGTAAATTGTTTTGTATGCCAATTTCTAGATGGTGTCAATCCTATCAGAATGGACAACCAGTAACAAAGTCAAGCTACCAGACTTTGAGAAAGACCCTCGGTTCCTGAAGCTCTGCCGGATCCTCGCCAGGTCTACCAACTCCCAGGCTATAGGTTCACTGACCATGGCTGAGGACCTAACTACTGTGTTGGGCATCACTGGTGATGATGAGGCTGCCAGGCTTATAACAAATTTGACACTGCCACAGATGATTAAAGTGAGTTGTTTTTGCTTTGCTTCATATTTATACTTCCTTTGGAATAAGGTTAGACACTTTTTTCTTTTAATGCCATCCTTATTTCTAAAGAATTAAAGTCAAAATTGGTTGAATTGACTGTAAAAAGGGTTTGTTTACTCTTATTTGTCTACTCTGAGACTCATATAAGTCTAAAGACTCATTTCATATACGTTGATTTACCAGTGTCATCATCATCATCATCATCATCATCATCATCATCATCGTCATCATCATCATCATCATCTCAGCGTTTATCTCGGTTGCATCCGCGGCTTTCGCGTTGGAGCCCGGGGTCCGCTTTCTTACTCAATTTCCTCCATTTCGCGCGATCTTTAGCATCCTGTGATGTGAGATTCTTGGCACGAATGTCATCTCTTACAACGTCAAGCCAGCACTTCTTTGGTCTACCCCGCTTGCGCCGGCCCGGCGGAGGCACCATGGCAAGACATTTGTGACCCACGTAACCTGCCGGTTTTCGTAACACGTGACCGTACCAACGTAGTTACCACCGTACCAAAGTTGATCTACCAGTGTGAATATAAATAAATAAAAAAATAAATAGTAATGTAATATCTTTAATTTAGCCAAGCTGCATCCATATAAGAATAATCAACTTCTTTTTAGGGTTCCGTACCTCAAAAGGAAAAAACGGAACCCTTATAGGATCACTTTGTTGTCAGTCTGTCTGTCTGTCTGTCTGTCTGTCTGTCTGTCTGTCTGTCTGTCACCACCCTTTATCTCAAGAACGCGTGGACGTATCAAGCTGAAATTCACATGAAATACTCGGGTCTATTGTCCCTTTAAGCTGTGCAAATATCAAACTTCTAAGCCAAGCCAATCAAAAGATACAGCCGATTATGTCGATATTTTCAACAAATTTTCGACACTCGCAAAGGAATCAAAACCTACAGGATACTTCCCGTAAACTCAGAATCTTGAAAATTGGCATGAAGCATTGTCATATAATGCAAATATAGGAAAAATTGCGAAAATCACATTTTTTAGTTATATAATATAATAAACATATTTTAATAAAATGGAACTTACTACCTTATTTCTCACGAACGAATAAAGTTATCAAATTGAAATTTATACCAAATACCTAGGTCTATATTGTCCTCTTAAGCTGTGAAAATATCAAACTTCTAAGCCAAGCCAATCAAAAGATACAGCCGATATGTCGATATTTTCAACAAATTTTCGACACTCGCAAAGGAATCAAAACCTACAGGATACTTCCCGTAAACTCAGAATCTTGAAAATTGGCATGAAGCATTGTCATATAATGCAAATATAGGAAAAATTGCGAAAATCACATTTTTTTAGTTATATAATATAATAAACATATTTTAATAAAATGGAACTTACTACCTTATTTCTCACGAACGAATAAAGTTATCAAATTGAAATTTATACCAAATACCTAGGTCTATTGTCCTTTTAAGCTGTGAAAATATCAAACTTCTAAGCCAAGCCAATCAAAAGATACAGCCGATATGTCGATATTTTCAACAAATTTTCGACACTCGCAAAGGAATCAAAACCTACAGGATACTTCCCGTAAACTCAGAATCTTGAAATTTGGCATGAAGGATTGTCATATAATGCAAATATAGGAAAAATTGCGAAAATCACATTTTTTCAGTTATATAATATAATAAACATATTTTAATAAAATGGAACTTACTACCTTATTTCTCACGAACGAATAAAGTTATCAAATTGAAATTTATACCAAATACCTAAGTCTATTGTCCCTTTAAGCTGTGAAAATATCAAACTTCTAAGCCAAGCCAATCAAAAGATACAGCCGATATGTCGATATTTTCAACAAATTTTCGACACTCGCAAAGGAATCAAAACCTACAGGATACTTCCCGTAAACTCAGAATCTTGAAATTTGGCATGAAGGATTGTCATATAACGCAAATATAGGAAAAATTGCGAAAATCACATTTTTTTAGTTATATAATATAATAATAATTAATAATAATAATAATTTATTAACTCAAAACAAGGGATTGCTGGACACGTTAAAAATAGAATTATACAAAACAAGCACTGTTAAAGAAAACGTGTGGGTGAGCACTGCTCTCCTAGCTAGGTTATGAAAACCTGTGTTAAGGAGAAGCAGTCCGGTCCCCTAAGGTACAATGGCGTTAAGTTACATAGTGATTATGATGTTACTATTACAATTTCGAAAAATTAAATAATCAAAGTTTAGGTAATGTTTTGTTATCATAAAGAAAAAGATAAAATAAAATAATTAATCATTTTGAGATAATTACATATGCGTGTGATTGTGTACATGAGTGGGTGCGTGTGTGTGTGTGTGTGTGGGTGTGTGTATGGGTGTGTGTGTGTGGGGGGATGTGCGTGTGTGTGGGTGTGTGTGTGTGTTTGTATGGGTGTGTGTGTGTGTGTGTGTGTTTGTGTACTAATCGATGTTTCTATCACTTTAAGATCCTTTCTGTTTCGTCGTATGACTTATCTTGGAGGTATGATTGTATAGCCTTTTTGCATTTGTAGTACGGTAGATCATAGATTTGACACTCTTCATTTATTTTATTGTATAGATATGGACCAAGAAAATAAAAAAATCTCTTTACAAAAGCCGAGTCTACACGTGGCACGGTACATATCCCATCCTTACGACGTTTACTACGTTTTTTATTTTTTATTGTAGGGTATGGGGTGTTGCGGTGCTGCAGGATCACTGTCTGAAGTATGAAGTGTTGCCGAATATTTAACACTTTCCAGTCTTTGTAAAGTTGATCAGTTGGGAAAAGAATGGGGCGAAAAGTGGCTACTTTTAATATGGCCCTGTGTGCTACTTCAAGCGGCTTGAGGGTTGTTTTTGCTGCGCCACCCCAACAAGAAATGCAATAGGCTATGATGGATTGACAAAGTGCAAAATAGACATTACGTATTAAAACAGGGTTAGCAATATTCCGGAGAGTTTTGAAGACGTATATCAGTTTGCGAACTCGACCAGTTAGCAGACCGATGTGAGACTTGAAATTAAGATTCCTGTCCAAGACTATTCCCAGGTATCTGATGCTCTCAACAGAGGCTAAATCAGGACATTGGCAGCTCGAGCCCCGCATATGTGCATTACCAGTGTGAGCTTTGATCAAAATAGGAGTCTTTGGTTGAGAAACTGAACTTTTTGAGTAGGTTACAAGTTTGGTTTTGGAGGTATTGAGGGTTAGAGTGTGCGAATTAAGCCAATTTAAAGCCACGTCAAAGCCATGCTGTGCCTGATGTTCAAGTTGTGACCAGGAATCAGCGACAAAGGTAATTGCTGTGTCGTCCGCAAAGGATATTATTTTGGCATTAACAATATTGAGGTCACACAAGTCATTAATAAAGACCAAGAAAAGAGTGGGGCCTAAAATGCTTCCCTGAGGTACCCCATAATGAATATGGAGCTCATCACTGTCATGGCCATCGATTCTGACTCTCTGCGAGCGATTTGAGAGGTAGCTTCGGAAAAGATCCAGTTGTTGCCCCCTGACGCCTATTTTCTCAAGTTTGATAAGGAGGGTGGAAACGGGTACAGTGTCGAATGCTTTCGCGAGGTCTAGGAAAATAGTAAGAACCTTTTTATTCTTATTTAAATGGTTTATAACAAAGCTGATTAGGTCATGAACTGCGTCACATGTTGACTTATTTTTTCTAAAGCCATATTGCTGTTGCGAGATTATCTTGAAATGCTCCAGGTATCTAACCAATCGTTTGTTTACCAAGCGTTCAAGGACTTTGGATA
This sequence comes from Sesamia nonagrioides, assembly GCA_017933935.1. Classification (NCBI taxonomy): domain Eukaryota; kingdom Metazoa; phylum Arthropoda; class Insecta; order Lepidoptera; family Noctuidae; genus Sesamia; species Sesamia nonagrioides. The sequence continues at coordinate 393,600 of JADWQK010000827.1, forward strand.
AAGCAGGTAATACAGCTATAGGACGATAATTATTCGGCAAAGTTCCATCACCCCCCTTGAAGACTGGATAGATTATTGCCTTTTTAAAAGAAGTTGGAAAAACAGCTGTTGTAAAACAAGTATTAAATATGTGGCATAAAATAGGCGCCAGAGTACCGGAAAATTTCTTTAGTATGGTAGGTGAAATGCCATCCCAACCAGTAGCATCGGTGGGTCGCAGTGAATTTATGGTGGCTATAATTTCTTCTGGGTCAGTTTTATCTAGGACAAAGGAGGTAGATGGTATATAACTGGTTATTGGAATTGGCGGTTGCTGCGTGGTCCATGTTTTTATAATGTCGTCTGCAAGTTTCTCGCCAATATTCACAAAATAAGAGTTCACATTGTTACATGACTGTACGGGTGTAGGTGATGAGGACAGCAGTTGTGTAGACGAGTGTGTAGTTTTTGTGGTATTAGTTACCCGTTTTATCGTATCCCAGAGTAACTTTGGGTTGTTGCTAGCTTTGCTGAGTTCTTTCGCATCGAAGAATCTTTTCGTCTGTTTTAAAATTTTGGTACAAAAGTTTCTGTATCGTTTGTAAGTTATATTTAAGGTTTCATTATCTGGAGATTGCTTTACTTTTCTGTGCATGGCATCTCTGTTTCTCATGCATCGTAACAAGCCAGGAGTTATCCATGGCTTAAGAATCTTCTGTTTTGCAGTAACTTTTTTAGTTATAGTGTTTTCGGCTATGGCTGAAGTAAGTTTTCGAATGAAAATATCGGTAGCGGTATTTGCATCTTCTTCTTCTTCTTCTTCCTCAGCCTATAGATGTCCACTGCTGGACAAAGGCCTCCCCCAAGGCTTTCCACGATGACCGGACTTGTGCTGCCCGCATCCATGCATTTGCATCTGTTGTGCTCAAAATAGGATCAAAGTCCATGTTCAACAGTGACGTACCAAGAGCCTCATAATTGATTCTTGATATAATGGGCGTAGTGGTGACAGGAATTCGGTTACTATTGAGACAAAGTAATGAAGAACCATGGTCGGTAACCGTGGACTCATAGACAAATGTGACTGCAGGTGACCTTGTTCTCAAGACAATATGGTCCAGACAATTATCGCCCCTGGTTGGGAGGGTGTGAGCTGGAAGAAAACCATGAAAAGCGAGACAATTCAAATAGTCGTGTGACCGTGTATCAAGAGAAGAAGGCTTGATGTCGATATTTATGTCACCCACCATCACGACTGTTCCTAGGCCCTGGAGTGAAGGAAATATGCAATTTAGGGCGGAGAGAAAGTCTTGTATGTTGCCTGTAGATGGTGAGCGATAAACACAGAGAATGGTCACATCAGTATTAATGTTTATTATTAACCCTGAAGCAGATTGTTGCAGGTCTGGCTCCTCAGCGATCGCTACAATTTCGGATTTAATATAGACCACGACGCCATCACTTTGGTTTATGTGCTTGGTTGTTTTAAATGTCGTATAATTTGGAAGAACTGGAACAATAGAGTTACTAGAACATGGTAGCCAACACTCTGTCAGGACAATTACGTCACAGTCAAGTGGAATACGATGCATTAGAGTTTGTAGGTTCAAAAAGTTACAATTTATTGAACGAATGTTCTGTGAAAAGACTTTCAGATATTTATTTGGGTTTATCAAAAACGTCCGAGTTTGTTCTGGATTGCAGGTATGCGTCACTGATACAGAGAGTTCATCAATGTTATTAATTAAGTCAATTGCGTTATTAGCCATTTGTAATATTTTATAGTTATGAGGGCTGTGATGAAAGTTTGAAAGCTCTCGCTGTACGCAAGAGTGGGAAGCTTGGGGTGATTTGAATGCTGGTGTGTGTGTAAATTAGAGACTGATTGTGTGAGTTTGGAGTGACAGGCGTTCATTATGATTTCTAGGATCTGTTCATGTGTTTGTAAATCGTAGGTGCAGTGTGTGAGAGTTGTTGTGTTTAGGTATATGGTTATCTCAATTTCGCAGTATATGTATGATATAAAAAATACAGTTAAAGGTATTAAGAACAAAAATGAAATTAAAACTAAACTTAATATTAAGGTTAAGGACAGTAGAAAGCAATGAAATTTAACTAGTCATTTCACAGGCACAATTTTGTCAAGGTCTGCTTCGCTTTTGATCAAGAAATGTTTTTTTCCCAAAGCTTGACGAAGAAATACTCTACCCAATGAAGTCCAGCAAAACTTAAAGTCATTTTCAGTCGCAAATACCTAGGTCTATTGTCCCTTTAAGCAATGAAAAAATCAAACTTCTAAGTTAAAGCGATCAAAAGATACAGCAGTTTATACCGACACCTTAGACGAATTTCCGTCACACGCTAGGGAATCAAAACCTACAAGCAAAAACATTAAAATTATATTTACAATAGACAGGACATCAGGAACAAAATCCTAAGCCAATACTTTTATCGACTTGGTTAAAAGTCGCCCAGTCTAGTCTGCGCGTCAGGACGTAATTTGTGTCCACCAAGAATAAACATTTTCTAAGGAAATATGCCATGTTGCGCATTGTGTTACTGTACATCTCGTTATAGTAAAACGACGGGACCTAACTTCGGAATGTTTTTCTATGAATTATTTATATTTCGTCTGCAATTCAAATTTTAAAAAAATCTTAGTTCTAGAAAATTTTCCATTATTGTAATAAGCGCCCTCTATTGTTGAGTAGTTTTACTATTTTCTTGTAGAGATGTAGTAATGTTGTTTATCGATTTAGTTATCGATAATACTTATTAAGATGAATACATTTTGTTGTATTTTATTGACATTTAAAATATAGCTAAATAAACTTAAAATATTACTATATTTCAAGTTTATTTATTATTAACTCTATTTAAACATAATCATATCATATTAATAAACAAAATTGAATGAACAATTACTATTCATTTAGCTAGGTTTTTGTTATTTTTGGTTTCCGAATAAAAATAATGTCGTAGGGAAAAAGTGGATACGATTTGTCCAGATAGACCGTAGAGAAGAAAATTGGCTTCCGTCTCATTCGTCGAAATTATGCTCAATGCATTTTAAAAGAGAAGTTATCTACTTTGGAAAGACTTGTCGATCAAATTTAAAAAAAAAAAAAGAATCGGTACCTTGTATTAGAAATGAAATAGTAAGTTCTTAATTTCAGTACTTTTTTACTTAACCGTAAAAATTGGAATAAAATTTACGGTTAAGTGGATAAGTACATAGATTACATAACTTATTTATAATGAAATATATTCATAAAATATGTAGGTACGTATATGTAGTACAATGATTGCGAGCTACTTTGTGATTTTGAGGATTCCGTACCTAAAAGGTAAAACGAACCCTATTCATGAGACTTCTCTGTTCGTCTGTCCGTCTGTCACCAGGCTGTATCTCATAAACCGTAATAGCGAGACAGTTGTAATTTCCAGAGATTGTGTTAGTATTTCTGTTGCCGCTATAACAACAAGTACTAAGAATAAAAATAATAAAATATTTAAGGGGGCTCCCATACAACAAACGTGAATTTTTGCCGTTTTTTGCTCCATATTAATAACGGAAACAGATAGACGCTTAAAATGTTCACAGAATATTTGGTTATATATTTAAATTACAAATAAATAATTAAAATAAAATAAATCCTGAAGGCGGGCTCCCATACAATAACCGTGATTTTTTTGCCGTTTTTAAAGATAATGGCGTACGAATCTTGTAAAGGTCTTGCTCCAGCAGACTACCATTTTTGTCGTGATTTGGACAATTATCTACGTGACAAGAAGTTTTCTTCCCAGGAGGCAGTTCTGCTTTCACATAGTTTGTGCAGTCTAGATCCTCAGAGTTCTATCACAAAGGCATAAACGACCTTCCTATATATTGATTATAAATGAATTATTTAAAAATTAAAAAATAAGCAATTATTTACATTTTCAGTACTAATCGGCAATTATAAACTGTAACGCCTATTATTCAAGAAATTATTAAGAAAAAACATCGTCGTAGTAACTTCTTTGAATATTATCGATAACTTTATATCGAAATAATACAAACCCTACCACAGATTTTTGCATTGCCATTTAAAAATATTTGCAAACAAACGTGTAAAAAGAATAATTTTGCTAAAAACGAAATGCAAACGAAAATTGCAAAACAAAATGCGCTTTATGGCCAAAAAGGTCTATTAAACTCAAAAATCGCAATAAACTGAGCGTTAAAAGAATTCGTAATCATAAAACATCTAAAATGCCAATAAACGGTGTCACGGTAAATGAATAGTAGCGAATAAAATTCTAAAACAGTTTTTGTTTGTCCAAGACAAGTTTCACTTAATTTATTTACTTTTCAATATTTATTTACCCGATTTGAACTATACTAGGGTATTAAATCGGATCTGGCAACATAGACCACACTGGCCACCTACCGGGCAATAGCTGAATATATTTTATATAAACTTATTTCATCTTTACTATTTGATGTCTCCAATAGTCGATCTAATTTTGCTATATTGTACTAGATGGCGGAACTGAGCCATGGGATCACAGTTTTTCTATGCCATTTTGACACATGCCCTCTCTATATATCTTAAATCTCTTTGCCTACAAGGTACTTCCCGTGAACTCAGAATCTTGAAATTCGGCTCGAAGCAACGTTATATTATAGCACAGACAGATAAAGGAAAAATTGTGAAAATGATGAATTTGAAGTTACATAAAATATTAAAATATTATTTTTGCTTACATGACATAAAATATTTTTTTAATAATTATAAACTTACTACCTACCCTTTTTCACATGAACGCGTAGAGATATTAAAGTTGAAATTCATATGAAACACTTCTTAAATCTAATTTTCTCTAAACTGTGAAAAATTCTAAATCAATGCTAGTATTATAAATGCGAAAATAACTCTGTCTGTCTGTTACGCTTTCCCGCCTAAACCTCTCAACCGATTTTGATGAAGTTTCGCACAGACAATCTTTAGACCCTGAGAAAGAACATAGGCTACCTTTTATCCCGGAAAAATTTGATGTTCCCGAGGGGAATTTAAACAGCGCGATATAACCGAACTCCACGCGGGCGAAGCCGCTGGCGGAAAGCTAGTACGTCATAAATTGTAAACCGCTACGTTTGTACGGCGGAACCCTCGGTGTGCGAGTCCGACTCGCATTTGGCCGGTTTTTTTTTTATTTATTATAAAAAAAAATGTAGCCCCTTACTAGGAATAACTCATGTATCATGGGTGTGTTTACAAACAATTAAACTCGCTTACACAAACAACTAGGCCCAACCCAAGTATCTGTAGGTCATACACACACACACTCACTTCATAAATAGACTTACATGACCACAGCCACACTCACACATCTACACCCACACTCAACATCGACACGAACATACCCTACTTTGCTGTTTAATCTTTTAAATTACATAATTACAAGGGTCGGCACTCGAAGTGTTACCAATTCAAAATGCTGTAATTCTGTTAAACATGAGCATATTTATTTAAAAATTTCAGTATCGAAAAGAGACATATACAATAAATAAAAAAAGAAGCTATTGTTCGATATGGCCACCTTTAGCGCGTATAAGAGCATCGAGTCTGACCGAGAAGGCGTCACACGCTGCACGAATGTGGTCTGCTGGTATTTTGTTCCATTCGCGGCGAAGCGCAATCTTTATGGCGTCGACCGTCTCATATTTTTTTGTTGACACGGCTTCTAGAATTGACCATATGGAAAAATCCATTGGGTTTATTTATTTATTCTTTTGCACACATGACATGTACAGAGGCGGACTTAATGCCTTAGGCATTCTCTACCAGTCAACCCCAGGTGGTGAAGAGATAAGTCCGGGGAATATGGTGGCCATTGTTGCGAAGAAATGAAGATCGGAACATTTTCTTGTAAAAAAATTTGGGTTTCATGAGCTTTGTGAGATGGTGCCGAGTCTTGTTGAAAGGTCCAATGATTTCTACCAAATTGCTTACGTGCCCAAGGTAACAAAGCATCGTTTAAAATCTTTTTACGGTAGATCTGCTGGTTTATCTTTACACCCTGGTGAATGAAAACGAGAGGTGAGCGTCCCATGGCAGTTACCGCCGCCCAAACCATCACAGATGCTGGTGCTTGCTTTCGCAAGGCAATTCGTTGGTCTAAATTGTCATTTGATTTACACTTTAACCATACGCGATCATTTTGCTTGTTCACATATTGCTGAACGGTAAAAATTTTTTCATCGGAAAATACCAAATTTTCAAGCAAGCTATCAACGTGCAAGTGCTTTAAGTTCTTAGCTCTTTCTAGACGAACTGTCTTTTGTGCAAGTGTCAGATCTTGCACTTTTTGTAATTTGTAGGGCTTCAGTTGAAGTTTATTTTTTAATATGCGCCCTATGCTCCGGGCAGATACATTAAGACTTTTCCCCAATTTAACTGCGCTTTGTCGTGGATTTCGTTCAATTCTAGCCTTTACCGTTCGAACCATTTCTGATGATGTTGCTGTTGTTGGATGTCCACCTCCATGGCGTTTTTTGATGCTACCCGTATCATTGTAACGCGTGATGGTCCGATACACAAACATTTTGTTTAAATGTAAATGTCCTAGCTCATTAACGATGGCTGCCTGCGATTTACCAGCCAAATACAAAGCAATCTGCAAAACTTTTTTTAACAACGACGAAAAATAGTAGGCTTTTGTTAGTTTATTAACAATACCATACACTAAGGAATGTGAAAAAATGGGCGCCATATTGTAAAGAGTTTAGTTGCTATAGCAACGTAAAATTAGTAACACTTCGAGTGCCGAACCCTGTATTTACTTTTTTTTATTTATATAAATTATAAACTATGGTTATAAATAAGGAGGTTCTGAGAGTACTGTGTCGTCTGGACGTGAGTAAGGCTAGTGGTCCAGATGGTATACCAGCGATTGCTCTTAAAGCATGTGTGCCCGAGTTGTCTCCTGTATTGACGCGCTTGTATCGCCTCTCATTTAGGACTGGTATAGTGCCCAAGTCCTGGAAGCTTGCTAACGTGGAGCCCGTGCCCAAAAAAGGTAGTCGTGCCGATCCTACCAACTATCGGCCGATTTCGATTTCGGTTTCGCCGCAATCGGTCAACTGGGGACCTACTGGTGTATGCCACTCACTTGTGGGGCGAGGCCCTCGAGAAGAATGGGGAAGCCATTGCTGTCTCCCTTGATGTCTCGACGGCCTTCGACCGGGTATGGCACGCTGGCCTTTTGAGTAAACTTCCAGCGTACGGCATTTCCCCTAGCCTGACTGGCTGGGTAAAAGACTTCCTGACTGAACGATCCCTCCGAGTTGTTGTCGACGGATGCTCATCTGAGCCCATGTCGACTAATGCCGGTGTTCCTCAGGGGTCTGTTCTCTCTGCAACTCTGTTCCTGCTGCAAATTAACGATCTGCTGATGCCCGGTATCTATTGGTATGCAGATGACAGCACAGTTGTAGAGAGATACCTGCCGGATGCTCGGGTTAGTAGGGAATCAATCCGGTCCGAAAGGGAGGCCATGGTTGAGCGAACGAGTGTTGCACTACACGCAGTCTCCAATCTTGTAGCATTCAATGCCGCCAAAACACAGGCGTGTCTCTTCACCGCCAAAAGGAGCCCGCTCGCCTTGGCCCCTACTTTTCAAAATGTGTCCTTGGAGTGTACCGACCGCCTTCTGCTTTTGGGAGCTGAGATTTCCTCGAACCTTAACTTTGGGCGGTTCATTGAGTCCAAGGCCAAGATGGCTGCCAGGAAACTTGGCGTTATCGCAAAGGTCCGGCAGTACTTCACACCTGGGCAGCTTCTATTGTTGTACAAAGCACTGGTCCGTTCGTGTGTGGAGTACTGCAGCCACATTTGGGCTGGTGCTGCTAAGTGTCACCTGGCCACTTTGGATTCAGTGGAGAGGCGTGCGAAGAGGCTGATTGGTGACCCTGATTTAATTCGAGATGGTCTCCAAAGCCTAGAGCACAGGCGTAGAGTAGCCAGCCTTTCGGTGTTCTATAGGATTTATTTTGGGGAGTGTGCGAGGGAATTGCATGACTTAATTCCCCCATCTCCGTTCCACCATCGGACGACCCGTCGTACGGCGAGTTTCCACCCTTACGTTGTTAACACCACTACGATCCGAACGAAGCGTTTCGCCTCCTACTTTATACCGCGTACATCGAGGGACTGGAACAATTTCCCAGCGGCGGTGTTTCCGTCGGACTACAATTTGAGTGTCTTCAGGGCTAGAGTGCTTTACCATCAACGATTGCGTCACTGCTTACCATCAGGCGGGATTGCGGTCAAGCGCTAGTTTATAATTTATAAAAAAAAAAACTTATGTTTAATAATGTGGTGGAAAAAATAAACGTTAATTATTATTATACAAATATTAGTTCCGTGTGGGAATCGAACCCGCGACATTCAGCGCAGCAGTCGATCAGCCACTGCGCTAACCGTGTCGTCAGACTATTCGTCGTCTTCAGACTACAATGAGATCCGCATGTTAATAACAACATACTTAGCTTAACCTATCTTAGTACAAAAAACAAATTGGGCCTGTATTGTTATTGTAAACATTTTCTTTTTTAACGTCTGGTCATCAAAAAAGACAATGATCCCTGAGTTTGTTTCGGCTTCTCAGATGTAGTCAGGAAATGCCGGCTCCATGTAGTTTAAAAAAAAATGACGTGTAAAAGTGATCAGTGATTCCACTTGTATAATAAACAATGTCATTTCATTTCATTGTAAACACTCTATTCAGTGTAGCAATGTTGTTAACAAATTATAATATTGTTAAATTGAAGAGTCCAACTTACATAACTGAAGTAATAAAGATAACTGACTACATTTAGTTGCTTAACCAAGTCACATGATTATTAATTAAACTGGTGAAGTACAAGTAAGTGATTTTTTTCTGCTGTAAAATTATCATTAAAGAAAATCTTCCTCTTTTCCTAGGTAATGAAAGCCCTCCAACAAAAAGGCCGCCGCAGCACTCCGCTCCTTCGAGCACTTTCACACAACATCACCAGCCTGGCTGAGGTCATTGACCTCAAAAAGTCAGCTGATCTCCTGTATGCTATGGCCTCACTTAACTTCCCAGACCCAATCTTATTAGATAGGATATGCAAGTAAGTGAACACTAACAGTAATTAGTATAGAATTTCACATAAAATATAATAAAAGAGTAAGATCATCATCAACCTTTTTATCGTCCCACTGCTGGGCACAGGTCTCCTCTCATACAGAGAAGGATTGAGCGTAGTCACCACGCTTGCTCAATGCGGGTTGGCGATTTCAGACTTAAAGTCCAGGTTTCCTCAAGATGTTTTCCTTCACCTTCAGTCATTGGTGTCCAAGATATACTTAGAGAGTACACATAACTTAAGAAAAGTTACATTGGTACTTGCCTGGTCTGGAATCGAACCCGCGCACTCATACTTGAGAGGCTGGTGTTTTAACCACTAGGCCACCACGACAACGCACGACGACGACGACGATAAAAGTAAGATGATGTTGCATTATTATACAACATTATTTTTTGTTTATAACCCGTCTCCAGTATTTTTAAGTAAAAATTCTATGTTCAAAATTTCAAAAAGATATAATGAAAAACCACAAATTTATGAGCTTCCTATTCTACTTGCTTGTCCCAATAAAAATATGGTCATAGCTCCGATCAGGCGGGCGAGCGCAGGGCGTTGACCTCTGGCGTCAGCTGTGGCGCTCGCGCATATACTATGTATGATCTATCGTAGCCACTCAGTAACCACTCTGCAACAATTTCTAAATGTATTTGGGAAAAAATATAAAATGGTGTAAAAATGATTGGAATCGATTCAGTTGCTTATTATGAACAAACTGTATTCAGGTTTCGCATAAATAAAAAATCAGGTTGTATAACGTGACACAGAACATGGGACGAATGAGATAAAGGCACCTTTTTTATTTTTTTAAAAATAATTATAAACTAGTGCTTGACTGCAATCTCGCCTGATGGTAAGCAGTGATGTAATCGTTGATGGTAAAGCGCACTAGTTTATTAAGCCTATTCACTTAAAAAACTAAGGAATAGGAAGGATAACGGCAGTTGAGCGAGGTGATGCAATGTTAAGCCCAAGACCAACACGACCAAACGAAGCTGCGCTAGAGGGAGATTGAGTTGGAGACTCTCCGCGACCAAACTCCCGACACAACAACATTTGGCGCATCGTACCCGTCACACATCGCAACACAACTGCTCAGAGCCGTCCTCCGTACGGCTTCACCAGACATCATGCCGGAACACGACGAATCGCTTGGCGGCAAGACTTTGTCTGGTGGGTGGTAACTTCAGCCGACAGCTGATATTATGGCCTACCACCGAGAAAACCACCTGTGGTAATTTAAAAGCTTAAACTTAAGGCTAAACGAATAGTCTCGTCCTTTAATAAAAATGTGTAAATTTTCTAATATTGTCATCGAAAATTGAATTATAGGCAAACTTTACTCGAGAGCAGTGGTGGCGTAGTGGTGTCAGCTGCGACTTACATGTTGTAGGTCGTAGGTTCGAACTGCACATCAGGCGCTTTGCTTTGTGTAAATTATTTCATCACCACTGCTCTCTAAACGGTGAAGAACATCGTGAGGTAATCGGCATGTCTTAGAGTGCCATGTGATATCTACCAACCTGAACTGGGCCTTCGTTGTAGATTACAGCGCACTCCCTCTCACCAAGAGGTCACCTGTGTCACAGGCGTGGAAATATTGTAGGAAGATCATGTATTATGTTACATATCCTATACAATTATTCCAAAATTTATGATAAAATCTCCTTTTCAGCGACGTAATAGAATGCCTGCCATCAAACGAGGACAAGTCTGCTGTGGTTAACTCCATCACCGTCTCCCTAGGCCTTCTGAAGTACCGACATGAGCCTGTCATCACCGCGATCGCTGATTGGCTGCAAGAACACATTCAACAATGCAGGGCCACTGATATAGCATCTGCTATTGTCACATTCGCTACGGTGGACTGTTTGCCGCTTACGAATTCTGGGCCAGCGTTGATTCAAGTAAGTGTATCTAATTAAGTTCAAGTCTGCCTTAAAATCTTTTATGAGACTACAGTAGTCAGCGTTACGATGGGTACCCCTTTTAAGCACCTACGTTCAGACCCGCTGGTCTGAACAAATTCATAAAACATTGCCTTATAAAAAATGTATAATTTTTGCTTGAAAATATTTTTCTCATTTAACAAACTATGTGTTCTCTGTTCAAGTTCATATAGATCGATTAGACAGGGAAGGAATCAGGGATTAGTTTGTAAGAGTTTGTGGATATCAAATGATAACCAAGGTGCTTCGAATCTTATCTGGCCATATCAATAATTAATGTATTATTCGATAGGACGCCACACTGTGTCTGAATTACAAGGTTATAACCAGTTCATTTTAATACAACTGGGGTACCCAACTGATGTAGCCAACTGTACATGAATTTGGTCTACCATCAGCACTATCGTAATCCATTTTATATTTATAATAATCCATTTTTATCACTATAATAAACAATTTTTATCACCCTGGTTGCAAGTATGACTTATTAGAACGATAATAGGCATATTAGAAGAATTAACAGCTTAAAAGGCCAGGAACAGGTGAAAGCTTAGCAAGCAATAGTTTTAATAAATAGAGGGCGCTGATCGTTTGCACTACTCCAGTAAACCTTTACGTATCTGGCTTATGTTCAGAGCAAAATCAGCCTATAATGGTCCCACTGTTGGGACACAGGCATCTTCAAGGCACCATAGGCATATTCAAGGGGGAGCGGGTTGTGATCTACCACGCGCCTGGTGTTGACAGATGTTACATGTCTTTGAATTTTTGGTTCTAGTACGGCCCACAGCAGGTCATCATCATCAACCTTTTTATCGTCCCACTGCTGGGCACAGGTCTCCTCTCATACAGAGAAGGATTGAGCGTAATCACCACGCTTGTTCAATACGGGTTGGCGATTTCAGACTTAAAGTCCAGGTTTCCTCAAGATGTTTTCCTTCACCTTCAGTCATTGGTGTCCAAGATATGCTTAGAAAGTACATATAACTTTAGAAAAGTTACATTGGTACTTGCCTGACCTGGAATCGAACCCGCGCACTCATACTGAGAGGCTGGTGTTGGAACCACTAGGCCACCACGACTACTCAATGACAGCAGGTCAAGCTACCCGAAACTGTCAAAAATTCCCAATCAATCTTGAGCCTTAATGCTTTAGAGATAGAGGTGGAAATCTAATAAATACATCTGTCAGATTGTAGTAGCTTGATGTGCTGTTGTCTGTACATGCCGGTTTCCTCACCATGTTTTCCTACACCATCTTAATAGCAGTAGTGATGAAATAATTTACATAATGTGAAGCGCCTGTCAGGGTTCGAATGTCACCTTCTGCGAAGCAGTGACCGTCGCAGGAGACGCCCTGGTTGTGAGACGACACCGAACTCCCAGCCTCCGTAGGCGCGGGCCTGCGAGCGGTGAGCAGTGGGCAGCTCGCCGCCCGGTAAGGACCAGGCCCGAGTCGACGGCGCGTCGTATTCCACGCGCGCCTCAAAGAGATGTCAGCATATCGTGACGGGGTCCACGAAGACCGATGCCTCCTGGGTCAGGGTTCCGGGTTGGTTAAACAAGAAACCGTGGCCCTGGCCATTGCACAGGCAAATGAAGAAACACGGGTGGGTTTTAGCCAGTAAAAGTCTGACACGCCTTCCGCTCTGGCCAGAGCGGGAGAAGTCATTTGATGATTTCCCATCCCAACAAAAAAAAAGGGTTCGAATGTAGGACCTACAATTTGGGACTCAGGGCCATTATCACTGGAACACCACTGCTCTCTTAAGTTCTATGTTACGGGTGTGGTTTCTACACTTGGTCCTTCAAGTAGACCAGTGTTTGTGGTATCTCGTAGTCAACAGAACTCTTATAGTAACCAAATACACTACCCTACCCACAGACAGCGCTAACTCTCAAAGAAGAGGAGATGACCAAGTCTTCCTCATGGCTGGACCTGGTGTTCTCTCTGCTGATCCTGAACAAAGCCACAAAGCAACATTTGGAGTCCACGCTACAACCTGACTTTATTGACAAGCTGCTGTCTTCTGGAGGTAAGTTTGTTTATTGCGAATAGGTCTTGACAACTATTGTGATGGTGATGAGCATTGACTCAATGCAGTCATCCAGTTTACATACTTATGTAGTGAGAAATAGATATAATAATAATAAATAATAATTTTTTATTTATTCGAGTATCAGTGGCTCATTTTGTTAGTAACAATTTTAAACTTACTTCTATGTTAGCTTACTAAATTCTACAACACATAAATAGGTAAGTACTTAAAACAATATAAATACAAAAACATAGCACACACAAAACAATACAAAAGCAAAAAATTACACATATAAAACAATACAAATACAAAACATAGATAATAAATACAAGAGATTATAAACACAAAGCACAGCACAAAGCGATACAGATAAAAGAACAATCACTGGTGCTACAGGCTTACAACTGAAGTGGAAATCTTGGAGCAGCGATTTAGATAACCACAGTCGAGTCTGCTCGTAATACAAGTGAGAATGTTATTGGAGCTGGCCCGCACCCGCCGTACCAGGGACGCGCATCTTTTACGCATTGTGGCGTAAAAACAATCCACCCTTGCGTCTGCAAACATCCCTGAAGCGCTACAGTATCGGGGCAACCCCAACAACACCCGGAACGCGTTGTTGTATTGCACACGAAGGGCGTTGTACGATTTCTGAGTATAATTAGCCCACAGACTACACGTGTAGAAGGAGGTGCAATACGCCCGAAACTAAGTAATTTTAACTGATACAGAACAACGTGTAAATCTACGAGCCAACATATTTTCCCTAACCGACAACGCCCTCCTCTCTCGTTCTATATCTTCATCATCCTTGAGGTCAGCGATCAATAGGTGTCCGAGGTATTTAAAACTGTAAACCCGAGCTAGAGGTGTACTACACAGCTTAACTGGCGGCACCGTTTCTAGACACCGACCGCCGGCCTCAAAGATCATGATTTCGCTCTTCTTTGTGTTATACACTAGTCCATGACTACTAGCATATTCCTCACAAATGGCTACCAATCGCCTAAGACCATAGACCGAGGCGCTCAGCAGAGCCATATCATTGGCGTAACTGATGTTATTAACGCAAACACCGTCAATGTAACATCCCACTCGCTCTTTACTGAGCGTCTCGATCAGCTCGTTCACATACAGATTGAACAGTAGGGGCGAGCTTATCCCCCCCCCCCCCTGTCTCACGCCACACTGCAATCTGTAAGGTTCAGATAAGGCCCCTGCCCACCGAACGTGGTTGATCTGGTCGATTTGAGTGTGTTAATCAGTTCATGTGGTACTCCCACCTTGTAACACTTACTCCACAAAATATCGTAGGAGACCAAATCCAACGCCCTGGGCAAATCCAGGAAGCATGAGTACAAAGGCGTCCTACGATCAACATTGATCACACACAGCCCACTTCAAAGACATTCTCAGTAGATAGACCGGACCGAAAACCGTACTGATTATCGTGCAAACGGATGTATCCACTAAGCTGGGTCTGAAATAGGCTATCGAGCACCTTGGCAATCACTGTAGCTAAGGAAATGGGCCTATAGTTAGCCTTGTCCGCCATGTGACCAGTCTTGTTTTTAGCTACAGGTACTACAATAGTCTTAGTCATCTCGTTGGTACATAAGAGTGAGACACACACATATTAAAAAACAAACACAACAGACGAGGCAAGTGCGGTCCCGCGTATTTGAGGTGTTCAATGCTTAGACCATCGTGACCTGCATATTTCCCTCTAGACAGTGTATTAATAACATGTTTAACTTCTTTTGCTGTAAATCTGATACTCAGGTCACGATGCTCCAACTCATTTGGCAACGACACAGAAGGGCCCAGCGGCGACGCTACTTTAAAGTGTTCCCTAAACTGGTCAGCAATATCCACCGGGTCACTCACCAGGGAGGCCAGGCTTAAGGTTCATTCTATGGGGAAGAAAACGCAAAGCTATTTGCAGATGTCGCTGATGGCGTTTGACTCATAACAATTAGCTGTCAGTCGTATCACGTTTTGTGTTGAGTGTTTTTTTGTGTTTGAGGAGTTTTTTTAGATAAAGCAGAGCAATTTAATGTACATAGACTGTTTCAAATTAAACAATGAGTTAAAAGTCTAGAGGAGCTTCAGTAAAAGGACGAAAAGCTGATCTAATTACCAGGCAAATAACAATGCCCAGACTTTAAACTGAATGCGGACTTATTAGTGTTTTAAGTTACATTAATTTTGTATTAGGTTTAATGTTTCTTTAGTTATATTTAAGTAATTATTAATGTACTTACTATTGCCACATTTTGAAAGTTTCAACCCTATTAACCTAAAATTATTATCCAGACTTGAATCGTATGACCGAAATGTTTACTTCTTTACTTCCTAAAGAACAAGAAATTCAAGAGAAAAAAAGAGTTATATACCGCCCCCAGAAAGCTATTTATATATTCTGGTCTAAATTGAAATGCATAGGTATCTTTAGGGAAAGAGTGATTTCCATTATTATTGCAACAAATTGCTACACAACGCGGCATATTTTTTATAAACAACGTGAACTCGAACAAATTACAATGGGTTTTGACAGTTTGTTTGGGTCAAATGATATCAGCGCCTCTAATGGCGAGATTAGTCAGTTTTCTTGCCCATTGGTATGCTTCCAAAATGCACCGAAGTTGTTGCTTGAATGAGTTGAAGCTAGCATATCCATTTTAATTTGCTCTTGATTAGTTTGACACCATTTGAGCTTTGATTTAATTTTTTTTTTATATAAGTGGCGCCAAGATCGATTAAAAAAAATACAATGTTTTTTTTTAACTTGGTGTTCGACCCCCAGCAAATAAAATATGTTGATAGTATTTTATTTTAATGCGATTACTGAAGTTATCCAAGTAACCGAACTTGAATGACTTATGCCTTAGTTATTGTTTACATTATTTAATCATAAACGTTTTCAGGAGTATTAAAAATCTTCATAAAAATAAACTTCCTTTAATTTTGAACGCACCGCTTTTTTTTATTATTTTGGAACGCGATGCGCTGCGGCCCTTAATTATAATTTGCCTTTGTGACATAATCGTCTTAAAGGAGATATTTCATTTTGGGCCACTACTATGTACTACACTATATAGATAAAAAGGAAAAAAAAAGATAAATTTTCATAAAAATACTACTAATTTAATTTGAATAAAAATACAAGTTTATATAATTAAAAACTTTTCAAATAAAAGTTTTTTAGTGAGATAACCCTTATTTTAAGGTAGCCATGACAGTGGTTATGACATTTGATTTTTTGACGACTTTGACAGTTCTATTTTCCCGTTGTATTCGTGGCGAGTGTGGATTTGAGTTGATTGTGTTTATTTATTGGGCCGTATGTTTGGAATTCATGTTTTGTTTTTCTCGCAGTCATATGGTAGATAATATAGCCTTAAATACATGACACGTCAATTAAATGTAAGGTTGCCATCTCTAAAATTTGGAAAGCAGGACAAGATGCGTTAAAACCCCGGATTTTAGAGTCCAAAAGCCAGACATATCAACAAGATCTTTTAAACATATTCAACGAACAAACGGCGGACCGTGGCAACCGTGACAAGAGGGGTGGGGGAACGGTGAATATACTTGGTTCGTCGGTCGATCAGTGCATGCCTCGCGGGCGGCTCAATTTTTTTTATTAATTTATCTTTTAAAACTCGGTCTACAAATGAAACCTTCCGACCGCTCCCCAGACGCTCCCCGGATGCCCTCTAAATTCGGACAAATCCGGGGAAACCCGGACGGATGGCAACCCTAATTAAATGTCGCAGTCAAAATTTTATTTCGCTTATTGCTGACCACCATATTTATTAGTAGTTGTGTTGCACTCTCACTCTGGAGCCGGACGCTCGCCTAACGCTTTGCGCCCTGCCATCCACTCGTACACTCTGGCGAGCACCCACGCCTCGAGCTCTCAAGGCAGGGTGCCCGCCAGGGCGCACGCTGCTGCGAAGCCCACCGTGCCGTAGGCCCGCGCTGTCCACTGGGCGATGGCCGTTTGGGGCGCCCGAAGGGCGGTGAGTTTCTCCCTCCTATGGAGGGAGTCTGCCAAATGGGGGCCCCATAAAGGGCCATACTCCGCAGTATGCCGGCGTATAGACGCCGGCACCGCGTGCTCGGCCCTCCCATGTTCGGCATGAGCCATGAGAGGGCGTTCACGGCTTTCAGCAGGCGCGTCGACAGCCCGCTGATATGCGTAACTATACCTAGCATCAAGTGTACAATGTGCTGGCCCAGGCTCCATACATTTCTGAAACATCTCCTTTAAACAAACATGAGTCTATGGAAAAATAATTTTAATTCCCACACAATAAACAAAGAAAAAAAAAAGAAAAAGGAAAAAGAAAAAAAAAAGTAAAGAATAAATAAAGAATATACAATATGTTAAGAAAACCCTGTCCGACCCGTAAGTATAGTAAAGGTTAGGTAAACACTTGACCAAATATAATATAAAATTTTACATAATCATCATAGTAACAATACTAATGAATTTTGAAATAATCCTTTTTTCCGGGGAATTAATTCCAATTTCCCCGAACTTTGGTATTTTTTAAAAAAGTGGCAACACCGGTATTATTATAAGCGAATAGCGCGCGACCACGTCACAGGTGCCGCGTGCCCTGCCCCCCGCCGCCCGCGGAATAGGGTTGCTTACCGCACATGTGTTAAGTTACCTCTTTTTGCGAAATAATATTTATTTTTTTAGGGGGATTTTTTTTAAGTTTTGCCTGTCTTTGTGGGCATTATTAGAATCAGTTATCGATACCTAACAACACCTTCACGGATCGGACAGGGTTTTCTTTACATATTGTATAAATAAATAAATAAAATTGACTTTACGTTCCACATTGAAACATTTTTATAACTTTTAAAATACTGATGGTCGCTCTGAAATCAACTTAATTGTCATTGAAATAAAGTTGATATTTAGTTATATCTTTTCCAGAAATATCAATCCCTAGTCGCCGAAAGCTGATGATGATAGATGCCTACTTAAACCTCACCAGTCCTGGCTCCGTGCGTCTCCCCGAAGATATATCTGTTGGAGTGCCAGTGGTGTATACTAAGGAGAAGTCGCTCTTTGTGCAGAGCATCATGGATACCTTCAAGAGTTTAGTGTCTGCAGACACGTTTTTGAAGAGGGATTGTAATTCGGGAATGGGGTTCTTGTATGGTAAGTAATGTACTTTAGAAATGTTCTTTATATTCTAATACATTAATATCCATACTAGTATTATAAATGCGAAAGTGACTCTGTCTGTCTGTCTGTTACGCTTTCCCGCTTAAACCGCTCAACCGATTTTGATGAAATTTGGCACAGACAATATTTAGACCCTAAGAAAGGACATAGGCTACCCTTTATTGAAAAATTTGATATTCCCAAGGGAAATCTAAAAAGCGCGATATAACCGAATTCCACGCGGGCGAAGCCGCGGGCGGTAAGCTATATTGTATTATAAAGGCGAAAATGTATATATAGTGTGTTTGTCTGTTACGCCAAAACTGCTGAACGGATTTGGAAAAAAATTGGCACAGAGATAGTTTATACCAGGATTAACTTTCACTTTTTATTCCGTTACTCTCACGAGCTCGAAACTTATAAGGGTAAAAAGTAAAGAGGAAAGACTTTTTGCCAGTACTTGGGGAGGTCTTTTGTCCAGCAGTGGAACAGAAAAGGCACAACAAAAAAGACTTATATGTAAACAAATCTGAAACAAGTATTTTAAGTATGCTGAAGTCCAAAGTTGCGCTTGTGAATGGGCCTTTTTTTAACAGCGTTCTCGCCTGATGGAAAGTGCTGAATCAATTGTACTTTCTAACAGAAAAGTTCTAAAAGTAACCTCCAACGATTGGTAATTTTTATTAGGACCTGTAGATTAGACACATCCTGCATAGTAAGCCCGCTACCGTAATATTGAAGGATTTGCTGGCTAAAGTTTATTACAGAAGTTATTCTAAGCCTGGAAACGGTCGCAGAAATCGGTAATCCGCCTGTTGTGGCCGATCTATTCTTTGTTATGTATTTATGTGTATACAATAAAGCATAAATACATAAATAGGACAGCCTCCGTGGCGTAGCGGTAGCGGACGCAGCCGCTGCGCAAGGTGGCGCGGCTTCGATCCCTGCACAGTGCAAGTATTTGTATGCATGAATATGAATATTTGCACTGGTCTGGTCGTGCCTCGGAAAGCACGTTAAGCCGTTGGTCCTGGTTGCCATACATCTAGAGGCAGTCGTTACGGGTTGTTGGAGCCCTCAAAAAGTCCAACAATTGGACTAACTGCAATGCTTCGATGTCGCCTTCGGGTTGTGGAGGTCAGACGGCAGTCGCTTCATGGAAAATGTCGAAGTTTAGCCATATCAGCAGTTGGACTGGTAAAGCGGACCCCAGACTCCAAAGCTGAAAAAGGCTTCGGATGCGACTGGGATTAACGCTGGGATGATGATGATGATGAATAAAGCATAAATAAAAATTTATCATTTAGTTTAGGAACATTGTGGTCACAAATATAATGTTTATTTTATGTTTTGCATCTGATTGTTTATTATTTATAGATGCGGAGTTTGCTGTAGACGCCAAATGTCACCCCGTACCTTTAGAGAAAGCTGAAAACAACAAAAGGTGATTGAAAGGTGTATAAAAGATACACCTCAGAAACTTTTTAAATTGATAGATAATAGACATTGTTTCGTAACCAAAAAGGCTAGCAAGACCAGCCTCTACAAGTGGCAGTTTATGGAAGGCTCGGACCTCTGGTGTCTCTCCACAGGCTCATTTCCCATATTGCACCACATGCCTTCCACACGTGATCAAACACAAAAGTCATTTATTCAAATTAGGCTGAGAATCAGCACTTTTTGAACGTCAATATTACATAAGACAGTCCCCCAAAAAGGATACTCATCGGCACTTCCTAGTGCTTTCGCTGGGAAGAAGAAGTGGCAGAACAAACATCCCAGAAGCACAGCTCTCTGTTCATTAAAAAAAAAATACTTTATACAATACTATGTATAGTGATGAAAACAAGAAAATACAACAACAATGAAATTACTTACCAGCTAAATATCAACTAAGCAAAACAACAGCAGCAGCAAATGGTATCCGCCTTGCTGAATTTAGCCACCAACCACCAAGTTAAACATAATCTGCTGCTGTGATGTTATTACAATATAATGAATGTCTAAATCCTAAGACAGTCGTGTGGTTATTCCAGCGTGTACCGGATAGCGGTGCTAGGACTGGGCTACCACGACATGACGCGCAAGACGCTCGTGCCGCTCGGAGTCAACCAGCTCGAGACCACACTACTTACACTTAAGGTCAGTTCTATTATAATAGCGGTGCTAGGACTGGGCTACCACGACATGACGCGCAAGACGCCCGTGCCGCTCGGAGTCAACCAGCTCGAGACCACACTACTTACACTTAAGGTCAGTTCTATTATGATAGCGGTGCTAGGACTGGGCTACCACGACATGACGCGCAAGACGCTCGTGCTGCTCGGAGTCAACCAGCTCGAGACCACGCTACTTACACTTAAGGTCAGTTCTATTATGATAGCGGTGCTAGGACTGGGCTACCACGACATGACGCGCAAGACGCTCGTGCCGCTCAGAGTCAACCAGCTCGAGACCACACTACTTACACTTAAGATCAGTTCTATTATGATAGCGGTGCTAGGACTGGGCTACCACGACATGACGCGTAAGACGCTCGTGCCGTTCGGAGTCAACCAGCTCGAGAGTAGGTGGCGCCACCGCTACTGTAAACAGCTAGCTCCGTACTTAAATTTGTTAAAAATAGTAAATCACCATAAAAGTGCCTAAAAGTGTAACTAAATTGTGAATAAACGAACAATAGTTGCTAGATAAGGTTTGCAATATCTTTGTGTGTGAATTCTGGGTAAAACCTCTATCGGTGACTTTAGAAAGAAACAGTGATTTTGAGTGATAATAAACATTACAATGTGTCGTGAACTATATTTTGCCGCAGTTTTACCTTTCTGTTGGCAATTACAATCGTATTAATGAAAAAAAAAGAAACATTAATTCAAGTGTTTGAGAAGTGGAAAAATTTCAAACCGTAATTTTTTTAAACCACAAGTCATACAATTGCAAATACAAAAAAATTGAAATAGCGCCATCTATCAAAGAGTAACAGTATTACGTTGAACTGCTGTCACTTGCAACACGTCATGTTGCTGGCAACACAGCATTAACGCCATCTAACGTCAAAGAGCGGAAATAAAAATGACATATTGGCTAGTGTTGCCACTATAAATAAATATGAAAGTGTTGCTATAAAACTGTTGGTGATACCAGAATTAAAAAAAAAAGTATTTTGATAGAAAATAAAAATATTTACTGAATAGAAAAAGAGACTTTTGTAAGAATATTTAATGTTATAAATCATCATGAATTTCCTAGAAAATATAACATTCCGCAGGAGACGTACTATATCGGAACCAAATAATGACACTAGTGGAATTTCTCAGACACTAGATGAGACTACAAACAGTGTTCCGGGAATGTCTGAAGACGAGGAGGATAGGCAAATAAATATTTTAAAGAATGAGATTGAAAACCTTAGATCTCAATTAAAAAGCGCTAACCAAGAAACAGAAATATTATCTTTAGAAAATAGTTCCCTGAAGCAAGCAAACGCCGATTTAATAAAGAAAAATGAAACGCTTAAAAAAGTGACCAGTAGCCCCATAAAGAAAAAAACACAAACACCAAAGAGAAATAAAATTAGTTCTAGGGACAAGAAGACCAGTAAATCACTGACTTTAGAAATATTTGATGGCTGCGCTTCTACAAATGAACAGACACAAAAATTATTGACTACAGGAAAGGAAATCAGACGTGAAAATGCCAATTTAATTGTCTCGAACGCTACTAATAAAATGTCACAAGATAGTTGTCAAAATAACCTAACACCAGTGTCGCCGTCGTCTTTAAAGCGCAAAATGTACATGATAAGTAGTGAAACTTCCAATAGGTTATATAAGTTTATTGAACGTACTCATTTACACAAAATTGAAATATGTCATTACCGTATGCCTAAATGCGGTTTGAAAGTTTTATTGGACGGTATTGGAAAAAAGGTAGCAAACTTCACAAACTCTGACTTCTGTATTATTTATATTGGTGAAGATGATTTCCGAAGAACACAAAATTACATAGAACTTGTTACGCATATCCGCGAAATACTAATGCCACTACAACACACTAATTTTATAATATGCCTGCCGACATTTAAATATATGGAGAACACAAATGTAATGTTTAATAGCCGAGTAGATATTTTTAACAACTTGCTGTATATGGATGTGGAAACATATAATTATGCGTATGTTTTAGACTCCAATTATAATTTGCCATACACTCATAACACCTATAATTCGTCTGGAAATCTAAATTATAAAGGCTTAAGAATCGTATTTTCAGATTTGGCAGATTTTATTTCATATGTAAGCACTTTGAAAACAGATCAAATAGGGGTTGACTGCCTCCAAAGAGACCAAGCACTCTGCTTATCAGACACTCAAATACAAGAAGAATCTCAGTTTTTTCTATAACTATCTCAATATTATCCATCAAAATATTGCAGGACTACTTAATAAATCGGATAACTTGTTGGTAAGGTTAGACGAGTTGTCGCATAAAGGAATAAACGTAGATGTCATATGTATTACAGAACACTTTGTAGAATCAGGTTATGAACATTTAATAAACTTACCCAATTATTGTCTAGCAGCCCACTTCTCTAGAAATTTAAAGCGAGGGGGTACGTGTATTTTTGTTAAGGCAGGATATATGTATAAAGAAATACCTGATATATCAAAACAATCGGTCTCAGGAGTGTTTGAATGCTGTGCAATAGAAATAATACCGCATAATATTATTATTATTTGTACATACAGGGTGCCTAAGCATAATTATTTAGTATTTTATGAAAAACTAGACCACATATTTAAAAAAATTAATTTCGCAAAGAAAAAAGTAATCTTAGCCGGTGATTTCAATATTGATGTGCTAAAGAAAAACAAAATTACCCTAGAATTAGAATCCTTCCTCTTACAGTATAATTTAAAGCTAGCACTTTACACGCCCACCAGATTAAGTAGTAATACGTGCATCGATAATTTCGCTCACAAGTATCGAAAGGGATGTAAAGCACAAATAATAGATTTAGTTCTTTCAGATCACACATCTCAGTTACTTAAAGTTCCCACTAAAAAAACTGGTCTTTTAAAATCTTGGAAAATTGAAAAACAAGAAATTTCTCGCGAAAATTTAATAAAATTTAAATCTTATTTAGAATGTCTGTCTTTTACACAAGTATTCAACACCGACGATGCAAAAGAAACTTATGACAATTTTATGGAGGATTTTCTGCTTTTATATAAATTATGTTTCCCTAACAAAATCATAACTATTAACTGTAACAAACCGACAAAATGGATTTCTCGTGGCATAAAACTATGCAGCCAAAAACAAAGACAGCTACTTTGGACTTACCGTTTTAACCGTAATCGTAAGAACAAACAACTTTTAAAAAATTACACTAATCTATACAAAAGAATTATAAAACTCACACAAAGAGCACAGAATAACCATTATATTAATACGTCTGAAAATAAAGCTAAAGCTGCTTGGCAAATAATTAATAACTCCAAAACCTCCTTCCCACAAGAATCCATTCGTACTATAAAAAGAAATAATTTACTCATTGAAAATCCTGTTGACATTGCCAATGAATTTAACAACTATTTTATTGATGACATTGAAAATAATATTAAAAGTGACATTCCATATAATAATAAACACAAACTTAATAATATAACAGCGCAATCATTGTTCATGATGCCTGTATCAAACCATGACATAATTAAAACGATTAATAGTCTTAAAAACACAAGTACTGTTGGTTATGACGGTGTATCCACTAAAGTAATAAAATATGTAAAGGACGTAATAGCACCATCACTAGCTCATATAATAAACCTGTGTATTACCGAGGGCGTATTCCCAAGTAGTCTCAAAAGTGTGATTATTAAGCCATTACATAAAAGAGATGACAAAACAAATATTAAAAACTATAGGCCAATTGCAAAAATCCCAATAATGTCAAAAGTAATAGAGAAAATAATCCATCAGTCTCTTTACATATACCTTGAAAAGTATAAATTATTCTGTAACGAACAAAAGGGATTTCGTAAAAATATAACAATTAATATGGCACTGTTTGAATTAATATCTAGAATAATATCATCAGTAGATAAAAGAAATCCCATTTGCGCCATCTTTACAGACATGACTAAGGCATTCGACTATGTAGACCATAAGATCTTACTACAAAAACTGCATAGCTACGGTATCAGAGGGAATGTCCTGAAACTGTTGGAATCGTATCTAAGTGAAAGGTATCAGTGCACAGAGGTCAGTAGAATTTGTACCAAGACTAAAATGGTTACGACCTATAAATCTGAACCAAGACGTGTAAATTATGGCGTGCCTCAAGGAAGCGTCTTAGGACCATTACTTTTTTTAATCTACATCAATGATCTTCCAAAAGCCACACATCAAAAAATGGTCCTTTTCGCAGACGACAGTACTGCCATAATTGAATGCGATAACCCACAAAATTATCAAAATGATATTAAAAATTCTCTTTCTGACATCATTGATTGGCTTGATAATAACCACCTTATTATAAACCTGAAAAAGACAAAGGTAATGCATTTTTATCAGCGGCGAGAAAACCCTACTGTAAATATTTCATACAGGTGTAATGAAATAGAAGAAGTTAGGCATGTCAAGTTCTTGGGTATTACGATTGACAATAACCTTACGTGGAAGCCTCATACAGAAGAATTATGCAAGCGACTTAGCCAGTCTGCATATGCATTATCCCAGTTGTCAAAAAAAGTAAATGTTGGAACCTTATTAACAGGATATCATGGACTAGTCGGTTCACTTTTACGATATGGGCTTGTTTTTTGGGGGCAGGCCACTAATAGGGATCTGGTTTTCAAAATGCAAAAGCGATGTATAAGGGCAATGTGTAACATTAGAGTAACCGATAGTTGTGTACCTGCCTTTAAATCTCTTAAACTACTTACACTGCCATCACTGTACATTTTGGAAACAGCATTATTTGTGAAGACTAATTTGCACTTATTTGTCAAATTATCAGACGTTAAAAAAACTTCAATGCGTGCTAAATATTTAAATCAGTTGTGTCACACAAAATGTAAAACAGCTCTAATGTACAAAAGTTTCTTTGGCATCGCTCCAAGAATATATAATAAAATACCTGATCATATAAAAAAATTACCTGTACCCGAGTTCAAGAAAACTTTACAAAGAATTTTAATTGACAAATGTTATTACACGGTTGACGAGTTCTTGAACGATCAAGTTTTTTCTAATTTCTGACCTAATTTTTTGACATTATTTAATTTTTATATTTGTGAACTTTAAAAAACTATGACTATTACATATTTGTATGTCTCACCAAAGACAAAACATAGCGCACTGTACATTTTGTCTTTAAGATCTGTATTTTTTTGTTACCTATGTTTTACAAATAATAAATGAATTGAATTGAATTGAATTGAATTGAGACCACACTACTTACACTTAAGGTCAGTTCTATTATGATAGCGGTGCTAGGACTGGGCTACCACGACATGACGCGCAAGACGCTCGTGCCGCTCGGAGTCAACCAGCTCGAGACCACACTACTTACACTTAAGATCAGTTCTATTATGATAGCGGTGCTAGGACTGGGCTACCACGACATGACGCACAAGACGCTCGTGCCTTCGGAGTCAACCAGCTCGAGACCACACTACTTACACTTAAGATCAGTTCTATTATGATAGCGGTGCTAGGACTGGGCTACCACGACATGACGCGCAAGACGCCCGTGCCGCTCGGAGTCAACCAGCTCGAGACCACACTACTTACACTTAAGGTCAGTTCTATTATGATAGCGGTGCTAGGACTGGGCTACCACGACATGACGCGCAAGACGCTCGTGCTGCTCGGAGTCAACCAGCTCGAGACCACGCTACTTACACTTAAGGTCAGTTCTATTATGATAGCGGTGCTAGGACTGGGCTACCACGACATGACGCGCAAGACGCTCGTGCCGCTCGGAGTCAACCAGCTCGAGACCACACTACTTACAGTTAAGGTCAGTTCTAATATGATAGCGGTGCTAGGACTGGGCTACCACGACATGACGCGCAAGACGCCCGTGCCGCTCGGAGTCAACCAGCTCGAGACCACACTACTTACACTTAAGGTCAGTTCTATTATGATAGCGGTGCTAGGACTGGGCTACCACGACATGACGCGCAAGACGCTCGTGCCGCTCGGAGTCAACCAGCTCGAGACCACACTACTTACACTTAAGGTCAGTTCTATTATGATAGCGGTGCTAGGACTGGGCTACCACGACATGACGCGCAAGACGCTCGTGCCGCTCGGAGTCAACCAGCTCAAGACCACACTACTTCACTTAAGGTCAGTTCTATTATGATTGCTTTCTGCATTATTTTTTTATGGGTAATCATCAAATGAGAGGTCATTTGACTCTCGCCTTGGGCGAAACGGCAGGGAGTGTGAAACTTCTACTGACTAAATCCCATCCGTATTCTTTCATGGGGCCACGACTTCTCTTTTAAATAGCCTGGCAGTGTGGCTACCTAGAATTTTCATTACAAGTTTCGATAATCCGCATCGACTACGTTTGGCGCTCACATTGGTTGAGAGTTCTTACACCCTTGAACCGGGCCAATCAATGAGGAAAACGCGCTCGATATCGATGATAGAGTCTTCGTAATAGGCTATTTGACAGTATTCAATTATTTGTGATTTTTTGCTTTAATTGCATAAAATGAGGGTTCTTTATATCATTTACAAGAGTTTTAATAAAAAATAATAACAATTATTATATCCAAAACACAAAAATATGTTTGGCTTTTTGTTTCTCGCGCCACACATTGTGAAACGATCCGGATTGGCTAATGTCACGATGACGTCATACGCTTGTTTCCGGCAAACTTATAAACTGTTTTTCGGGGGTTTTTATCGATTTATTTGTACAACCCAGTACAGTACACCACTTGTAAACCATTTTATTAGATAACAACAGCAAATAATAATTAAAAACAAACACCACTGAGAACCGAAAACCGCTTGTGACGTCATTTACCAGGCGCAACGCCATATTGCTGATTATATCGTTTTCGCGGCTTATTTGAATTTTGAATTTTTATTTGCATATTTCTTACGAAATACGTATTTAAAATTAAAAAAAATACTTTGGATGAACTTCTTAACCGCAACCAAGTAATTCAAGATAAAAATTATAAATCTGTCAAATAGCCTATTAAAACTTATGGTAGCCACACAGGTCCTGGTTCTTTACCGGTCGGCGAGCTATTGCTTCTTTCCTAAATTTTCAACTAAACCTAAAAACCAATTTATTGATTGATGAAGCTGATTTTTTCAATGCAATAAAATTTAATCTGAGCAATTAATAATGATTTTTAACAGTTCTTACATACCAAATCTGTCAGAGCTCAAATTTATTCCACGAATATAATTATTGCATTGACTCTAACTGGATTATGGAGGTCAGGTAGTCGTTCTACGTAAAATACTGTAGTAATATCTACAACCTCCACTTGTGAACAACGCGTTATACTGACGTCAACCGAATTCTACATCTCGCAAGCAGAGTTTACCGTGCAATTAGCATACCTACAACTTCCCAACATCAACCGTTGGGCAAGTGTCTGTTAGACATAACACCCGTCGAGTCGGAGGATCCTCCCTTTTCTGTGGAGGATGAGGGAACTTTACTCCCTGTTCCTCATGCCTCCAAAAATACAGTACTCAACTGCACCCCCTAGTCCTTCATAGTTGGGAAATGGTAGCCAGATGATGATGAAGAACTATATGTCTTTTTTTTAAACGTTGTCCCACACTAAGATTTTTTCCTGTGTCGTGGGTGCGTTTAAAAACATATAAACTCACATGCACAAACAGCCCGACACGGAACAATTAGTTGTAGGTTATGAAAATATTTGCTCCGTGCGGGAATCGAACCCGCGACACGGAGCGCAGCAGTCAATAGCTTAACCACTGCGCTAGCCGTAATATATTTATATTCGTTTATTGCATTCCATATTGTCAAAAAGTTGTTACAAAGAGCTTAACGATAGGTACAAAAACCTAGACAGCAAAAAAGCAGTTATAAAGAAATTATTACTAACACCAAATGGCATTATCAATAATAGCCAACATTTCCATACTTTCATATTAAAATACGTAAAAAATTAAATTAAAGTGAACTGTGTCAATGTCAATGTCAGTCTGTGAAAATGAACGGTAGCAAAAATAATAATAAAATAACATTTTCAACAGAGTAAGTGCCGAAATTAAACATTATTTTTCATAATTCCAGGGTTTCAAAGTACTCCAGATTCCATACACAGAGTTTAACCCTAAAGACAAGCTGGTCTCCAGAGTGCAGTACATCGAGAAGAGATTAAAGGAAATAGTCAGCAATCAGGAGCAACCGTAGGCGTCCTGCTGTAGATATGTACTATAATGTATTGTTTAATGTATGTATGTATGTTATTCATTAACTGGGCACACCGAGGGAATCACGCCGAAACTAGCTAGCAAGTGCAGTCTTAAAACGTGCGAGTGGGACGGTGAATATCTACATCGTGTCATCTCACTTCCGCATTTCATGACCGCAGCTGCCACGAATGCTGTAGTAGTAATATTTTAATTCGGTGTGTGACAGAGATAGAGAAAAATATGACAAATAGCACCATCCCTTTTTCGCAACGATTTCGTAGTACGGTGAGAAATATGTTGTAACTGTGAAAATATATTTCATTTTCAAGGTACGGTCAGCTGTGTTTGTATAAGTGTTGACAAACTTGTTAATTATTGTTTTGTGTACCTAATAATATTGCAGATATTAATATATTCCACAAAATAACAAAATTTATTTTATTGATTGCATTAGCAGAATTATGTAAAAGCCAAAAAATTTGGCGGCCCCTTTTTTATTCTTATTATTATAAATTAGCGCTTGACCGCAATCCCGTCTGATGGTAAGCAGTGATGCAATCGTTGATGGTAAAGCGCACTACTTTATTAAGAGCCTATTCACTCAAAAAAACTGAGCGAGGTGATGCAATGTTGTACCCAACAAGACGACCAACGATGCTGCGTCAGAGGGAGATTGATCTGGAGACCCTTCACGACCAAACATCTCGAGACATCTTGGAAAACATGTAAGACAGTTTGCAGACCGTTTTGTAACGGTCGCTACGTGCAGTTAGAAGCCCGAAAGTGACAACAAGAATGGTTGTCACTTTCGGGCTTCGGACCAATATGGCATCGTATTTCCCAGTAACTGCGTTTTGGTGGTCCAATATGCAATAGTTCCATGTAATATACAGCCCCCTAATCGGCGAACACATTTTTGTCAAATGATTGCGACTAGTTGGGATCAGATGATGATCAAGATGTTTGGTCGTGGAGGGTCTCCAGATCAATCTCCCTCTGGCGCAGCATCGTTGGTCATCTTGTTGGGTTTAATATTGCAACACCTCGCTCAACTGCCGTCTACCTTCCTATTCACTAAGTTTTTTGAGTCAATAGGCTCTAAACTAGCGCCCTTTACCATCAACGACTGATCCCAACTAGTCGCAATCATTTGACAAAAATGTGTTTGCGGATTAGGGGGCTAATATTCAGCTGCTTACTTGTCAGACTGGTACCTAACTTCAACATTTTGAGAAAAAGCAGATGGCAGATGATGATGATTAGTTGGCTGGATGGTTTTGGCCAGGACTTAAGATGTCGCACCTACCCCTATAAATTGCTTAACACCCTGTTACTATCAGTTGGAATCATGTCGACGCTTATTGCTAGTCCATTACTCCATGTGGTCCAAAGTGTGTCTGCCCGGCAACGTAAAGAACGCGGTGAATGTTGTTGAACTGTCATAATGAAACCCACTGCTGCTGATAGTGTGTTAAGCAAATACCCTGCAGCACCCTAATCGTGTAACATATTATTACCTACTGTCAATTGGAATCATTTTGAAGCATATTGTTATTCGGAAAATATATCTGTCCAATAACGTAAATAACGCAATGAATGCTGTGGAACTGTCAAAATGAATCCCATTGCTATTGATAATGTGTTACACAATAGGCTATTTGATAGTAAGATTTTTTTTTGTGATTATTTGCTTTAAATGCATAAAATGTTGAGTTTTAATAAAAATAATAACAATGAATATATCCAAAAACACAAAAATGTGTTTGGCATTTTGTTTCTCGCGCCACATATTATGAAACGATCCGGAATGGCTAATGTCACGAGGTCATACGCGCATCAGCACTTGTTGTTGTTCTATGTGTTCTCAGGTGTTTTATCGATGTATTTGTACCCGGTACAGCACATCACTTGTAAACCATTTTATTAGATAAACAACAACAAATAACAGATAACACCACTGCGGAACCGAAAATCGTTTATATCGTCTTGTGACGTCACTTACAAGGCTTGACGCCATATTGCTGAATAAAGCGTTTCTGCGGCTTATTTGAATTTTGAATTTTTATTTCTTACGAAATACGTATTTGAAATAAAAAAAAAAATACTTACGGTGTACTTCTTAACCGCAACCAAGTAATTCAAGATAGAAATTATAAATCTGTCAAACAGCCTATTACCCTGTAGGTTAGTCCCTGATCCGATCGGTTATCGGGACCTTTCAAGATCGGTGCTTACATTTGTATAAATATTTAGACATTATTTTTTTATTGTTATTTTGTAAATCGTCCATGGTATTGTCGTTAAAAGATTCACAAGAAAACGTTAGGATATTTTCAGTAATGTCCTGGCTAGAGGTCAGTAAACCGGCGCCTAAAATCCCGAAACTTGATTCGACGAATGAAAAATATGGATATGCCATGGCGTAAACGTAGTTAATATGTATGGTACTATAGATTATATTTATAAATGTTTCCTAAAAATTCCACCAGGTGCCGTATAACTTGTTATACGGCACCTGGTGGAATTTAATTTTCTGGTGGTATTTCGTTATTTTTTTTAAGGAAAAATGTATGGCATCAGCATCTTAAAAGATGTGTCCAAGATATACTTAAAAGTTACAAATAACTTAGAAAAGTTACATTGTTACTTGCCTGACCTGGTATTAATGTACTACTATACAAATTAGAAAACTAAAATATTTTACACAGTTGTTTGTTAAAAGGCTTATCTACATTATTCTTTCGTCGGTATTTTGTTCAAGTTTAGGTCTATAAGTACCGTAATTTCCTATCTCTAGTCATTATCCGTAATGTATTGACAAACCTACTTTTATTTATCTGTTTATATAAACAATTTATGTATAGCGAATGTTGGGCCACTCTCTGTCACTGGATACATATCCATTTTTTTTTTGTACCACAATATAAAAAAAACAGTTATGTAGTACACAATTATTTTCATTAAAATGCTGGTTTTAGTAAATCAACTGCGTTAAATAAATTTAAATTTTCTAGTTACCATGCATACGTATGAATGTAATTTATTAGGTAAATTGATGACTGAGATTATATGGAACCTTAAGACCAATATTGGTCACCAACACCAATGTGTTGGCCATAGCTCCTGTACTTATTGAAACTATGTTAGCTAAAGTATTGAAAGTAATTGTATTAGACAACCAATGTTTGGAGACACAGAGCTCGGAATATTTGCGGCGGCAAGTCTTAAAGAAGAATCTTGTATTTTTTTTTTTTAATTTTATAAACTAGTGCTTAACAGCAATCCTACCTGATGGTAAGAAGTGACGCAATCGTTGATGGTAAAGCTCGCTAGTATATTAAGGCCCTATTCATTAAAAAAAAAAACTGGCTGAATAGGAAGGAAGACGGCAGTTGAGCGAGGTGATGCAATGTTAAAACCAACAACACGACCAACGATGCTGCGCCATAGGAAGATTGATCTGGAGACCCTCCACGACCAAACTCCCGACACAACATTTGGCGCATCATACCCGGCACACATCGCAACACAACTGCTCAGACCCGTTCTCCGTACGACTTCACCAGACATCATGCCGGAACAAGAAGAATTGCTTGGCGGACTTTGTCTGGTGGCTTAAGTTCATTACAAAATGACCAGTAAATACTAATGATGACTGATGAAATCATAAAAATGATTAAAGTTGTAGCGTAAACTCAACTTTATTATGTAGGAATTAAAGTTACTTTTCTCTAAATTCATATTTGTTTACACTTTTGGTGAGAACGTCGCAATGTCACTTTCCTCTATCATTGCAAGACGATTTTGACAAACTTGTGAGTAGTAGCAACCCAACCTCAACTTTATATCGATGAAAATAAAGATCACTTTGTTTTGGACAGCGATACAAAATCACAGGTAAAATAACTGTGAATAAACTTTAGTGGGAGCGAATGGTGCTAAGCTTGGTTTGTAGTTATGAAGAGTGCTAACAAAGGTGCTTCTAGAAGCAGCTGCCGCGGCATCCCTGTGTTCTATGTTTAGAGAGAAATTTTCTGATTTTTGTGTACAAATATTTTGAATATATTTTTTTTTATTCGGAGTGGCATCGATTCGCAAACAGAAGTCTTTCCCTTTGTTAAAAAAAAAACTTTATTTTTCTTTTTACAAAAATAGGCCTTGCAGTCATCATTTAATGAATCCATAATAACAGTTTGTGCGTTGATGTGTGTGCTTTTCCCATATAGCGTGTAACGGAGAAGAAGCAGAAGCGAAGAAGCCACACCCTTGTTATACAGAGTGGTGCTGACAATACGACAATAAATTAAACATCGTGTACCTCAACACATTCATAGTCTACCCATAAAAAATTATGTTAATATATCCATTAGTTTAGTCACAGGAATTTATTTTACATTTTTCACATTTTCTACATGACGTACATGTTGATAAGGAAGCGCTTACAGGTTGATGACCGCCGCATCCAGCGGCACTAAACTTTAATAATAATGGCGCGAAAAAGCATGTCGATACAGGAACGCGCTGTCGTCCGCTGATCGGAGGTCATTGAACCAATATTTTAAAGGATGTTCTATTGTTTGAAATTTTCATTTTTTTATTTTTTATGCTAGGTTTTTTTCCATGGTTCAGGATTATTCCTACGAACCAGCATGGTCTGTGTTTTCATTTATTGTCGTATTCTCAGCACCACTCTGTATGTATATACTCTATATACATTCCAAGGGTACGGCTTCTACTAATGATATCAAACAATATTGGAAGCGTTTTTTAATCCTATCTTTACATGTTTAGAAGTTATGAGAATTTTTAATACATTGATACTAGAAACACCACTTCAAGTTGAAAGAAACACACCACTTTATCGCGATATTCTAAAGTTATTGACCTACGTAGTCCGCTGACACGTTTGTTATGATTTTAATTTAAGAAAGGTATCAATTCTTAGAATATTTTGAGTTGAAACTATGTTTATTAAATACCAGCTGTTATTTTTAGTGCTTAATTATATCAAATAGGGTTTCTGTTAAATTTTGTATAAATCATTTAAAAGAGTCTTCTGACAAACACTTTTGGAAATCACAGATGTTACAAAAAAAATATTTGTATGCGGAGTTCAGTTTAAACAACTTGACAATGTATGAGTTTGCGCGTGAGACTGTAGATACGGCTGTTAATATTATTTAAATAAAACATATTTAACAAAATGTAAAGCTTATATTTATTCTATCATTATAAAACATAACATTTAACGTTATAACAGTTCCCTGTCATAAGGGTGCGAACAGATTGACTTCTTCGTGAAACCCCGTATTCTTCCTTCTTCAGCCCATAAAGGTCCAGTGCTGGACGAAGGCCTACTAAAAGCGATGACCGGTCTTATGTGTTGAAGTTGGAGCCAACGAAGTCTGTCTGTTAACTAATATTTCAACGAAACCTTATAAAATTCAAACATTTTGTTCTATATATGTCTCTTATTTTTAAGTTTTACATTACTCTTCCAAATGTGAAGAACAATTTATTTTATTGTGGTTCACTCGTCGAATGATAAGACCATATATTGCGCAATATGGCTGCAGTGAATGTAGAACAACACCAGTGGTAGTCTGTAACCATTATCTCATTCCAAGTAATGCTAGAACTTGACACTATAGACAGCTCAATCTAAGCTCGCTTCATATAACCTTACCTTTCAAGCCGAGACTTTTTCAGAATAGATCGGTACAACTCGCGTGAGTTAACTGTGCACCTAGCTGGAATGCAACCCCTCTTCAGCTTCCCCGCGTTCGCCGTAAGCGCTGAGTAGCGATAGCATCGTTGTTACAATTGTCTAAATACAGTTTAAATGCCCTGTTGTTATTACTGTTTCTGTGGAGTTTTTGCTTTGTTGAGTTCTTTTTTTATTAAGTTTGTTTTTGTTTTTTTACATTTTCGACGCATTAGTGATTGAGTGTTTAGCCTGTTGCACTAACATTATATTTCAGTCCTTACGTATCAATTTAATTGTAAAACGTCATGATATCACAGACGTGCACAGTTATTTCGCGCGAGTAGTAGATGATCCACAAGTTCATTCCATGGACACCTGGCACACAGCGCGGTTGTCACTGCCAAACAAATATCAACATCGTTTGCTTTGAAACTAAGTCGAAAATAAATAACCTGAGATGCGCACCTTTTCTCGCTTAGATGCAGTCTCAAGCTAATGAAAAAAACCTTTTATCCTTTATGATATGGGCGATTCCCGTACTATTCAGAGTGCATTCTAATTTGAGTCTAAATGTGTCAAATTCTTCCGATTTATTTTTTTGACAATGATTTATTTATTTCTTTCTTCTTTGGCTTGGCATGGTTTGTGCATTTAGCCAATGTCACGTAATGAATTTTCATTCATTTCGAAAAGGACGGCCGCGTGAACCGTCTACGAGAGAGGTTTGAGGAAAATTTATGATGAGGCCACTATGCTACGATATCTCAAATGTTCTTTATGAATTATTTACTGAATGCACTTTTAACTACATAAATCACGCACTTTTATTTAGTAAACAGCACTATAAACAATTTAAGAGTCCAATGGAAAATGAGCGTGACACAGCCTAACTTTCCCGTATAAACTCTTGATTTTTTTTATTCCATTTGGAACAGGCTAAGGTCAGAGCCCATACTGCCATGTCTTCAGTAATTAATTTTCAACTTTTGTAACTTATCCTAAACTTATCCTATCTCTTATCCTAACTTAATCTAACCTCTTTTGTAACTTATCCTAAACTTAATCTAACCTAAACCTATCACCTTTCGTTACCCGTGTGAAAAGATAAAGGAGGAAGATTTGGTACAAAGCCAAGATGTGGCCACTATGCTACAATATTTCACTGTTCTTTATGAATTATTCACTGAATGCACTTTTTACTACATAAATCACGCACTTTTATTTAGTAAACACACTATAAACAATTTAAAAGTCCAATGAAAAATGAGCGTGACACAGCCTAACTTTCCCGCCAAAACTCTTGATAATGATTGTCGTTGCGATTGCCACCAGATTCAACATTTTTATTACGGGAAATGGCCTCTAGTCCTTTTAACATAACATTAAATTAACACAGATTCACTATCGATTCTTGACACTATGTTTCACAAATCTGAAACAAAAAAATTGTTGAACTTAATTCAAAATCATAAGTAATTTATTCAGATTAGGCTGAGAATCAAAACGTTTCGTATGTCAAATGACACAGTCCCACAAAACGCCCCCCTTCACCACTTTCTAGTGCTTTCGCTGGAAAAAAGTGGCGGAACAAACTCCCCAGCAGTACCAACAACTGTTTGTTCAGTTATAAAATTCGTCACAAAACTGCAATTTTAACACTAAAGTGACTTAGATTTTGGTCATCATCATCATCATTTCAGCCGAAAGACGTCAATTGCTGGACATAGGCCTCCCCCAAGGTTCTCCACGACGACCGGTCCTGCGACTCCCGCGACCTTCACCAGGTCGTCGGTCCACCTTGTCGGGGGCTTACCCACGCTGCGTCTTCCTGTGCGATTTTGGTCATAAATAATTAAAATTGATATGAGAAAATGAACTGCAATTGGTCTTTGATAGTTTTTAGTTATTTTCATCAAAATATTCCTTTAATT
This sequence comes from Sesamia nonagrioides, assembly GCA_017933935.1. NCBI lineage: Eukaryota > Metazoa > Arthropoda > Insecta > Lepidoptera > Noctuidae > Sesamia > Sesamia nonagrioides. The sequence continues at coordinate 429,984 of JADWQK010000827.1, forward strand.
GACGTGATTACAGATGCCCGGGAGGGCCGTATTCGTGATTCTTTTTTCATTAATAGAACTCATATTTTCGATAGCATTTTTTTAAACACAATTGTTTTTTTTAAACCGTTTTTTTTGCAGTCTTTTGTATTTTTAAATAAATAAAAATACGAAATAAAAACTTCTTTTTTAACCAGTTAAATTTAATATAAAGGTATCTTACGATCCGATATTCCTGAAGAAGTCTGTGAATGCTGTGATAACATCATTAAAGAAAATGACTATCTTTGGTACTCGGTACTCGGTGTGCCCCGGCGTGAAGACCATGTGGCGGCTTAGGTTCTGAAGGCTTCTGAAGTTATGCCGCCCCACCTTACCGAACAGACGATACTGCAGGGATGAGAAATAATGTTATTTTAGTTGGCAACAGAAAGAATAACCAGCATCGTAATAACTTTACCACTTCTAACAACAATTCTCAGTAAATTGAAACTGAAACTTTGTCACTAGTAAGCTTGTGGTGAAAAGCAATCATCATTTCAGCCGAAAGACGTCCACTGCTGGACATAGGCCTCCCCCAATGCAAAAGCAATGGCTAATCTATATTTTTTCAACTTTGTAATGGAATCTTTGGCATTTATCCATCACTAAACAGCTATTAATCACCGAAATAATTAACTACATAATGTTTCAGTTTGTTATTTCAAATGTGTTACATCTTTCATCATAATCAGCCATAGGTAGATACTATTCCCACTAGCCACCTCTCGGTGAGAGGGAGTGAGGAATCTACCACGCTGGCCAAGTGAGGGTTGGTAGATGTTACACCTTTAGTCAGCTATAACTCGCCTTTAGTACAACAACTGGAAGGTAAGTTTAAACTGATGATAATACGTTGCCCTTTTCGCAAGGTGAGTACCGGCCTTGTCGTTTTTGTCTGGCTATACACTATAAGGAATGGCTGGACGGATCTAAAATGGAAACATAGCCGGAAAAGTGTAGGTACCCGTCTTTCAGGCCCTAAGGCCAATGTTCATTTTATAGCCCATTCGTGCTGGTAGGTTTCAAAACTACGTAATGAAAATAAATAAAAAAAAAATTATTTTTTTTATTTATTGTTTAGTATCCCGCCAATTTATGTCGACTTTTGTAATTTTAACTATAGAACTTACGGCGTAATTGTTGTGGCTTATTCCGCTCAACAAAGTTTGCGCTAAGTTCTCACTGGCTGTTTAGAAACTCACATGGCCGCAGAATGAAGTATTTAATAAGTTTTTTTTTTTACAAAAAACTCTTTACAGCTGACAGTAGTGAGCAGTTCTATTTTTAAAGTGGTTTCCGAACCTTTAGGCGGGAAGTAATTTTTCCCTCTTTAGGAAGGGACCATAGAGAGGGAATAATTCATACAAATAGCTGTGTATGAATTTTTCCCAAAAAAAAATCTGATTGTTGGGCAGCATTTTCTACCCAAAAATCAGATCAAAACAACACTACTTTCCGAGTATAAGAAATTAAATAGAAGTTTTCACTTTATTAAAACAAAGTCCGTTGTGGGTCGTATTACCTGCGCATCCGTCAAATAAATAGGTGCCGTGAAGATGATCCAGATGACGGCTTCATTACATTCAGGAGACGTCAGGGACCCCGAGTACGTATAGTACGTCTCTGAGTTGCTGTTTCTTATCAGTTTACTAGAAAAAGAGACCAAAGTCAGTACAGTCCATTGGGAATAATATTAAACTTTTCAATAAATCTCTGCCGCCCGTTTACTCGATTTGATTTCTTTTTCATTGTCAAAGAAACTAATTCGATTCTACCTGAGCTAGTAATCAACCCAGTCATCATCATCTCAGCGTTAATCCCAGTCGCATCCGAAGGTTTTTACAGCTTTGGTGTCTGGAGTCCGCTTTACCAGTCTTAACTGCTGATTTTGTCTAGACTTCGATATTTTCCGTGAAGCGACTGCCGTCTGACCTCCACAACCCCTATCCTAGTAACCAACCCAGTGCTTAAACATAAATACTATCTACTTAGGATTCCTTAAAAAGGTACCTAAAACTATTATCCATACTAATATTATAAATGCGAAAGTAACTCTGTCTGTCTGTTACGCTTTCCCGTTTAAACCTCTCAACCGATTTTGATGAAATTTGGCACAGAGAATCTTTAGACCCTGAGAAAGAACATAGGCTACTTTTTATCCCGGAAAAATTTGATATTCCCGAGGGAAATCTAAAAAGCGCGATATAACCGAACTCCACGCGGGCGAAGCCGCGGGCGGAAATCTAGTGTTGAAATAAAAATAACTTCTTTATACCTACAGGTATACCTACTTTACTTTTAAACAGGGCATACTTAAACAAATTTTTTCCGTCTGTGGTCGAACTCTGGGTAGATATTCGAGGGGCCAAACGATTTCCCTACATTTCTTAACGATGGCCTAATTTTGACCTTAACAAGATAATTTGTAAAGGAAGAGTGTTATTAACTTGCCAAATATTGAGGCCAAACATTCGTTATTTGTTCCTAATTTTCATCAATTAACAATTAATTGTCTTCAAACGTTCCCGTTAATTGCAACATTAAAAAACATGTTTATTATCTTTATTAGACAATTGAAAGCCATTCTAACAATTAGTGAAAAACATTTACTGAAACGGGGTAAGCGATATTATTTTTTATTATGTTTGGCTCGGTTACTAGAACTTTAAGATAAACGATAAATAATGGCATGAATGTTACCAAGCACACAATTATTTAAAAAGTGATAATAGGCATTATGGTTGTTGTGGATATCGATGGCGCTTACGTGGAGAGGTCTACTTTATAACTGTTGCTGTCGAGCTCTTCAGGATGTCATAATAATAGGCTCGTGGTGATGTAGAGAACAATGACTTGATTTAAAAAGAAGTTTCCTTAAAGTATGTGGTCCATTTTTCTCCATATAAACACACCTGACCTAAATAAGTTTTAGAACGAGCAACAAGCTGCATCTTTATTAATGAGTGACTCCATGACAATCCAAAAGTAGTGGTAGTATGTCCAAAAGTATCATTTATTTGGGTTTATTGAATAAATGCTGTAATAAAACCTACGATCAGCTTACAATTATTTCTCCTGTTGTTGCATAAAGTTGATGCTATTACCTATTTATGTAATGATTAGCGTCTTCTTTACGATGAGTGCATATATACAACCGACATTTATCTTAAATACTACGGTTGTAGGGTGTTTTATGAGTACGAATTTATGTGTAACGTGATTTAATTTGTCTATTGTAATGATTGAGGAATATTTAAAATGTTTTTCGACTGAGGTTGTTCAAGTCAATCTACCCGAAACTGTCAAATTCTCCTGATCAGCCTTGAAACTAAATAATTCATGCATAAAGTTGGCAATCGACAGATTGTAGTAGCTTGATTTGCTGGCGTCTGTACATAGGGTACTAAAGAATGTGCCTTTCAGGTCGGTTGCTAAAAAGGAAACTTGATAATAAAAACAATAAAACGTTTAACTTCTATACCGACCGAAACATGTACCAATGAGATTGATAAACTAAGAATTCGTAACTACGTGGCCCTGGCCTATAGGCAAGTGAAGGAACACGGGTGGGTTCTAGTCAGTAAAAGTCTGACACGCCCTTCCGCTCCGCTCAGAGTGGGAGCGGTCATTTGATGATTTTCCATCCCAAACAATACGACGCGAAACAAGACGCGCCGTCGACTCGGGCCTGTTCCTTACCGGGCGGCGAGCTGCCCTCTGCTCACCGCTCGCAGGCCCGGGCCTACGGTGGCTGGGAGTTTGGTGTCGTCTCCCGACCAGGGCGTCTCCTGTGGCGGCTAGTGGTGTGAGGGCGAGGGGGTTCCCGTTGCCTCATGCGCTCCGCCACCTCCTTTGCCAGCATCACTGCTTCGCAGAAGGAGGTGACGGCATGCACTCTCGCTCCGGACCATGGCCTGGACCAGGGCCGGACGCGTGAGATCGCCGCCGATCGTCGCTACGAGGACACGGCGGTACTCTAGCCAAGCCGGGCAAACCTCCACCGTATGCTCCACCGTGTCCTCAGGGCGATCCACACAATGGTGACACCCTGGCGTTTCCTCCCGCCTTATACGGAAAAGGAACCTCCCGAAACAACCGTGACCGGTGAGGACCTGCGTCAGGCGGAAGGTAAGGGCGCCGTGACGCCTCCCTAGCTACTCCTCAAAGAGGAGACTTACCGCTGCTATAAACCCATTGTTACCGTATTTTATTAACTCAAGAGCGTTTTTGGTGAAATTAGGAGAATTTGTATTGAAAAACAAGATGGCCGTCTTAGTTCCGATTTTGTCCGCGCACCAAAACAGTGGCGTGTTATCATACTCACGTCATATCGAGGAGTACTCCGCTAATCCTGTCTCCGGTGTTGAGGAGTTTGGGGATGTGCTGTATGAACTCTGAGGCCTCTTGCTGGTAGTCCTCGAGCTCAGCTTGTACCTGTAGCACACAGTTTATAACTAACAGGTGAATTTGATGTACTGGCCATTTTGGAAACTATATAAAAACAAAAGTAATAAGTAGAATAATCCTACAACACATAAAATATCATAGTTAAAAATAAATTAGTTTTGGAAGTACCTATATTTTCTCTAATTTCCTGTATATAGTATGTGATGGGACAAATCTTTAAGAACCACATAGGTATCTACCTATGTGGTTCTTAAAGATTTGTGCTGTTCAAAAAAATGTCCCTTATTCAGTTCTATTTGTTGTTACAGCATCAACAGAAATACTTCATCTTGTGGAAACTTCTACTGTCTAGTTTGTTACAGAGACAGTGGAGTACAGTAATAGGTCCCCGTTTATATCGCTACAAGAAGTAGGAAAGAAAACTAGTATGAGAGTGGTCTACTTTTCCTATTGAAACTTCGCACTGCTCTGTGTTGCCAGTGATGACTTATGGAACTGGGATTTGGTCGCTAATAATGGGCCTTTTAAGAGAGCTCAAGATCACTCAAAGGGTAATGGAGAGGGCTATGCTTGGGGTTTCACTGCGTGATCAAATCAGAAATGAGGAGATCCACAGAAGAACGAAAGTAACCGACATAGTCCGAAGAATTGCAACACTTAAGTGGCAGTGGGCTTGGCACATTGCCCGTAGGATCGATGCCCGATGGGGCCGATGATCCTTTATACCGCGTACATCGCGGGACTGGAACAATTTGCCAGCGGCGGTGTTTCCGTCGGACTACAATTTGAGTGTCTTCAAGGCTAGAGTGAATAGGCTCTTAATAAACTAGTGCGCTTTACCATCAACGATTGCGTCACTGATTACCATCAGGCGCGATTGCAGTCAAGCGCTAGTTAATAATTTATAAAAAAAAAAAGAAAAAAAGATGAGTTCTCGAGTGGCAACCACGGAGGACGCAGCGTGGGCAGGGCCCCGTCAAGGTGGACCGACGACCTGGTGAAGGCCGCGGGAAACCGCTGGATGCGGGAGGTGCTGGACCGGTCGTCGTCGAGATCCTTGGGGGAGGCCTATGTCCAGCAGTGGACGTCTTTCGGCTGAAATGATGATGATGACTGCGCTAGGCCTTATTTTTGATTTAATCCATACATGGGCTAACACTTTCAGTTACTTATAGTGTTGTCCTAAGTATGCACGAAATTAAAAATTGCGGCGTGATTTTATCGCGCAATGGTTTTTTAACTCTCGATATTGAGCTGAACATTGAAAATCCAATAGAGCATATTCTAACGTGTCAAAAAAGCACTCATTTGGTTTTACAACTTTCGGCAAACCTGATGTGCCAAAAATTTTTAAGAGAAATACGCGCCCGTGTGTACTTGGGCTTACGACTGACTTACGGCCTACTGTTCGCGTCCTAAGAAATTAAAGAAAGTCATATTTCAAAAAGAAATTATTGTGATTTTACACAATTTCGTTGATAATGTTATGAAGAACGTGTCAATGGTACAAGGCCACAGCTTAAGTAATCGTAAGCAATAATAAGTATCTACATAGGTATTAGTAACATTCTTGCACTTTTTGTGCAATGTCAATGATAACACCTTAATAGAATTAGTTGAGCGGTGTTTAGTGCATATTTTATCGCTGGCTTTTCAATTTGGAGTACCTATTATATTAAATACTAGCTCTACCTGCTACTTTGTCAATGCGAAATTTCACTTTACCGGGCTCACCATGTCAAATCAAATCAAAGCATTTATTTCAAATAAACCAGTTACAGGCACTTTTGAATTATCAGAAGGTCGGTCAGTCAATAAGATGAAGCTAGTCGCCCATTCCAAAGAGTAGGTACCTATGGAGAGGAACGGGCAAGAAACTCCATGGACACTCTTTTAAATTTTCAAGCTATTGTTACAAATATTTGATTACATCATTCATGTTGAAATTAACCGTGTGAGAACGATGCAGAAATATATTGTACGCTGAGAGCGTCCATTATGGCAAACACACAAAAATCAATTCAGAAATTAAAATACGCCGTGGCAGCTAAGAGATGACCAGTCCCCTCTGACGGCGTCCTTTCACGAACATGACGTATAGATCAGCATCATTCAGCTCAACCATATTGAAGGGAACACAATGACCCAACACACACGCCACCACCAGCGAGACATTTGAGTGAGCATGACATACTCTCAACAGCCAGAGCACAATCAAGTCAATAAAAAGAATAACCCAACAAATAGATGCCTTACAGCACATTCGTACATTGTGCTCACACGTGTGCCATGCAATTATACAATACTAAGAAATTGAATCTACACAATGCTAAGATAGTTTTGTCCAAGGTTCAGCAGCTCCAACAGTGTTCCCGAATACTAAGTTTAGCTCCTGTGTAGCTGTACAAGTGCCGAACACCTCTGTCAGCGATGCAATTCCGTAACGTACAATACCAATGCTTGGCTACATAGTGTGTAATACAGGCTTTGAATTAATAACATAATTAGGTAGATATTAAAACTACAAGAGGAAAAATCAAAGAACAATCAGTGTATAGAAATCGGACCCAGCTCAAGCCCAAGACTTTTTGTCCTCAATATAATCCTTCACACTATAAAATGCTTTCTGACACAACTTACGTTCAATGAAGGATTTGAATTTATTCAGGCTCAGATCTTGAACCACCTCTGGAAGTCCATTGTAAAAATGTATACATTGGCATCTGAAAGAGCCACCTATTTTCTTGAGCCTTGTTGTAGGTACATTATGTCGCATCGCCTCATGTGCTCGCGTGGGTACAATACCATTTTTTCAGACATTTTGTCTGTTTGCTCAGCCCCTTGGGGCCATAGCGTGATATTATAAAGCCTTCCTCAAAAACTGGGCTATCAAATATGTAGAATTACTACTAAAACCAGATTTACTGGACTGTTAGTCAAGTAAATATTGGTTTGAATAGTTGCTAAGAAGTATAGAAGAAAATGAAATGTTGCGCTGACCACGAATAAATTGAGGTAAGGGTTGAAGAATGATGATGAGGTTTTACAATTAAAAAAAATGAGGCTAATTTCAAATCAATACCAGTTGGATTTATCACAAACCTCCCTCATAGACGGTTCACACGGCCGTCTTTTTCAACTGTCATTGGTTATTATTATAATTTGTTACACTTGTTATTGGCAAATTGTGGTATCTATTCTACAGAGGCCATTGATCAAGAGTTGAGGTGGAATTTCACCTTGAAAAAAGAAGACAAACAACAACGCTCCATCTCGCCCAAGGGCGTCCCACGCTACGTTTGCCGAGACGCGGTCTCCACTCGAGGACTTGTTTACCCCAACGGTTGTCGGTCCTGCGGCATATGTGACCAGCCCATTGCCACTTCAGCTTGCTAATCCTCTCAGCTATGTCGGTGACTCAATAAGTTTCTAATAGTTCCCGATTTAAGTAATTTTCTGTCGTTACGTTACTTACATTTCCAAACACCGACACGATGGCCAGTCCGTCTCTCCTCCCCAACGCTTCGCCTACCGACAGATCAGCTCTCACGTGGACGAAATGTAGCTCCATGGGGTATCTGAAATATTTATGGTTTTTTAATAGAATAAAATCCATTTATTTGTTAGAATATTGTTACAATGCAGGTAATATTTCAAGGTATATATTGCAAAATTATGTGTTATATTTCGTTTCCGGCGTACTGTTTGTCATTATATAAAAATACTAGCTGTGCCACGCGGTTTCACCCGCGTAGGTTTCGATATGTTTAATTTTTTTTATATGCTCCGCTCCTATTGGTGGCAGCGTGATGTTATATAGCCTATAGCCTGCCTGGATTAATGAGCTATCCAGCAAAATGAATTTTTGAAACCGGACCAGTAGTTCCTAGTGCGTTCAAACAAACAAACAAACTCTTCAGCTTTATATACATATTAGTATAGATGATGTTATTTTTACCTACTACTTACATATCCATACTAATATTATAAATGCGAAAGTAACTCTGTCTGTCTGTCTGTCTGTTACGCTTTCCCGCTTAAACCTCTCAACTGATTTTGATAAAATTTGGCACAGACAATCTTTAGACCCTGAGAAAGAACATAGTCTACCTGTTATCCCGGAAAAAATTTATGTTCCCGAGGGAAATCTAAAAAGCGCGATTTAACCGAACTCCACGCGGGCGAAGCCGCGGGCGGATAGCTAGTTTTGTATAAAAAGTATCGTACCTATTTTAATTTTTCTGTATGTGTGTTTGTTACCTCATTCCTTCTAAACGGCTAAACAGATATGGATGTAATTGTGAGTGTATATTTAAACGGGTTCCTGGCTTGAAATTGAAAATACAATTGGATCTGGTAGGCGGTGCTGTATTTCCGGACAGGACGGCCTGCCGCGCCCTCTAATGTATAAGTACTAATATTTATAAAGCTGAAGAGTTTGTTTGTTTGAACGAGCTAATCTCAGGAACTACTGGTCTCATGCAGGAAAGCTATAGGCTATATAACATCACGCTGCGACCAATAGGAGTGGAGCACATCAAAAAATTCAAATGTACGCTTGATATTATGACCTAGAAGTGTAGTATTTTATCTATTGGAATCTACTATTTTGGGGTTAATAAAATAAAGTGTTCAAATAACTAACTCCACTCGAACGAAGTCGCGAGTTTGATATGAACCTAGCTGCGCCCCACGATTTCACCCACATAAGTTTCGATTCAATTCCGTGGAAATATTGCGATAAAAAGTATAATATCCTATAAGTACGTTAATCCCGGTTGTAAAACACACGTGTGCCATATTTAATTTTTTTTTAAAAGAACGGTGCCTACTCTAGGCATTTCTGCTGTATCGTGAGTGCGTTTACAAACATATAAACTCACATACACAAACATCCAGACCCGGAACAACTACTTGAAGGTCATACAAATATTTGTTCCGTGCGGGAATCGAACCCGCAACACGCGGCGCAGCAGTCAATAGCTTAACCGTGCAGTCCACAAATCCGCAAACCCTTTCAGTAGTTTTTCCGTGAAAGTGTAAGGGTGTTACCACACCAATCGATCGATAGTCGATCGATGCCATCAATCGACATCGGTCGACGTTGATCGATTGGTGTGGTAGCTTTAATTGATCGACGGAGACCGGTCGACTAACCAATCGATCGATTGCCGGTCGATGGCATCGGTCGACGGCATCGATCGACATAGATCGATTAACCCTGGCTATATACCATGTTTCTTTAGAAATGTATTCACAAGAGGACGCGTTGTTGTTGGCCAGTACGATGTAGCTCGTACTATTATTACGGAGACGCAAACGTCGACTTATCCATTCTACCTAGTAGGAACTATCGATCGACCTCGACTAATCCGTTCTACCATCGATCGATGGCATCTATCGGCTATCGATCGATTGGTGTGGCAGAAACTATCGATCGACGTCAATTCATCCATTCTACCATTGATCGATGGCATCGATCGACGATCGCTCGATTGGTGTGGTAACACCTTAACAGACATCCAATACTCGCAGACTTTCTTAATTATGTATAACATTTGTAGGATAAGCAACTTACTTAACACCATTGATAGCGTGTTCAGAAAGCCAGTGGAAGTGTAGTTGTTCCAGTCGATAGAAGTACTTCAGAGGACCTCCTGTCAGGATCGGGTGGATCGCCTGCTCGCCCTCCGTACTGAATTGTACTATGTGCAAAGCAACGATAAAAAAAAGAAATTAACAACCGGAAGATTAATTAGTGGATACAGCTATTTTCATGAAACGTCAGAAGTACTGCCTAACCGCACCCGCTGAGCTACTGCTGGGTCGTTGGTTCAATAACCAAGTCGAGCAATATGTTTTTGGGTTTTTCCAACAACACTAATATCGCAGTAGCTGCCCTGAGTCTCAAATGCTTGGTTGATGGCTATTAAGCTCACCTTGCGTAACATGAGGCTTAAGGTAACCATAGCACACTTAAACGACTCTGCTCCAACGAAGCTCCCACCCAACAACGTCCTAAACTAAGACGACTGCTCGCAGTCTACGCGGTGACAGCGAGCAGGCACCCAGGAGTCCATGCGGCGATAACTAGCTGACGTTCAGCTTTCCACCCGTCAACGGCTCTCGCTTTTCGCAATAGACAGTCCGCGTCGGTTTCCATTAAAGCAACTCGTATTTTTTACTACCTACATATATTCCGAACAGAAGACACGAAATAGCAATAATTGCTATTGCACTTGAGGATGAAGAGAGAAGCGCTAGAAATAACAGACGAAGATTTTCGGTGCATAAAATGCTGAGAGCAACTGACTGAGAGGCGACTGCGCGGCGACTGCTAGCAGAGAGCACGCGGACACCGCACCGACCGCTCGTCTACTGACCACGTCATAAAAGCGAGCTGTCTGCTAATTTATAACATTAATGTAAAATCTCTACTCTCTAACAATATATAAAGCTGAAGGGTTTGTTTGTTTGAACGTGTTAATGTCAGGAACTACGGGTCCGATTTGAGAAATTCTTTTTTCGTTGGAAAGTCCATTAATCTAGGAAGGCTTTAGGCTATTTAAGATCACGCTGCGACCAATAGGAGCGGAGCATCACTAACTCCACGCGAACGAAGTCGCTGGCGGCCGCTAGTGTAAAATATCTTCTTCTTCTTCTTCAGCCTATAGATGTCCACTGCTGGACAAAGGCCTCACCCAAGGCTTTCCACGTTGACCGGTCTTGTGCTGCCCGCATCCATCGGCTTCCCGCGACCTTCACCAGGTCATCGGTCCACCTTGTTGGGGGCCTCCCTACGCTGCGTCTTCCAGTACGTGGCCGTCACTCCAGAACCTTACTGCCCCATCGGCCATCGGTTCTGCGAGCAATGTGCCCTGCCCACTGCGTCGGTCTATGTCGGTGACTTTGGTTCTTCTGCGAATCTCCTCAATCCCCAACCCGCCTGCCAAGCGTGGGGATTATGGCAAACCCCCCCAATGAAGCACACGACACAGCCCATGCCCCTAGTCCCCGGCAGCTCCGCTATTCCAGTCTACGGTAGCGGACTCGGTAACGGCGGAGCAAGGGGTGCTAAGAATCTCCGGCAGAGATCCGGCTACCATCACCAACGACGACCTTTGGCCCTGGCAACATATAACACGTAAAATATATCTAAAGACAAATATTTAAAGCCCATATTTAACAGACCTTCTAAAGGATTTTGATCGAAAGTCCTAATTCATAGCGTCACATGTCTGAAAAATTCTCTACTTGACAACGTATATCAAGCAATGAATGATGTGAAATGGTAAAAAATTTTGAAGTTTGTCACTAAATAAATAACCTTGTTGGTTATTAGAAACACCACTCACTTGTATGACCATTATTGATCCCTGAGACGAGGACTTTATGGTACCCCGTGAACAGCAGAGGTCCATACTTGATGAACTGGCTCTCGAAGTCGGGGATAACATGTGTGGTTTTGATGTCAATAGGGGACTGTCTCTTGCCACCCTTCTGGCAGTGGCGGCCTGGCCATTTGGTTTCATCTGAAAATGAATATAAGAATAAGTAGTGATATATATCGGGCTATCTGAAGGACAGGTACCTGTAATTAAAAAGCGGCGACAAACTGTCAAAAAATTGTCAAAATGTAGGAAAATTAGAAATACTTTAGTGTCCGACCGAAACTAGTCTAACCACCGAAACCGAAAACGAATTTCGGCAGCGGTCTCTGTTTCAGAACCGAAACCGAAACTTGGGAAGTTTTGAGACATTTTCATTTATTAATAAATAATCGACATAGGAACCTTTATTTTTTTTTAAATACTCGCAATGGGTCTGGATAGGCTCCCAAATCACAATCACTCGAAAACTCGCCACAAAAACAAAACAAAACGAACAGCAAACAAAGCTTCGGCAAGTTTGCCGCCGAAACGAAACTCGTGTTTTTGCTGAAACTCAACGGAAAACGAAACCGACTATTCGGCCGGACACTAAAGTATTTAAGACAGATAGCGACTGAGGTTGTGAATGTGTTTTAAAATTACGAGAATCATTTTTTTTTATTAGTTGTAAACTAGTGCTTGACTGCAATCCCGCCTGATGGTAAGCAATGATGCAATCGTTGATGGTAAAACACAATAGCTTATTAAGCCTATTCACTCAAAAAAACTGAGTGAATAGGAAGGAAGACGGCAGTTGAGCGAGGTGATGCAATGTTTAACCCAACAACACGATCAACGATGCTGCGCCAGAGGACGATCTGGAGACCCTCCACGACCAAACTCCCGACATAACAACATTAGGCACATCGTACCCGGTACACATCGCAACACAACTACTCGGACCCGTCTTCCGTACGGCTTCTCCAGACATCATGCCGGAACACGACGAATCGCTTGGCGGCAAGACTTTGTCTGGTGGGTGGTAACTTATGCACTCCTCAGTTTTTAAAAGAGCTACACAATAGTGCTTAGAGAATCAAAATAGTGCTTAGAGAAAGCACGTTAAGCCGTTGGTCCCGTGTTGCCATACGAACATCTAATAGCAGTCGTTACGGGTTGTTGGAGCCCTCAAAAGTCCAACAATTGGTCTAACTGCAATGCTTCGATGTCGCCTTCGGGTTGGCAGTCGCTTCACGGAAAATGTCGAAGTTTAGCCATAGCAGCAGATGGACTGGTAAAGCGGACCCCAAACTCCAAAGCTGACAAAGATTCGGATGCGACTAGGATTAACTCTGAGATGCACAACCCGAAGGCGATATCGAAGCATTGCAATTGTTGGACTTTTTGAGCGCTCCAACAACCCGTAACGACTGCTATTAGATGTTCGTATGGCAACACGGGACCAACGGCTTAACGTGCTTTCCGAGGCACGACCAGACCAGTGCAAATTGTCATATTCATGTATACAAATATTTGCACTGCGCGGGAATCGAACCCGCGCCTCCTTGCGCAGCAGCCGCGTTCGCTACGGCTACGTTACGGAGGCTGACGACGTGAATACAATAACAGTACCTAAATAAATCGCTTTCTTCATTGCATTCATAATAAACGGTTTCTGTCTAGTACCTCGAGAAAACTGCGACCGTCAAGGTAATTACGTAACACACTATCAGTAGCAATGGGTTTCATTTTGACAGTTCAACAACATTCATTGCGTAATTTACGTTGTTTAGCAGACACTTATTTGGAACATAAGGAGCAATGGTTTAACAATTCGCTTCAAAATGATTCCAATTTATAGTATAGGGTGTTACGAATATCATTTTTATTTGTTGCCACCTGTTGTTACCAATGTAACTTTTCTAAGTTATATGTACTTTCTAAGTATATCTTGGACACCAATGACTGATTACAAGGTGAAGGAAAACATCTTGAGGAAACCTGGACTTCAAGTCTGAAATCACCAACCCGCATTGAGCAAGCGTGATGATGACGCTCAAGCCTTCTCTGTATGAGAGGAAACCTGTGCCCAGCAGTGGGACGATAAAAAGGTTGATGATGATGATTGTGTGTCTTTTAGTCTCCTAAATAAATTTTCTTTCTTTCAATTAGGGTGCAGGCAGTCTCGCCGTATGTAAACCGTATACATGAGGAAGAGCCAGCATAGCACGGCGCCGAGCCGTTTATGTGGCAACCATATGCTTCTGAACATCCACTTACCATCATAGTTCCACTCTGGTTCATAATCTATGATAGTATCCACCGCATTAATTGTAGTCACGTTCATAGTAGTAGCAGCCAGAATTCGTGATGTAATTTCTGAAATAACAATAACAAAATTCATTCAAATCAAATCATTTATTTCAAATAAACCAGTTACAGGCACTTTTGAATTGTCAGAAGGTCGGTCAGTCAATAAGATGAAGCTAGTCGCCCATTCCAAAGAGTAGGTACCTATGGAGAAGAACGGGCAAGAAACTCCATAGGTTGTTATTTTAATTAAGTTAAGTTGTTAAGTTGTTTTGTTGCCATTAAGTTGTTTTTAGGGTTCCGTAGTCAATTAGGAACCTTATTGTTTCGCCAAGTCTGTTTGTGTGTCTGTCCCTCTGTCTGTCCGCGGATAATCTCAGTGACCATTAGCACTAGAGAGCTGAAATTTAAAAGATATTTTTTTTTAATTTTTTACTTTTGCACTTGTCAGCGTGATTGATATAAATATAGGTACCAAACCTATCATCATCATCATCCCAGCGTTAATCCCAGTCGCATCCGAAGCCTTTTCAGCTTTGGAGTCTGGGGTCCGCTTTTACCAGTCCAACTGCTGATATGGCTAAACTTCGACATTTTCCGTGAAGCGACTGCCGCCTGACCTCCACAACCCGAAGGCGACATCGAAGTATTGCAGTTAGACCAATTGTTGGACTTTTGAGGGCTCCAACAACCCGTAACAACTGCCATTAGATGTTCGTATGGCAACCGGGACCAACGGCTTAACGTGCTTTCCGAGGCACGACCAGACCAGTGCAAATATTCATATTCATGCATACAAATACTTGCACTGTGCGGGGATCGAACCCGCGCTACCTTGCGCAGCGGCGGCGTCCGCTACCGCTACGCCACGGAGGCTGTCATAGGTACCAAACCTATATTTATATCAATCACGCTGACAAGTGCAAAAGTAAAAAACTAAAAAAAAATTTTTTATTGGGGTTTGTGTGTTTTATTTTGCGCGGGTTCGATCCCCGCATAGTGCAAATATTTGTATGCATGAATATGAAAATTTGCCCTGGTCTGGTGGTGCCTCGGAAAGCACGTTAAGCCGTTGGTCCCGGTTGCCATACGAACATCTAATAGCAGTCGTCACGGGTTGTTGGAGCCCTCAAAAAAGTTCAACAATTGGTCTAACTGCAATGCTTTGATATCGCCTTCGGGTCGTGGAGGTCAGACGGCAGTCGCTTCACGGAAAATATTGAAGTTTAGCCAAAATCAGCAGTTGGACTGGTAAAGCGGACCCCAGACACCAAAGCAGAAAAAGCTTCGGATGCGACTGGAATTAATGCTGAGATGATGATGATTTGTTTTATTTTTGTGTCGCAACAAAGAAAACTAAAACCAAGGTACATACCGAAGAACGATAAAAAGCAGACAATCCTTAACATATTGGCACTGAGGAAACCCGGAACACTTCACACTTCTCTTAGCACGATATAGTTATGAATGAGATGCGGTCAGCCTCGCCGTTCAATTTAAAGAATGTTTTCAAAACAAATTCGTAAATTGATCACCAGTTGTTATTGATTTTGATACACAAGATACGTTTCCTATATTTTGGAAGAGATTATTAATGAATGAGGTTGTAACTTGATATAATATACAGTGTGTATCTGACATCATAACGTAAACTTCGCGAAAAGCCTAGATCGCATGCCACTAATAAAATTATGTTAGTAACTTATGTCGGTTTAAAAAAAAGTATCGGCTCGGCCTCTGAACGTTGCAAGCGTGCCGCCGTGCGTGTTTGCAGGTATGATGTTGACCCCTGATGTGAAAACTCTATTAAATCAGCTGATAGGAGAGTTTTTCGAGTTTTGTTCGCATTGAGTTTTTTGTGTAATGAGCGAATTAATTAATTTTTACTTTAGAATCTTACTGGATTATTATAAGTACCTATACCAATTCTGAACGGTCTAAAGTGAAAAAAACCGTATTTTTTTTAAAAAATCATAAAAAAAGCCGCCGGAAAATTCCACCACTGGAGGTTTCAGAATCATGTACTGGATCCATGGTACTCGTTTGTGCGTCGATGTCAGATACACCCTTTACATACATGTGACTCAGACCTTCTTTTTGTGTCACTCGGCCACGCGGGCCCAGGGTCCTTGTCACCTTCGATTCATTCCCTAATTTCTGGTGCTCCGACTTATGAATGATGTACATCGAGGATTCAAACCCACACAGGCGCTTTATTTGTTAAAATAATTGAATCTGCTGTCAAAACATTGAAGGAAAACGTCGCGAGGAATGTCTTTAGATGTCTTAGAACCAATAGACCAGAATCTCTACCAGCCCACACTGGGCCCGTGTGGGGTTTCTCGAAGAGAGGAGGTTTGTGTTCCAGCAGTGGGACATTATCGGCTGGCTATGTTATATTGTGATAAAATTTGACGACACGGTGGCGATCGACTGCCCATGACACAGGCGGGGGACAACGTTTAAAAAAAAAAAAGGAAAAGAATCCTTATTAATATCACAATATCATAAATCGGAAAGTGGGTTTGTTTGTTTGTTCCGCTTTCACGCCGTAACTCCTGAGCCAATTGCTTTGAATTTTTGCAGACGTAAAGGTAGAAGTAGTGATTAAATAATAGGCTACTTTTTATCCCGGAAAATTTAATATTCCCGAAGGGAAATCTAAAAAGCGTTATATAACCGACCTCCACGCGGGCGAAGCCGCGTGGGGTAAGCTAGTTATATATAAATGTCTATAAGAGTGGAGGAAGCATCCAATCTGGTGTAAATTATGTAAACGATGAATTGTAAAAGATGTGATTAAAGAGGGGTTGACTGTACCCAGGTAAATAAGTATGGAAGAAAAAGGCAGCGAAATATAATGTAGTATTACATTTATATTACATATTCCCAGAGGCGCTAACGAGTTTTGGCTGTGTACACTCGTGGTAATGCCGTTTTCATCAAGTTCAAAAGTAAGAACTATGTCATTAAAAAAGTGTGGTGTTAGAGGAATAATGTACAGTGACAATTACTCTAAAATAATTGAGACAAGGCAGGTTAGGCAGGTTCACAGCCTCCGTGGCTCCGTGGCTCATATTTGTATGCATAAATATGAATATTTGCACTGGTCTGGTCGTGCCTCGGAAAGCACGTTAAGCCGTTGGTCCCGGTTGCCATACGAACATCTAGTGGCAGTAGTTACGGGTTGCTGGAGCCCTCAAAAAATCCTCAAAGTTTAGCCAAAATCAGCAGTTAGACTTGTAAAGCGGCCCCAGACTCCAAAAGCTGAAAAGGCTTCGGATGCGACTGGGATTAACGCTGAGACGATGATGAAGGCAGGTAAGGTACCAAACTCAAACGGAAAACATTTACTTCAGAAAAAATAAATAAAACTTCTTTGAATTGTCGAAAGGGTCGATCAGTCAGGAAGAAACCTATAAATAAAATAAAATAAAAAAATAAATAAATATATACGGACAAATAACACAGATTGAGTTACCCCCAAAGTAAGTTCGAGACTTGTGTTATGGGATACTAATTCAACGATACTATATTTATAATAGATATATATATACAGCGTGGAATTTTAATGGTTGTTTTCCCGCAGCGAAACGGTTTTGTCTTAGTAATACAATCGTTTCATCATGAAATTAAATATTAGAAACTTGAAATGGCAGATTTAACACAGTGATAAAAAAAAACCCACGGGAGCTTATTATGGTTTGAACATTAAATAGATTGCTTTCCTTTGAGGCGGTTTCATGTACATTCCGAGTAGTACGGGTAGTACCTACAAGTTGTATCTAGCGTAATTAACTTTTCTCACTTTTTCGAGTTGATGATTTTTAATATTTACTTTTTTATTTTTTTTTAATACAAACTATAATTTTTTACTCTATTCATCGAAAGTACTCCTTAAAGCAAATCGTTTTGCCGCGGGAAAACAACCATTAAAATTCCAGCGTGTATAGATAAACATCCAAGACCCAGGCCAATCAGGAAAAGATCGTTTTCCATCATGACCTGGCCGGGGATCGAACCCGGGGCCTCCACGTCGCAGGCAGGCGTGTTGACCGCTGCGCCACGGAGGACGCTATTAGTACTTCTGAAGAAGAAAGGGCAAGAAACTCCAACGACACTTAGAAATCATAAAATTCTTACATAATATTTGATTACAATTTTCATTACAAAATTATCCATTACTAGCGGCCGCCAGCGACTTCGTTCGCGTGGATTTAGTTATGGTCTGCTTCTATTGGTGCGCAGCATGATGTTATAATAGCCTAAAGGCAAAAATAATTTTTCAAATCAGACCAGTAGTTCGTGAGATTAGCGGGAAAAAACAAACAAACATACAAACAAACTTATTAGCTTTATATATTAGTATAGATATAGACTAGCGGCGTCGCGCGCGGCGCGGTTTCACCCGCGTAGGTTTCGATATGTTTTTTTTATACGCTCCGCTCCTATTGGTCGCAGCGTGATGTTATATAGCCTAAAGCCTTCCTGGATTAGTGGGCTAGCCAACGCAAAGAGATTTTTTAAATCGGACCAGTAGTTCCTGAGATTAGCGCGTTCAAACAAACAAACAAATATACAAACAAACTCTTCAGCTTTATATATTAGTATAGATAGATGAGAACGATGCTGAAGGACGTTCTTTACTATAAAACTAGAAAATATACCAAATACTCCATTTATTCATAAATCAAACATCCTTTTTCGTTTTCTCTCAATAAAGCTGCTTCAAGACAGCATCTTCATTATAAATCCCGGCTATCAGTCCAGCCGTGTCGTATCTTCATCTTCTCAAATAGATAATACATCTTGTCGCTGTCCCCTTGGCCATTAGATGTAATAGACAGGAAATCTAGGCCAAATCTAGAATATCTCGACCAACGGATGCTTGAACATATGAATAGCTGCTTCATTGTGCTCTGATTCAGATTGATGGAAAGATGAGTAGGTAAGTGGTATTATTTAAGTACAATTATTACAAGGATAAAGGAGTTTTCAAGGTTAGATAAAATGTTTTATTTTTATGAGTCGTTATAGTCAGTTTTTTTTATACAATTATAACCTACTAGTGCTTGACTGTAATCCCGCCTGATTATAAGCAGTGATGCAATCGTAGATGGTACGCGCCCTAGTTTATTAGATTTAATGCAATTGATAGGTTAGGTATACTTATGAAAAAAGTAAATTTTTACTGAAGTCATTGCTTGTTTGATGATGGCAGTACGCGACAGGCTCGCTGTTCTCTAAACAAAGCAGTGCCAATAATGCCAGGGCTACATTAGCGGGCTACGGCGATGTATATGGCCGGGTACATCGCTGCAACGCATTATCGCTGTATTCGTGCGCAGACGATGCACTGTCAGTAAAGTGGCGCGCTTCAAAGGACTTGTCGCGACCATATACGTAAGCTCAATGGTCGCGACAATATTCGCTGGAGTGGCCACACCTACGTCACTTGTCACTTCAGTGTCGTCCAGACTTTGAAGCGGGACTGACGTTCTTTTTCCATTTTTTTTTTGTTTTGTTTGTTTTTTAAACATGTAAAAAAATTA
The DNA here is from genome assembly GCA_017933935.1 of Sesamia nonagrioides. NCBI lineage: Eukaryota > Metazoa > Arthropoda > Insecta > Lepidoptera > Noctuidae > Sesamia > Sesamia nonagrioides. The sequence goes on from JADWQK010000827.1 coordinate 449,644, forward strand.
TTGATTGATTGATTTTGGCGGCATTGACCAGACCCGTACTCCGTACAGCTTCACCAGACTTCATGCCGGAACACCACGAATCGCTTATAAACAAATGTTGTATGACTTCTGCAAGTATCTTTCATACATTACTTACACTGCGTTTTTGATTGCTTCCTTTTTTGACTGGACATATTGTACAGGTTCCTCTGCTTATGCCTTAACTACCTATTCTGTATCAACACCACTATCCTCCATATTGAAATACTCCGCTTCTTTTTAGATTTTTTGGAAGGCCTAACATCACTGATCTTCCTTGGATGCAATTCAGTTGTAACTTACAACTGAATGGTGCCTGCTTGAAGGATATCTCGTTTCTCGATGTTAGGCCGCAACATCGGCCGCCGGCAGAAGTTACCACCCACCAGACAAAGTCTTGCCGCCAAGCGACTCGTCGTGTTCCGGCATGATGTGTGGTGAAGCCGTACGGAGGTCGGGTCAGAGCAGTTGTGTTGCGATGTGCGCCGGGTACGATGCGCCAAATGTTGTGTCGGGAGTTTGGTCGTGGAGAGTCTCCAGATCAATCTCCCTCTAGCGCAGCATCATTGGTCGTGTTGTTGAGTTTAACATTGCATCACCTCATTCAACTGCCGTCTTACTTCCTGTTCACTCAGTTTTATTTTTTTGAGTGTATAGGCTCTTAATAAACTAGCGCGCGTTACCATCAACGATTGCATCACTGCTTACCATCAGGCGGGATTGTGGTCAAGCACTAGTTTATAATTACAAAAAAAAAAAAAATATCTAAAAACATTTTTATTTCATGATTATTTCAACATTTAGGTATTTTATGTTACTCCAATGGACCTAGTTTACGTTTAGTATTCAAAGAGATTTAAGATATTATGTAAATAATTTAATGTCTTCGCAGCTATTGTACATTATGCAAATAAATTAATTGGGTACATACATTCTCATTTCATACATCTAGTTTAATTTAAAGGTTGTCTGTAAAAGATTGCTCTTAGCGATAAGACCGCCCATTGTATCACCTTTTGTAAAAAGTTTGTACCTTTTGTATTTTGTAAAAATATATATTTATATTATATATTCTTTAAATTATTTGCTAACTGAACAGACAGCTGTGCTGTTGGGGAGTCACTTCTTCTCCAAATCGAAAGCACTAATGAAGGGCGACAATAATAATGGGGGGTGAAGGGCGGGCGTTTAGGGGGACTGTGACATTTGTAAAGTGCTTCAGCACTGAGAATTATCTCAGAGTAATTTGAATAACTTTTGATTTCATTTTGATCACTTTATTTGCTTCACTACATATTATAAAACAAAGTCACTTTTACTTTCCCTATGTCGCTTTGTATGATTCAATCTTTATAACTACGCAACGGATTTTGATAGAGTTTTTTTATAGATAGGGTCATTCAAGAGGAAGGATTTTATGTATATTTCATGCACAATACTGACAATTTTAGAGGTTTCTATTACATGTCGCAAAATAAACCCATTTTTTGAGGTTACATTTGTAAACGCTGGCTGTACCCTATGAGATAGATCATAATAATGTAAAAGAGTCTGCGACACCATATGTGAGTGATAGGACAGCCTCCGTGGCGTAGCGGTAGCGGACGCGGCCGCTGCGCAGGGTGGCGCGGGTTCGATCCCCGCACAGTGCAAATATTTATATGCATGAATATGAATATTTGCACTGGTCTGGTCGTGCCTCGGAAAGCACGTTAAGCCGTTGGTCCCGGTTGCCATACCAACATCTAGTGGCAGTCGTTACGGGTTGTTGGAGCCCTCAAAAGTCCAACAATTGGTCTAACTGCAATGCTTCGATGTCGCCTTCGATCTCTTTTTGAATGATTGGAATTGGTTGGTTCATTCAGGAGATATGGGGTCATCCATAAAGTACGTCACACATAAAGGGGGGAGGGGGGTGTCGACAAAGTGTGACATGGTGTGACAAGGGGTGGGTGGGGTAGTAAGTTTCGTGACATCACATTTCAAAATCTAATATACCTAGAGGTAGTAATCGCGTAATTTGAAATATCCATACTAATATTATAAATGCGAAAGTAACTCTGTCTGTCTGTCTGTCGGTCTGTCTGTCTGTCTGTCTGTCGGTCTGTCTGTCTGTCTGTCTGTCTGTCGGTCTGTCTGTCTGTCTGTCTGTCTGTCTGTCTGTCTGTCTGTCTGTCTGTTACGCTTTCCCGCTTAAACCTCTCAATCGATTTTGATGAAATTTGGCACAGATAATCTTTAGACCCCGAGAAAGAACATAGGCTACCTTTTATCCCGGAAAAGTTTTATGTTCCCGAGGGAAATCTAAAAAGCGCGATATAACCGAACTCCATGCGGGCGAAGCCGCGGGCGGAAAGCTAGTTAATTATAAACTAAAAAATATATCAAACTCTATCTTCGGGACAATACGGTTTAAATTGTTTTGTTTACGATGTTTTAATTTAATAATTTTTCGATGTGAAATTGCAAAACATGTGACGTCACACTAGGGAGGGGGGGTTTCAGAAATGTGAACACCTGTGACAAGGACGGGGGAGGGCTTAAAAAATCATGAAATTCGTGTGACGTACTTTATGGATGGCCCCTATCACGATTTATTCAAAACTAAACGCGAGAATAAAATCCGCGTGCCGCTCGCGCCTCTGCCGGCCGCCTGCTACTTGAGTGTTTTTCTGCCTAAACCGCGAAGCGAGTGGGCCGGAACGGGAGACCATTATTTCGAACAAACTTGCTACCCCCGCAGGCTTTCATTCTGTTTGAAGGTGGTGGAACTGGCTATCCAAATAGCCAGTTCCACCACCTTCCAAACAATAAGGCCAGCCAGCCAAACAATAAGGTCGTTGTACCTTGCATAGTCAGATATTGGCTGATGGGCGGCATAATAGACATTATTTTTATTGAAGGGCCACCGTTTCTTGAGGAAGGCTTAGGTACCTATATCATTTGTCTACGTGCGAAACCGGGGCGGGTCACTAGTATTACATAAATGTGTTAGCTGCTTTGTGCGACACTCTGGGTCTCTTGGACGCACAGAATGTCGCATTGAAAAACAGGCTGTCTCGCTGTGCGCACGCATCTTGTACTAAGATCTACCGTGAACTGTGTTGTGCGTTCGGTAACCATACTGCAACAATTTTTAAATGTATTTGGGAAAAATATAACATGATGTATTTAGGATCGGAATCGATTTAGTTGCTTATTCTGAACAAACTATATTCAGGTTTCGTATTAAGAAACGTTGTATATTGTTTTCCATATGAGAGAAAGAAGCGATTTCACGATATTTATATCAGTATAAGAAGTATCTACGTAAGTACATAGAAGCCTTTGGTAAAGTCGGAAGCCTCTTGTCGTGAGACAGGCTATGTCTAGGTATACCAAGAGTTACCCTTTTTTTTACGGAGTACATAATTAGGTATACTATCTACATATTTCATGACTTATCTTAAAAAAATAATGTGCTGAAATTTGTTTCAAGGGTGTATGTTTCTTTTAGGCAACAAAAACAGCAATAAAAGTAATTATCAGTAAATTCTATGTGATTTAGGTTAAATATGGCATTAATTTTTATGTAGGTCTACAGTTTCGCTATCGTCGAACATAAATTTTTATATGAAATAACGCATAACAATTGTTATGGAAGGATAAATAAGTGGTTTTAGTAGCTACCTCAAGGCCTTGAGAAGGAATGTCTCGACCATGGAGCAAAACCATGGTCTCGACAATATTAACGATTTTTTGAAGTGAAAACATTTTTAGCTGTATTGAGCACTTTTAATCTCCCGCGTTCCCGCCTGATTGTAAGCACAATCTTTGATGGTAAATCGCTTTAGTTTATTAAGCGCATATAAAAAAAAAAAAAAAAAAAAATTAGTGAATAGGAAGAAAGACGGCAGTTGAGCGAGGTTATACAATGTTAAACCCAACAACACTACCAACGATGTTGCGCTAGAGGGAGATTGATCTGGAGACTCTCCACGACCAAACTCCCAACACAACAACATTTGGCGCATCGTACTCGGCACACATAGCAACACAACTGCTCAGACCCGTCTTGCATACGACTTCACCAGACATCATGCTGGAACACGACGGATCGCTTGGCGGCAAGACTTTGTCTGGTGGATGGTAACTTCTGCCGGCAATATTGAATTCGCGTGAGCGTGACCGACCCGACACCGTGATGGTTTTTTTAATTCTTGTGTATTCTGTGTTTTAATGATTTTAGTTTTCACTTCTGTGGTCAGACCCACGGCTACAATTGTTTTTTGTTATATGATGATTGTAATGCATATGGCTTTTCTTAAATTAACGGTTTTTCTTAAATTATTACTTGTATGTACGATTACCTATATTTTAAAAACTGTTAAACTAGCAAACTGACACTTAAATTTATTGTATGTATTTACATGTAGGTATAGATTTACGCGACTGACTCGTTGATTCAGTGGTCTCTAGTGGTCACTGTTGAACATAAGGTGTTGAGAACAACATAAAAGGATCGTCTTACCAAGTCCGATATAAAATTAAAAAGTATAAAAATGTTGTCTTTGGCTTGCGTTGTCGTCTCGTTCCATTTGACATTGCAACATTTCACTCTCTTACTGCGGACCTTCAACCGAAACGCACGCGTCCATTCGCTTAGTGCTGTAAGTGATTATATTATAATAAACTGTCTTGTGATAACAATAAACGGTGTGCACAACAACATACAACGACTATCATTCCCAACTCCTGGCAGTCTCTCCGGCACCGCACCTAAAGTCAACAGTCCACTAAGAAAAACCTATGCGCGGCCATCTTGTCCCGCACATAATGGTCCTTACATCGCCGTTAAGCATAATGGTCCTTACATCGCCGTTAAGCAACATCTCGTGAGCCTTGCCGGAGTTGGTGAGTGATTTAAAACTAAATCTCTCCGTTGTTACCTGTCGTCTCGTCACATTCAGCAAGTTACAGCACAACGAGTACGAGTGGGCTATTTCGACCACGTGGACGGCCATCCTTTGCCGTACCTACATAAGGGCAAGCAGAAGAGCATCAAAAAAGAGCCCCATTGGATTTCGCAGAGACTAAAAGAGGTACCTACACAACACACGAACGTGCCATTTTATGTGGTTTTCGCTCAACCCTTGCGGTGCCGGCCATTACCCCATTTCACATTGGCGTGCTGGCAGCGGAACAATATCCCACAAATAGGGCGTCGTGTTAGGTTCCCAGCGGCTCCAATCAATTTTGGACTCATCAAAATATTGAACAACATAAACCAACTTGAAGTTAGCAGTGGAAGAGTCTACGGTGGAAGACAAAAATTTTTGTTGCAACGTTGGTAGCGCTCTCCTCGGCGCGAGCGCCATTCGTCGAGCGAGCAGCAGCGGCGCCACCTTCAGGCACGCGAACACAACGAGTCTGCGAGCGCCGCGGTGGCAAGACACGCTACGCAACTACGCACGCCATTTTATTTTTTATCTCGTGATACAAGTGTTAAACCAAATATTTGCAGTGAAATCATAATCATCCATCAACATCCATTGCTATAAATCGGGTTTTAGAGACAGTAGAATTTAAATTTATTATTAAGTGCCGTATAATTGTAATTATTGTGATTTGCTCAAAGATGGCAGACCTCAAAGGTCTTAAAGCCTCACGCGGCTATGCAAAGGCTAGCTTTACTCGCATTACTAAAATGCTATCGTCGCCGGAAATCACAGGTATGTCAATCTTTCGTTTGAAAAGTACAAGTGAAAGGCTTAAAGAGGTATTTTCTGAGTATACAAGGCTATGTGTCGCCATCAGCATGGTTAGTGAAAAAGACGCTGAGGACCCCAGCGAGCTCGAGGAGCACTATATCGAGCTCCTAGCTACGATAGATGAAGCCCTTAATAAGGCGAGCACGTGTCATATCGCTAGTAGTATTAATTCAAGAATAAAATTGCCGCACGTGTCAATACCCAGTTTTAGTGGAAAGTACACTGAATACTATGAATTCATAAATGTTTTTACTGCTATGATTCACAAGGACAGTTCACTGGCACCAGTGCAAAAATTATACTATTTAAAAAGTTTTCTTACGGGTGAACCGCAGTCTTTAGTTAGTAACCTACCATTAACAGATGACAGTTACGGGCAGGCCCTAAAATTATTGAAAGAGCGCTAAGATACCAAAATCAAAATAGTTCATGAACATATTTGTGCAATTCTAGGCTTACCAAATATAACAAAGTCTACTTCAACTAATATACGCAATTTGATCTCAGATATTAAACAAAACTTAGCCGCGCTCAAGAACCTGCGTGAGCCAGTGGATTCATGGGACAGCGTTATCGTCTGCATCATCATGCGGAAGCTGGACATGGTAACGAACCGCGCTTTTCAGCTTGATAGGGACAGCAAGGAGCTTCCAACCATTCAAGAGCTAATAAAGTACTTGGAGAAGCGTGCGCTTGCCATGGAGTCAATGGATGTTAACCAGCGACCACAGGCTCACCGGTTTGCAGCACACACGGTAGCTGCCAACTCATCATCACCATGTATATTCTGTAAGTCTATTGATCATAGATTGTTGCCCCACTTTCAAACTTGCAACGCAAGGCAAGCGCTTGGAATTTGCACGCTCAAACAAGCTATGCAGGGTTTGCTTATCGCTACACAAGCGCAAATGTAAATTTCATTTTAAATGTACAGAATGCAAAGGGGACCATAACACGCTTTTGCATGGAATTGAGTCAGAGCAACCCAGCCCTCCGGTTACCTTGCTTTCTTATCGGAATGATGCACAAGCTCAAGTTTTGTTGCCTACAGCTGAGGTCAAGCTAAAAACAAGCTCAGGTACTGACATTTATCTGAGATGTCTTCTCGACTCTGGGTCACAAGCTTCATTTGTCACAAGCAGGGTTGTTGACATGCTGGGTGTTGCACCAATTCACACCAAAACAAATATTATAGGCATCACAAATACTGAGCAAGCTGTCAATAACAGTGTAAGCTTAACTATATATTCTACTGTATACCCATTCAAGATTCAAGTTATTTGTCATGTTGTCGACAGCATCACTACAAAATTACCACAACATCATTTCGATGTGTCATCAATTACATTCCCTGCCAATTGTAAGCTAGCTGACGCAACATTCAATGTGCCAGGTGATGTGCATGTTTTGCTTGGAGCTGACATTTTTTTCCAGGTCCTGTTGCCGCAGCCTGATGTGGTGGTATCACCTACTGCGAGCAACCAACAGCCTGCAACAAGTTCAGCCTCCCTCGAGCAACCATCTATAGTGCACACCGCATTCGGGGACATCGTCGCTGGCCGCAGCAACACAAGAACAAACAATCAGGTTGTATTGTCTTGTAATAAATGTAATTCTAGTCTTAGTGATGATTTAAAAGTCTTCTGGAAAACAGAAGCAGTGCCTGAAATCTTCCCAGAGCAACTACCGGAACATGAATACTGCGAGACCCTTTTCAAAGACACCACAGTGCTTGAAAACAATAAGTTCACAGTAACAATGCCTATTAAAGTTCCGTTAGAGCAAGTCAATTCTGAACTAGGGGATTCTTTTCCATTAGCACTTAAAAGGTTTTACAACCTAGAGAAGCGATTGCATAAAAACGCGACGCTTCACAAAGAATACACAAAATTTATTAACCAATATATTTCTTTGAAGCATGGTCAATATCGTGACATAGGTAGCTATGATTTGTCAAAGGACCCAGTCTACTTTTTGCCTCACCATGCAGTTATAAAGGAGTCCAACAAAACAACAAAACTTAGGACAGTATTTGATGGGTCCATGCCCACTACCAACAAAGTTTCATTAAATAATATATTAATGAATGGTAAAGTGGTTCAGAGGGATTTATTTGAGATTTTATTATTGTTTCGATTAGAAAAGTTCTTTTTCATTTGCGACATAAAAATGATGTTTAGATGTATTGAATTGGACGCCTCACAGAGGTCACTACAGAACATCTTGTGGCGTGAATCCCCTGATGAAGATGTGAAATGCATCCAGTTAAACACTGTCACATATGGTCTTAAGTCCTCATCTTTCCTTGCGACTCGATGCCTAATTGAGTTAGCAAATAAGTATCAAGATCAATTCCCATTAGCATCATCAATTTTAAAAAATAACACTTATGTTGATGACATCCTATCGAACAGTAACTCGGAACAGCAATTACTTAAAATGCAGTCTGAACTAATTCAATTGCTTGCTCTTGGAGGATTTCAGTTACACAAATGGGCCTCTAACTGTGGTAGGGTACTTTCAAACGTTCATAGGGATAGCCATCACTTTGGTGAGATTGACTTGCAGAAACATGATATGTCAGTCAAGACATTGGGGGTACAGTTCAATGTAGAGGAAGACATGTTCACAACTACTACTCCTAAACCTTATGCTAGTAGTACGAACTCGAAGCGTGATATTTTGAGCTATATCTCCAAGTTTTTTGATCCCATGGGTTTAATTGGGCCTATACTTGTGCCTGCCAAGATCATCATGCAACAAATCTGGTCCACTAGCACAACCTGGGACTCTGCTCCACCTGAAAATATACAGGCTATGTGGGAGAACTTTATAAAGAATTTGACCCAAATGAGGCAGATCTCTGTTCCCCGCTGTGTTAAGCCTCACGATGCAGTCCTGGTGCAGCTAGTTGGCTTTGCTGATGCATCATCAGTGGCATATGGCTGTGCTCTATACTTACGCACCATTGATTCCCATGGTAAAGTGCATGTTTCACTCCTTTGCTCAAAATCGAGGATCAATCCCCTCCATAAGCAGCTAAGCATCCCACGACTGGAGCTGAATTCTGCTTTGCTACTTGCCCGCTTGACACACAAGGTATCACAAGCACTAGCCACAAGTATTCAAGTTAGTGACACATTTCTCTTTTCCGACTCTCAGATTGTCTTAGCATGGTTAAAGACCGATGCTACAAAACTGCAGACATATGTAGGGAATAGGGTCAGAGCGATTTTGGAGTCTGCGCATGGCTGTCATTGGTACTATGTAAATACTGCGGATAACCCAGCCGATTGTCTCAGCAGGGGTCTCAAGCCACTTGAGCTCAAAGACTTTGATTTATGGTGGCACGGTCCATCCTTCTTGTTAGGTAGGACTTGTACTTTTCAATCAGAGTGCGACCTGCCTGATGTCCTGCCAGAATTAAAACATATTGATAGTAAGATTGTATGTGCAACTATCAGTAGTCAGGACTTTGATGTCATTGAACATTTAAAAAGGTTTTCAAATATTAATAAAATAATTCGTATACTGGCTTATGTACTCAGATTTTACAATAATACAAAATGTAAGGTAGATAAACACACAGGCTTTTTGTCTTCAATTGAAACTGAAAGATCATTGCACATGATTGTAAAGCATGAGCAGAAAAAATTCTATGCTAATGAAATAAAGTGTTTAACATCTCTTACTCCTGTTAGTGGTAGTCTGAAGCCTCTTTCTCCATTTCTAGACGATATTGGTCTCATACGGGTGGGAGGGCGCTTACATCATGCGCCTATTGCATATGCCAAACAGCATCCCATTGTTTTACCTAAGGACTCTGATATCACTATCCTAATAGTGAGAGATGAACACTTAAAACTGCTCCATGCTGGTCAACGACTAGTCTTAACCTCTCTTAGACAACGATTTTGGATCGTAGATGGTCTACGGACAGTAAAAAAAAATATTACATAAATGTATAATATGTTTCAGACTGAAAGCTGCTGCGACAACTCAGCTGATGGGTTCCATGCCTTCTGTTCGAGTCACTGCTGGAGGCAGAGCATTCCAAAGAATTGGAACTGACTTCGCTGGGCCTGTTTCAGTCAAAAACAGCAGAATAAGGAAACCAATCATAGGAAAGGGTTACATAGTTTTATTTGTTTGTTTCACCACTAAAGCAATTCATCTAGAACTTGCTTCTGATCTGACTACAGAGACTTTTTTAGCTTGTTTTAAGCGATTCATTGCTAGACGAAATTTGCCCAGCGATGTTTACTGTGATAATGGCTCTACATATAAGGGGGCAAGGAATCTGTTAGATGAGTTGTATCGCTTACATGCCTCTCGAAGCCATCAGACTACAGTACAGGCTTATGCTCTTGAGAAAGGCATTCAGTTCCATTTCATACCAAGCTATAGTCCTGTATTCGGTGGGCTTTGGGAGAGCGGTGTCAAAAGTGTAAAGCACCATTTAAAAAGGGTTATAGGAAAGGCATTGTTAACATATGAACAACTCAATACTGTTTTAGTTGAGATTGAGGGAGTCTTAAACTCTCGACCATTAACTGCTGTAACTTCAGACCCTAACGATTTTTCTTATCTATCTCCTGGCCATTTTCTAACTAGTGCACCTCTTAATACTATTCCAGAACATGGTCTGGCTAGTTCTAAGTCTCTACTTCAATTCTGGTCTACAACTGTAAGCATGAAGCAAAACTTTTGGAAATTTTGGAGCAAACATTATCTTACTATGTTGCAAAGTAGACCTAAGTGGCGGGATAGCATGCCCAACGTCACTATGGGTAGTTTAGTAATCTTAAGAAATGATAATGCTGCTCCCTTACATTGGCCCATGGCTCGCATCACAAACCTATTTCCGGGCAAAGACGGAAAGGTTCGTGCTGTCGAAGTTCAGACAGCAAATGGCCACAGGCACAATAGGTCTATTACAAAAATATGTGTATTGCCACTAGATAACTAGTTAGTTTATTCAGTCTTATTTTCTATTTTTGTTTAAATCTCTATCTCATAGGCTAGCCCTAGATAGGCAGTTATTTCATTTATATTCTTTTATTTTATAGAATTAAGTTAAAAATGTTGTAAATGTAAACATAGTTGTACGACATTCACTATAACTTTGTTTAAAATACTTATCTTAAGTTGTATATTGTCATAGTTTTACAGAGCTTCACAGAATCTTGTACATAAGCAATATATAATAATAAATAATGTTCAAGAGCATTGTCTCTTATATACTACTACTAAATACTTATATACTTTTGTAATTTTTGGAACAGTAACTTCATACGAGCGTTATAGCTCAGAAACCATTGTACCCTTTGTCTCCGAGGCCGCAACTTATGTTGAGAACAACATAAAAGGATCGTCTTACCAAGTCCGATATAAAATTAAAAAGTATAAAAATGTTGTCTTTGGCTTGCGTTGTCGTCTCGTTCCATTTGACATTGCAACATTTCACTCTCTTACTGCGGACCTTCAACCGAAACGCACGCGTCCATTCGCTTAGTGCTGTAAGTGATTATATTATAATAAACTGTCTTGTGATAACAATAAACGGTGTGCACAACAACATACAACGACTATCATTCCCAACTCCTGGCAGTCTCTCCGGCACCGCACCTAAAGTCAACAGTCCACTAAGAAAAACCTATGCGCGGCCATCTTGTCCCGCACATAAGGTACGGGGTTGACTTCCAGTCGTGCAAAATAAGGGATAACTGGAATTTATCCTAGCCGCACCCGGGATTAAATTTGTGTCCTTGTTATCAATTAAATTAACCATTACCTACATAATTATTATCATGTAAGTAGATAACGATTATTTAATCGTAAATGAATTAATGTAATTATTTAATGTAACCGCATCACTAAATCATAGAAGATTCCCAGTGAATACACATTCCAACATTTTTACAACAATTTTGATATCATAATTAATTTCGTATGTAATTGATACATATTCTGTGTAGATAAAAATGTAGACATTGTAGTTAAATGAGATTCTAAAACAATTATATCATGTTTAAGGAAAATAAACACTTATCTTATCTCATCTAAAGTAACTGCTACTTGTATTTTTACAAAAACTTTGGTAATATATATTTCGACAAGTACCTAATCATACGAGTAGATACAGGTAAGGGTCAAAAGGGCATTACCACTTTGCATTGCATTAACAATAAGTGTCAAAAGTGGTACTCCACTTTTGTCCCTTACTGTACATATGTATATTTACCCCCTTATTACCAAACCTGGATTTTCTTTAGATTAGGTTTAAACCATCTAAATTGTTATTGAACTGCGTTTCTGTAATTTTTAAGTGCACTTAACAACTTATTATAGAAACGCAGTTTAAATGCATATTTTGGATCGAAACTGCGAGGCGCAGATATTCTTTCACAACGTTTTTTTTTTTATACGAAATCTGAATATAGTTTGTTCAGAATAAGCAACTGAATCGATTCCAATCAGTTTTACACCATATTATATTTTGTATCATTTTTTTTAAATTTATAAATTAGAAACTAGCGCTTGACAAACATATAAATTCACATACACAAACATCTATAGTTGAGCCAAATTCGATAAAGAATAGAGGTAAACAAACCGTTGCTAGGCAACGAGTAGTTTACGCCTAAAAGACAGATGTTAACAACCTTTTCTACATGGATGATTTTCACAAAAGTAATAATCGTACTTCCTACTAATCTAAACAGTTTATTTATGTTTAGATATTTATGATTTGCATAGAACGCTTAACCGATTTCAATGGAATATGACACACATGTAAGCTAATTTCCTAATTAAGTTAAATTTTTTGATACATATAATTATAATTAGTCCATACTTGCAAGTATTACAATGCATATGTTATGTAGTTGATTTGAAAGTAGTTAAAATACGCAAAATTGTATTGACAAATGCCTCAACTTTATTCATTGGTTAAATTCCACAAAATGTGTTTAATACCTGGATTTCATCCATCTTTCTTTTTTTGTAGGGCTATCACGTAAAATTCATGTCGGCTTTTTAATGGTTTTTCGAAATAACAAGTTATTATGCATGTTATTTTAGTGATTATGGTGCAATAGGAATTGCTAATAAATAGCTAGCATCTAAAAGTCGATAATCATGTAAATAACAGGAGATTTGTAAAACGTGAGTTGTGATAACCCTAAATTGGTTTGTTTACCTCTATTCTTTATGGAGCTAGGCGATGGTATAGACCCAGAACAGCTACTTGTAGGTCATACAAATATTTGTTCCATGCGGGAATCGAACCTGCGACACGCAGCGCAGCAGTCAATGGCTTAACCACTGCGCTAACCGTGCCTACCAAATTAAATTAAGTTTAGTTTGTGAACAATCCAATCTGGGTCATTGTGTGTATTTCTACATACCCTCGCGCACGTATTTCCTCTACCAACGTGTTCAAGAGGGATGTGTTATAGCGGAAGTATCAGTGTCGCTGGACACGCGGCCATTACGTCACATCCTCGAAGTCGCAGACAATGACAATTGCTGGTACTGATCTGATCCGGTTGTATAAATAGAAACACTCTACTGTTAGACAAGGGGAATGCTTCTCGATGGTCTAGTTAGATTTTCTAGAAGAATACGATGGCAAGAGAAGAGTATTCATTAGTTTCTAAACTAATGAATACTCTTCTCTTCCCATCGTATTCTTCTATATATTCATTAATTTTATATTCCCATAGTATTCATTAATTTCATATTCTATGTTTTTTATTAGAACAGCGGTGGCCCAGTGGTATAGGCTACGACTTCTTTCGACGAAGTTGTAGGTTGTAGGTTCGAACCCCGTTCCGTGCTTTCATCATCATTTTTTTTAAATATATATAAATATAAACTAGTGCTTTACTGAAATCCCGCCTGATGGTAAGCAGTGTTGCAATCGTTGATGGTAAAGCGCACTAGTTTATTAAGCCTATTCACTTAAAAAGCTAAGGAATAGGAAGGATGACGGCAGTTGAGCGAGGTGATGCAATGCATCATAATCAACCTTTTATCGTTCCACTGCTGGGCACAGGTCTCCTCTTATACAGAGAAGGATTGAGCCTAATCACCACGCTTGCTCAATGCGGGTTGGCGATTTCAGACTTATAAAGTCCAGGTTTCCTCAAGATGTTTTCCTTCACCTTCCGTGCTTTACTTCGTGCAAATTATTTCTTCACCTCTGCTCTCAAAACGGCAGTAAAATATCGTGAGGTAACCGGCATGTCCTAGAGGCAAGAACTTCGAATACGACTACCAACAAGCACTAGGCACGCGTGGTAGATTACGGCCCACTCCTTCTCACCAAGGGGAGGCCTGTGTCCCAGGAGTAGGAACATTATAGGCTAATTCGTTTATGAATAAACACCATAGTGTTTAAGGGGTTTATTCATAAACGATGATCAAAGTTAAGTGACGTAATCATCGTTTATGTATAAACACCATACTGTTTAAGGGGTTTTTACTGGTAAAGCAGACCCTAGACTCCAAAGCTGAAAAAGGTTCAGATGCGACTGGGACTAACGCTGAGATGATGACTGTTTAAGGGGTTTATTCATAAACGATGGTCAAACTTAAATGACGTGCAAACGTCAAAAATGTAAGGTTAAACAGTCGCTAATCACTAGTTAATGTCGTGGTGGCCTAGTGGTTAAAACACCAGCCTCTCAAGTATGAGTGCGCGGGTTCGATTACAGGTCAGGCAAGTACCAATGTAACTTTTATAAAGTTATATGTACTTTCTAAGTATATCTTGGACACCAATGACTGAAGGTGAACGAAAACATTTTGAGGAAAGCTGGACTTTTATAAGTCTGAAATCGCCAGCCAAGAGCAAGCGTGGTGATTACCTCAATCCTTCTCTGTATGAGAGGAGACCTGTGCCCAGCAGTGGGACGATAAAAGGTTGATGACGATGAATCACTAGTTAAGTTTAAGCAACGTTTATGAATGAAGGGGGTAACGTCCTAAAGCCTAATCAAATTCAAACTGTGACGAGAGAAACCAGCCATTTCACTAAATATTTGATGGAGCTATCACGTTAACTGATGCCAATGCATATAAGATACCTTTCAGAGTAAACAAAATTAATATTTAAACACAATTTGGTGCAGTACAAAGCCTGCACCAAATTGTGTTTAAATATTAGATCAGTTGTGCGCGTCACGAACAGACGAACGAGAATCAAATGAGCTGAGGTTTTTATGAGAATACTAGCGACCCGCCCGGCTTCGCACGAGTGCAATGCTGATACTAAATACATTACATAAAAACTGTTAACGATGTACAAAAAACCCCGCTGTCCCACCGGCCGGTACCGCCGCAAATGCGATGCCCCACAATTTTTAAATTTGTAATATGTTCGAAACTATTTATTTAAATCATGTGCTGTAAATTTAGGGGTGGATTACCCTTAACATTTAGGGGGATAAAAAATAGATGCTGTCCGATTCTCAGACCTACCCAATATGCATACAAAATTTCATGAGAATCGGGAAAGCCGTTTCGGAGGAGTTTAACCACAAACACCGCCACACGAGAATTTTATATATTAGAAGATTATAGTGTTAAAACTAAATTTAATAATAAAAATTATAGACAGTAGAAAACAGGCAAGATTTTTGACATTACTTGCCTATTTTTTTTTTTTTTGTAAGTAGTGGGCTTAACAAATAAATGCGAAAAAACGACTCGTCGTGTTCCGGCATGATGTTAGGTGAAGCCGTGCGGAGGACGGGTCTGAGCAGTTGTGTTGCTATGTGTGCCGGGTACGATGCGCTAAATTTTGAGAGAGTGGAGAGTCTCCAGATCAATCTCCCTCTGGCGCAGCTTCGTTGGTCGTGTTGTTGAGTTTAACATTACATCACCTCGCTCAGCGGCCGTCTTTCTTCCTATTCTCTCAGTATTTTTGAGTGAATAGGCTCTTAATAAACTAGCGCGCTTTACCATCAACGATTGCGGTTACATTGTGACCGGAGAATATATTATAATAGTATACCTAGTATTTATATATAAAAACAAAAAATGGGCGGCCAAGTACATTACTTTTTTTTAAATTATAAACTAGTGCTTGGCCGCAATCCCGCCTGATGGTAAGCAGTGATGCAATCGTTGATGGTAAAGCGCACTAGTTTATTAAAAGCCTATATTCACTCTATGCTTGAAGACACTTAAATTGCAATGAGACGGTAAACCACCGCTGGCAAATTGATCCAGTCCCTCGATGAACGCGGTATAAAAGACGAGGTGAATCGCTTCGTTCGGATCGTTGTGGTGTCAACAACATGAGGGTGGAAACTCGCCGTACGACGGGTCGTCCGATGACGGAACGGAGATAGGGAATTAAATAATCTGAACATTTTTGATAACATATTTAATTATTTATGTAAGTAACGTTAATTAGATATTGAAAGTTTTATCGATATGTTTCTCTTTATTAGGCTAGGTATTTATGCAACTAAAAATAGGCTAATCAATAAATACTTTTGACTTTGAAGATAAACGACTATTTTTAGGAATCTGCAATATGATTCATTCGTAATTACTTTGATTAGATTAAAGTTCGAAGTACACAATCTTAATACTTAATTCTTCGCTAATATACATTTTGATGCAAAAACAAACAAAAGTGACGAACCTCTTGTGAAAAATAAGTTGGAACCGAATCTAAAGTGGTTAAGAATATACGAGTGTAATGTGTATGATACTATTCTATAGACGAAGAAAAGATATATCCAGCTTTTGGTTTTAGGACCTTAGACTTCACCGAGAATACTGACCGTTATACCTACATCTTTGTATCGCCAGTAGTCCAAGTGCAGCAGATACACTGCTGGTGGTTATAAGTTCTATGTATTCCTTGAAGAACACGGTAATGCGTGGATAATGCTGAGGAATTTACTAACTCTCCCCAATTGCGTAACACATACAACGTTATTTATTAATTATGCGAAACCTAAATATAGTTGGTCCCAGAATAAGCAAGAAGTCTCCAGGAAAAGATGGTATAACGGCCGAACTATTAAAAAACCTAGGTCAAAAGGGCATACAACTTATCTCCGAGATATGCAACACTATGTGGAAAACAGGTAAATGGCCGAAAGACTGGACAGAATCGGTGTTCATCCCCTTACATAAGAAAGGTTCTTCGAAAGACTGTGTTAAGGTCGTACCCTCACCAAATGACCTCGAGCATTTGCTCCCTCTTCACCGCGCCCCACCTCTACAATACTTCGCAAAATATTACTAGCGCCGTCTGGCGGACGAAGTACTTACAAATACAAGTTAAATTCATAGACCACAGAAGTAACAGACATGGCACTTTTATTTTTGTTTATTGGTGCGCCCAAATACTTTTGGTTATTATGTACTCAAACAAATGTTGACGATACTTCATAATAAAAATTCTGCGGTGTTTATTTTTTAACCGACTTCAGAAAAAGGTGGTTCTCAGTTCGATTTATTGTCGCTGATAACTTTATGGTTAATGAACGTATTTAGACCATTCTTTTTTTTATATGAAGGGATATGCTGCCTATATAATCTTTAAATTGTTACCACGTCAGTGTCGATAATGGAAATTCTGAGAAATTTAGGCCAATTATCGAAAATTGTAGGCACGCTTCGGGTGACAACTTGATACTCGTGTTTATATCGGATGATACTATAAAACCGTGAAGATTTGGGCCTGACCTGATGATGGAGATGACAGAATATCAAGGGAATCCACATCGGAAGCAACTGTCACGTGTTTGGGCTTATTTAATGTGTATTGATTAGACCTTTATAACTAAATATGTTATGACTGTAACTTCAGGGTTGGAAGTTAGTTTTGTAGATTGAAAGTTAGCTAAGTCAGATGGACAAAGGGATAGAAAAATAATATAATAAAGTTTAATTTATCATTATTTATTATTTTAAGGGAAAACGTAATCAGGGTCAAATAAATTTCTGCAGAACTGACACATTTAAAAAAAAAAATTCATGTTTTTTTTTTGGGACCAGGCAAGACTGTGAAATTATATTATTAACTTCCGAAATTAGTTATTTTTCACTTTGTAGTGGTTTTTGAAGTCGGTTGTTTTTTTGTAAAAAGTTTTTATTTTTATGTTTGTTTGTGGATAACTTCGCCTAAAATTTGGTATTTCGATGAATTTTTGGGTATTTCGACATGGGTGTCGTGATAGGGGTTTTTGGGAGTGCAGATCACGAATATGACGTAATTTTTGAAATCCAAGATGGCCGACACCAATTTTATGATATTTTGACATGGGTGTCGTGAAAGGGGTTTTTGTGGGTGCTAATAATGAAAATGACGTCATTTTGGAAATCCAAGATGGCCGACACCAATTTTATGATATTTTGACATGGGTGTCGTGAAAGGGGTTTTTGTGGGTGCTAATCACGAAAATGACGTCATTTTGGAAATCCAAGATAGCCGACACCAATTTTATGATATTTTGACATGGGTGTCGTGAAAGGGGTTTTTGTGGGTGCTAATCACGAAAATGACGTCATTTTGGAAATCCAAGATGGCCGACACCAATTTTATGATATTTTGACATGGGTGTCGTGACGGGGGTTTTCGGGGTGCAGATCACGAAAATGACGTCATTTTTGAAATCCAAGATGGCTGACACCAATTTTATGATATTTTGACATGGGTGTCGTGACGGGGGTTTTCGGGGGTGCAGATCACGAAAATGACGTCATTTTTGAAATGCAAGATGGCTGACACCAATTTTATGATATTTTGACATAGGTGTCGTGAAAGGGGTTTTCGCGGGTGCTAATCACGAAAATGACGTCATTTTTGAAATCCAAGGTGGCCGAAATTATATTTCATGATATTTTGACTTGGGTATCGTGACGGGTTTTTGGGGCGCTGATCACGAAAATGACGTCAATTATAAGCTGTGGCATAGCTTCTATTTCTTTATCAAAGTCAAAAATAAAACATCAAATATAGTTTAGTCGCTAAATCGCCACCATTTTACGCACTCCTTCAATGACGTCACTGGTAAAAAATAAATAAATAAATAAACTACAAAAAAGAAAATACATACTTATACAAATGTATACGTTAATTGGCAAAATAAAAAAAAATACTATGTCATAAATAACTAATAAAAAATTTCCTACTAACTACATACTGCGGAACTCGGTGTGCACACCTTTGCGATTAACCCCGCAGCCACGCGCAGGATTGCGTTTTTATCTGCATTTTCACGCACATCTGCAGCCCTGCGCGTGAGCGCAGATTCAATGTATAGTACCATGCGTTTCTCCATACAAAATTTGGTACTAGCGAACATCTATCTTATATATAAAATTCTCGTGTCACAGTTTTCGTTCCTATACTCCTTCGAAACGGCTTGACCGATTCTCATGAAATTTTGTGAGCGTATTGAGTAGGTCTGAGAATCGGCCAACATCTGTTTTTCATCCCCCTAAATGTTAGGGGTAGTCCTCCCCTACTTGTTTTTTTTATTTTTACACAACTTTTTTAGTTTCTATTTTTTTACAACATACAAAAATACATACAATCCTAAATTTTCACCCTTTACGATCAATCCTTCAAAACTGAGCAATCGTCATTTAATTAGTTTTATTCCCATGGGAAATCTAAAAAACGCGATATAACCCAATTCCACGCGGGCGAAGCCGCGGGCGGAAAGCTAGTACTAATATATAAAGCTGAATAGTTTGTTTGTTTGAACGCGCTAATCTCAGGCACTACGGGTCCGATTTGAAAAATTCTTTTTGCGTTGGATAGCTCATTAGTCCAGAAAGGCTTAAGGCTATAAAACATCACGCTGCGACTAATAGGAGCAGAGCATTACTAACTCAACGCGAACGAAGTCGCTGGCGGCCGCTAGTATAAAATAGCTTTACCGCGGCAGCCCCGAGTTGATTTTTACCCATATGGGTGCAAATTTCTCATCAATATAAATGAATTAAGTCCAACCACAAAGCAGCTACTGTAAACCTTTTAGGAGTTCCCTCAACAGACTGTCTTTCGTCTTCATTATCAGACTCCTAATGATCATAACAATCCATCTAGGTGTAAAGCTCTTATCAATACAAATTAATCAAGATATTACACAAGGTAGCTGCTATGAATCGTTGAGGAGTTCCCTCGAATTTCTCTCGGCTCTATCATCAGATCTATTGCAGACATTCATTTTAACCTACTTATATGGGTGTAAAGTTTTCATCAATATAAATGAACAGAAATAAGTCCAAACATAAGGTAACTATTGTAAACCTTTAAGGAGTTCCTTTAACTGGCCTTTGTCTTCAACATCAGAGCTTTAATGATGATCACAACTCATTTAGGTGTAAAGTTCTTATCAATACAAATTTATTAAGCACAAACACGAGGCAGCTGATGTGAATCGTTAAGGAGTTCCCTCGGCTGTCTCCCGGCTCCATCATCAACTCCGAACTTTACTAAATTGTAGTGCGTTAAAACACTTAATGAAAAAAACTTAGAAAAGCCCTAGACGCCCCTTTGATTTTTTAAATTTCTTCTAGATTTACCTAGTCTTCCATCATCAGACCCTAATTTCCTAAACATGAGACTACCTTGAAGATATCGTCTTTATAATAAAACAAAAACATGTGGCACTCGGGGCTGCCGCGGTAAAGCTATTTTATACTAGCGGCCGCCAGCGACTTCGTTCGCGTTGAGTTAGTAATGCTCTGCTCCTATTAGTCGCAGCGTGATGTTTTATAGCCTTAAGCTTTTCTGGATTAATGAGCTATCCAACGCAAAAAGAATTTTTCAAATCGAAGCCGTAGTGCCTGAAATTAGCGCGTTCAAACAAACAAACTCTTCAGCTTTATATATTAGTACTAGCTTTCCGCCCGCGGCTTCGCCCGCGTGGAATTGAGTTATATCGCGTTTTTTAGATTTCCCATGGGAATAAAACTAATTAAATGACGATTGATCAGTTTTGAAGGATTGATCGTAGAAGGGTGAAAATTTAGGATTGTATGTATTTTTGTATGTTGTAAAAAAATAGAAACTAAAAATGTTGTGTAAAATAAAAAAAACAAGTAGGGGTGGACTACCCCTAACATTTAGGGGGATGAAAAACAGATGTTGGCCGATTCTCAGACCTACTCAATACGCTCACAAAATTTCATGAGAATCGGTCAAGCCGTTTCGGAGGAGTATAGGAACGAAAACTGTGACACGAGAATTTTATATATAAGATAGATGTTCGCTAGTACCAAATTTTGTATGGAGAAACGCATGGTCCTATACATTGAATCTGCGCTCACGCGCAGGGCTGCAGATGTGCATCAAAATGCAGATAAAAAACACAATCCTGCGCGTGGCTGCGGGGTAAATCGCAAAGGTGTGCACACCGAGTTCCGCAGTATGTAGTTAGTAGGAAATTTTTTATTAGTTATTTATGACATAGTATTTTTTTATTTTGCTAATTAACGTATACATTTGTATAAGTATGTATTTTCTTTTTTGTAGTTTATTTATTTATTTATTTTTTACCATTGACGTCATTGAAGGAGTGCGAAAAATGGTGGCGATTTAGCGACTAAACTATATTTGATGTTTTATTTTTGACTTTGATAAAGAAATAGAAGCTATGCCACGGCTTATAATTGACGTCATTTTCGTGATCAGCGCTCCGAAAACCCGTCACGATACCCAAGTCAAAATATCATAAAATATAATTTCGGCCACCTTGGATTTCAAAAATGACGTCATTTTCGTGATTAGCACCCGCGAAAACCCCTTTCACGACACCCATCTCAAAATATCATAAAATTAGTGTCAGCCATCTTGGATTTCAAAAATCACGTCATTTTCGTGATCTGCACCCCCGAAAACCCCCGTCACGACACCCATGTCAAAATATCATAAAATTGGTGTCAGCCATCTTGGATTTCAAAAATGACGTCATTTTCGTGATCTGCACCCCCGAAAACCCCCGTCACGACAGCCATGTCAAAATATCATAAAATTGGTGTCGGCCATCTTGGATTTCCAAAATGACGTCATTTTCGTGATTAGCACCCACAAAAACCCCTTTCACGACACCCATGTCAAAATATCATAAAATTGGTGTCGGCCATCTTGATTTCCAAAATGACGTCATTTTCGTTATTAGCACCCACAAAAACCCCTTTCACGACACCCATGTCAAAATATCATAAAATTGGTGTCGGCCATCTTGGATTTCAAAAATTACGTCATATTCGTGATCTGCACTCCCGAAAACCCCTATCACAACACCCATGTCGAAATACCCAAAAATTCATCGAAATACCAAATTTTAGGCGAAGTTATCCGCAAACAAACATAAAAATAAAAACTTTTTACAAAAAAACAACCGACTTCAAAAACCACTACGAAGTGAAAAATAACTAATTTCGGAAGTTGGTGTCTTTCGTTTGGTATATTCGTTTTAGACACCGAGTTCCGAAATTAGTTATTTTTCACTTTACATAGTGGTTTTTGGAAGTCGGTTGTTTTTTTCTAAAAAAGCTTTTATTTTACATTTTTAGTTGTTAAAAGTACTATGTATTCAGTTGCATCCGGTCAGACTGGAAGCTGACGCAAATATAGTTGGGAAATGACGTACTTTTGTTTACTTTATTTTTTACCCGTAATTACCTATTCCCTCAACTGCCTATGGTCTTCATCATTAAATTTACTGTAGACTATTATTTTAACCTAATCGGAGTAAAGGTCTTATTAATATAAATGAATGAAGTCCAACCACAAAGTAGCTACTGGAAACCGTTGAGGAGTTCCCGGAACTGGCCTTTGGCTTCATCATTAGAGCTCTTATGAGAGTCGCAACCCATCTAGGTGTAAAGTTCTTATCAATACAAATTAATCGAGCCCAACTACAAGGTAGCTGCTGTCAATTGTTGAGGAGTTCCTTCGACTGTCTCTCGGCTCCATCATCAGATCTACTCCAGACCTTTATTAAATTGTAGTGCTTTAAAATATTTAATGAAAATGCTAAGAAATACACTAGTCGCCCCCAATTTTTGAAAGTTCCGCTTGTTTTCTCTGGACTTCCACCATCAAACCTTGATATCCTTATCAAGGGACCACCTTGGGAACGTCTTCCTTCCAACAGAAAAAAAATTATCAAAATCGGTTTATAAATGACGAAGTTATGCGCGAACAAACATAAAAAAAAAACATATACGGTCGAATTGAGTAACCTCCTCCTTTTTGAAGTCGGTTAAAAATTGAACATAAAAAACATATAATTGAGCAACCTCCTCCTTTTTGAAATCGGTTAAAAAACGAACACCAAAATAAACATCAATAACAGAGATACTCTAAGATAGTATTATACTCTATGCGACATGCGGTGCGTGAGCGAGCAAGCAGATGCTTTCTCGCTCACGCGCCGCCCGCTTATGCTAGCGGGGCGCGCGATGACGAACGACACGGGTTCCCCCTTCGAGAGCTTGTGGCATACTGAATCTCAATAGCCCGGGCAACAGAAATGATGGCGAATGCGCTCAGATTGTTGAACAAAATTTTGATTTTGGTCGTTTTAAAAAAATATTTCTACAATAATGTTCGTCATGAAATTACCTATCCATTGGTGTAAGAACGCAATCTAAATAATGCTTACTTTCCGAGGAGATGCACGTTTATGATAATTATTTCTCTTGTCAGTGGTTTCGTTGTGAAGGAATTATTTAAACATTATACTTAGTAAAATAAAAAAAAATCTACAATTTTGGAGCCAAGATTATGGAGAAAATTTACGTATTTTTAATAAGTTGATATTTCTTTTGGATAAAGAGTAGATAGCTCCGGAAAACTACATAAAAACGGCTTGCGGTGTGTTTTTCCTCTGGAGCCGCCTTAACTATAGAACCTTAGCGCTTATATCACATGCAAGTAAGATCCCGCTTTATGTCATCAACCGACGCCTGAACTACTTTTTAAGCCGACAGATTTCCGAAGAACAGGCAGGTTTTGTTAAGGGTAAAGGAACGCAGGAACAAATATTGAATGTCCGCCAAATTATTGAGAAAAGCAGGGAATTTAACAGCCCCGTGATCCTTTGCTTTATAGATTATACAAAAGCGTCCGACTGTGTAAAATGGGATAAACTATGGAGTGTGCTACTAGAGATGGGAGTTCCTGAACATCTTGTTGCCCTAATCCAGAGTCTTTACACAAAAAATCGATCTTTCGTCAGGATTGGCGCAGAATACTCCAGTATGTTCCAAACGAAGAGGGGGGTGAGGCTGATGATACCGTACTCCTGGCAACATCTATGGAAGATATGAGTGAGCTGTTCCAAAGACTCGAAATTGAAGGTGGCAACATTGGTCTTGCAGTCAACAGAACAAAAACGAAGATGATGATAGTGGATCGAGCCGGAACTTTAGCAAATGTCACCTGTAACATTCCTGGCATTAACATCGTCTATCGCTACATTTATCTGGGCTCCCAAATCAGCAACTATGGCAGCTGTGTTCCCGAGATTAAGAGACGTATTGGGGTGGCTAAGGACGCAATGACCCGTCTAAACAACATTTGGAGGAGGAGAAGAATTGGCATTAAAACCAAGATCAGATTGGTTCGTGCCCTGGTATTCCCTATCTTCCTCTATGGTGTGGAGACGTGGACGATCTTGGCCCGAGAACGCCAGAGAATCGATGCATTCGAGATGTGGTGCTGGAGGCGATTACTCCGAATACCTTGGACTGCAAAACGCACCAATGTATCGATTCTTAACCAGCTCAAAATAAAAACTCGTTTGTCGACCATATAACAACGTATTTTGTCCTATTTTGATCAAACAATGCGCAGAGGCGATGAGAGTATAGAAAAAATGATTGTCGTTGGGAACACCGAAGGCAAACGATCGCGCGGTCGTTCACCAACCAGATGGACCGATCAAGTCAAAGACTCATCGTCTGCTAAATTCTACGCGGTGGTGAGAGACGCGTTGGATCGAAACCGATGGAGGCAGATCATACGCTCGAAATGCTGCCCTAATGCTGACCACGATCCTCAGACATGAGGGACCGACTGCAGAGAGAGAGAATAAGCAACTGAATCGATTCCAATCATTTTTACACCATGTTATATTTTTCCCAAAAATATTTAGAAAATGTTGCAGTGTGGTTACCAAGCACACAAGTTCAATTTACGGTAGATCAAAGTAGCTGACGCCACAGGTGAACGCACCGCTCGCCCACCCGATCAGAGCGTTGTCAATATTTTTGTTGGGACAGCCAAGTAGGATAACAAGCTCATAACTTTGTGGTTTTTCATGATATCTTTTCGAAATTTTGTACATAGAATCTGTACTTAAAAATACTGGACACGTGTTTCGGGATCATAACCTGAACTATTTTGAAGGATTGCTGCGTTGCTTGGTTGCTTCTTAAGTTCAAATTTGTCAGCTCAACCTCATAATATAACGCAACTAATTTTGTTGGACTAGGTATCGAAATAAAGTCCATTGCTATTATCACTACATAAATGTTACGGAATTAATCACTAGAAATAAAGCGTAAGGTCAACCGGGGCAATTGCGTCTAATCGAAATTATTTTAAATCTCTCCTGCCATCGAAACGTTATAGTTTTTTAATCAAAGTAAACAAACAAGATGGCAGGATAGTGGGTGTTCAAATAGATTTAAAATAACTTCGATTATACGCAATTGCCCCGGTTGACCTTAGATGAGCATAAAAAGAAAACTAAGTCCAAGAAAGAGAAGAAAATAAATAAAATACCATGTTAATTTCTATTCATTTGTCATATATTTTCAACTAAGATTAAATGTACAGATTTAATAAATTTAATAGTAACACATTATCACTGTCCGTTTTGCAATCGTTCACATTTCACAGCCCATTATTTAATAATTCTTTAAATAAAACCTTATTTCTATAATAATTATCATTGTGATAGTCTTAACAATAAAAGGTGCTAATTAAAAACAAAAATAAAAACAATCCTTTCGTGCATTATATAAAAAATAAGATAACCGATGTTCAAACTAAACAAAGCCATTACAATCAAAATTTCTTTACATTTATGATTACACTAAAGATTAAAAATACGTCACAGACATCCAATAAATCTATTAATAAAATAAAAATAAATTTTACACCAATAAATCATATTTATTAGTGTAATAGTCAAAGATAAGTATAGCAATAGAGATAAATTTTAATATTCTGATAAAGGAATAACTTTTAAACGACTGACGTTGAGCAGAATCACTTTATGATGGGTGACCGCTATCTATGTAGTATTACTACAATAGTACTATGCGTAGCGTAGCAACTACTAACTCACTAGATAATATTATTGGAAAATAATATTTAATATTATCAGGATAAGGTATACAATACAACATGACAACACATGACTGATTACAAGGTGAAGGAAAACATCTTGAGGTAACCTGGACTTTATTAAGTCTGAAATCGCCAACCCGCATTGAGCAAGCGTGGTGATTACGCTCAATACTTTTCTATATGAGAGGAGACCTGTGCCCAGCAGTGGGACGATAATAATGTTGATGATGATGAAGGTATAAAACACTGGGAAATGCGTATTTAGATCAGTTACAGATGGGAACATCATAGGACAAAAAAGCTAGGAGTACAAAGGTTTCTATAATGCACATGTCCAATCATGTGTTATATTTTTTCACGTGATATATGAAACTGTGATAAGGAATAATTACATTTCAATTCGATACAACATGCATAGTTTTCATTAGCGCATTAATAAGTCACTATTCTTTGAGCCACTCAAGTGAAATAGAAATTGGTTTTGTAAAATCATGAATAATACTTATAATAATACTATATACTTAACTTATAATAATAATAATATATGTGTATTTATACAACGTGTAACAAAAAGGGTATATACATACCAAGGGCATGGCATCTTTAGATGATATCAAACGATATCGGAAGGGTTTCAACTCAAAATAAAATACTCAAAAAATTGGTACCAAATTTTCGGTTTCGTGTGTTTCTTAAAATAAAATTATAACAAACGTGGCAGCACAATACATACGTTAATAACTACTCGTTACCCGTCACGGTACTTGCCAAAATGCGATAAATGTCTTCAATATCTCTGTGCGACTAGTATGATAGTAACCTTTCACAGGCGGTGTTTTTCGTCATAACTTCCTAACATAAAGAGATAGGATTAAAAAACCCTTCCAATATCGTTTCCTATCGGTGCCTTTGTTATATACCCTTTATGTTACACGTTGTATAACGGTTGCATTTTCTATTGATAGGTCCAATGATTCGTTATCTATTCTATTATATGAATAAAAATGAAATGCTGAGCATTGGTAAGTGCATTTGAGAAACACTGGACTAATTTATCTACAATACTATTTTTTTTTTAAATGTCATGAAAGTATTTCAGTGTTACATAACTCCAAAATAATAATCTGCAACTAATTAAATTTTCATTCCATATGAAATCGCGTGACAATCACAAAATTTAATGTTATAAATTATAATCTTACATCTCAATCTTTTATCAACTATTTTTATAAACGTGCGTACCATATAAGCGAGATTAGTTAAACAATCTATATTGCTGATGACTAGAAATCGGCCATAATACATAATATTTATGTTGGTCATATATTTTGTGGATATTATTAGCGAAGGATTATTATTGCGTTAATAAGCTAAATCTTCGTCATTACTATTATTTATATATTGATAATTTATTTTACATAGGTTATCAAACTAATATTAGATACATAATATTTTCAGCCAAAGGCATACGTATAATGCTTCTGGTAGAATACGATTTGAGAACTTTTAAAAATTGTCTTTAATACACCATTATAGCATGGTCCTAAAATTCCTAAATTGCGCCAAAAATTATTGCTGACCTCCTTAAGAATTAAGATAGAAATATGGCACATACCTACTAATAGTTTTATAATTTTAGAAGAAAGTCAAGTCTGCTAAATGCCAAAGCGTATAAATTTTGGCAACGCTAATAAATCCCTAAAATCTTATTTGGCAGTTCCTACAATTTTGTCAATACTCTTAATTAAATTAGGTCATAGGCCCAAATATACCACCTCCAGATAGGCATTTGCCATCAAATGAATTTCAAACAGAATCAAAGATTACGAAATTCAATTTCGATTTTCGAGGTGCTGAAATATGTCTCTCTGTCCAAACTCTGTCTATGCAACGAACTTAGTGATAGAGTCTCCAAAGAGTTTACGCTTGATATTCATGACGGCACCAATGCCTTTGTTGACTCCTGCAGCTACTGTCGTGGAGAGACAAGAGAGAAGGCCGAGCAAGGTACTAGAGATGGCTGGCGCGAGGATAGAGGCAGCTGAGGCTATGGAGCGGTAGACCACCCTGTTGTTAGTTGGCTGAAGGCTCCTGTAGTTGTAGTCACCACCAACGTCCACTTTGGAGAACATATTGTACTAGAGGGAAAGAACAGATTGAGTTTTGTTAGTTATACATCTGGAGCATATAAGATGTAACCAAGGCTATTTTTCACGTAAGTTTGTACACTGTCTTTGGTTTGAGCAGTGAAAACATTAAAGGCAGATTTTTGGCATTACTTGCGTAACACACTATCAGTAGTAATCCTGCAGCATGCTATCTACAAATGCCACAAATGAAGAAAGCTTCATACTGCCGTCACACGAATTCTACATCTCGCAATCAGAGTTTACCGTGCAATTACCGAATGGTAATTAAAATATAATATGGTAATTAATATACAACTTGTCAATTTCAAGCATTGGGCAAGTGCCCGCCAGACATAATACTTAACCCACCCACCATACCATACATACACCCAACATATGGAGGATGAGGGAACTTTACACCCTGTTCCTCATGCCTCCACAATCCTAATCATTTTGGTAATCCAATGCTTCATGGTGGCAGGATGGAAAGGTCTGCTCAATGATGTCAGTAAGTAAAGAAATGAATATTGTTAAACTGTCAAAATGAAAATCATTCCTGCTGATAATGTGTCATTAAATTACCCTGATGGAAGGAGAGTTATCGTGTAAAAATAAAATACTTCTAAATATTCTTCAATTAAATAAGTTTCGTACCTGTTGTGTGGTTATGAAGACTGGTTTATCCATGACGATCCAGGTGACGATCTCCTGACACATAGGAGTGGTGAGGGACCCTTGGTACGTGTAGAAGGACTGAGGATCGTAGCTCAGCAGACGCCTGTATAAAAGAAGAGGTATAGAAAATATTTGTTGGTGAAAATAGCTTGTACCTACAAGTGCCTACTAAAATGGCCAGCGGACGGCAGGTAGTCAGCATTAATACTCATTGGTTAATGAAAAAGCAAACAAAAATATGCAACTTTTTATATTGCTTTGTGGGCCTGCCTACTATTGACCTCGATCAAACCTGGTGGTAAGTGATGGACGAGGTATATGATGAAACCTGCGTGACCAGAAGGTATGCCTGCTTATTCTTTCCTTGCGTTAATGGCTGGCAGAGATACGAGAGAAGAATGCAATGAAAAGTTTATTTTTTTCTGTGGTCAGTGTTTTTTTAACTACATACTTGAACTACCTATTACCTTATACTCGGCTGTCCTTGACAGTGCCTTGAAGGTTAAAGCGCAACTAAATCCTCCTGCTATTGTTCTCAATGATCATCGTCATTGTAATGCCCTTACAGCAGTCATTAGTTCCACAATTGTCTTCCTTCCCTTAATCAGATTCAAGTAGTTAATAGGTAGTGGAACGGATTTTGTACTTACTTTTTATTAAAAAAAAAAAACTTGGCCCACACTAGGAATTACTACTGTATCGTGGGTGCGTTTACGAACATTTGATAAGCTCACACAAATAGCCAGACCCGGAAGAACATTTTACGGAGATCATTAGACATTTTCATTGTCAATTGGAGGCTCATGTTTTTTAACTTCCTAAATGTATGCAAGAAGTGAAATTAGTTATCCGTCTCCAAAATCTGTTAAGTAAGGGATGCATTGAAATGTAAAACAGAAACGGCCTTAGTGGTGATCCTTGAAAGACGCCTATGGCCAGGAGGACTTCTGCTGAATATCTCACAGGCAATTAAGTACAATAAGTTATTTTCTAACTCGGATCAATTTTTTTTAAGAAATGTAATGCTTGATACCGTAAAAAAATGGGAATAATATTGAATTTTTGGTGTTGCTTATTAGCTATAATTTATATAATTTCATGACAAATTTTAACTCTAATAACATTGTCTTTATCTTTTTGTGCATCTGTGGATAATGTAGTTTGTAGTACATTCGTATAACTCTTTACATATTTCCTTGTAAAATAGCTAATAGTTAACTAGTGCGCTTTACCATCAACGATTGCATCACTGCTTACCATCAGGCGGGATTGCAGTCAAGCACTAGTTTATAATTATTAAAAAAATATATATATGTATAATGTGTAAATTTTTGTTCTTCCGAATAAATAAAGTAAAATAGGAATGGTGCTGTTGAATTACGTCTCCGGAGGCTTTAAAAGAGGTCTTTAAGTAATGTAGTTTGTGTGTACTTACGTGATATCAATCCTATGAGTCTCAGTGTGGTTTAAGGCACTGTTGCTGATGTAGGGCACAATTGGTGTTAGCTGCTCCAGAGCATACCCACTCTCGTACACCCTGTTCACCTACAATGAAGGAAAATATACGGAAGATGTTTTACTGTACTGTGGGAATCAAAAATTTTATAAGCATGAAGTATTCGCCCGTAGTGACATAATGTAGTGCGTAGTCGATCAGTTCAGAGATTGGTATTTCACACATGATTTCTCAGCATATTGTATTTTATAGAAAGTTTTGGTAAGCTAAACTTGGATGATAAATAAAAATAATAAAAGTTTTGTTAATAAAAAAGGAGATACATTTGATTTGAAGCCCCGACTCCCGTGAACTGGGTGGAACCTGTGTTACAGGAGTTATAAATGTCGTAGGTATTTGAAAAAGCTGAAGGGAAACGCTATGAGGAAACCAGCATTGTCTAGAACTAACAATTTGGAGACATGTGACATACCAACAGGCATTGGCTCCTGGTTGATTATGGCCCATTACCTCTCATTGAGAGGAGATGGCACTGCCCCAGTAGTGGGAAGATTATGGGCTCAACATGTCAATGACGTAATTGAAGAAAGGCAATAATGAGAACTATCTTCTTCTTCAGCCTATAGATGTCCACTGCTGGACAAAGGCCTCCCCCAAGGCTTTCCACGATGACCGGTCTTGTGCTGCCCGCATCCATCGGCTTCCCGCGACCTTCACCAGCTCATCGGTCCACTTTGTTGGGAGCCTCCCTACGCTGCGTCTTCCAGTACGTGGCCGCCACTCCAGAACCTTACTGCCCCATCGGCCATCGGTTCTACGAGCAATGTGCCCTGCCCACTGCCACTTAAGTTTAGCGACTCGCAGAGCTATGTCGGTGACTTTGGTTCTTCTGCGGATCTCCTCATTTCTGATTCGATGACGCAGAGAAACTCCGAGCATAGCTACTACGAAACTACGAACTATGAAATCTGGTAAATATTGAGTTGACGGCTTCTAGAAAGAAAGAAAGAGGGAGTGTGGAAGGGTAAAGAGAAAAATTTGTAATGCTAATTTTTTACTTACAATAAAGAACACACCGACGACAGCCAATCCGTCAGACCTCAGCAAGGCCTCTTCCAAAGTCAATCCAGTCTTGATGTGCACCATGTGGACTTCCAAAGGATATCTGGGGACAAAAACTTGGATGACATCCTGGCTTCATACTTATCCTACTACGTGGCAAAAATGAAGATTGACAAAACCGCCCACCTGACAATTTTGTACGTATTTTTTCATATAAGTATCTGTACCTGTTTGTTTTTTTTTTTTAAATAAATACTTCACTTAGTTTTATACTAAACAGTTGATTGACTCCACTGTGAAAATTTAGGCAAATTGACCTTAGATTGCCCTATTATATTGCACTATCATTACTCCTATTACCCTATCATTATTCATTAGTGCTCTATTATATTGTTAAACTCTTTGGGCTCAATCCTTGGCATTGGTTGAAATGATAATTCACATCATTCTCACATCAACTAATTATGTTTTCAGGTAGGAATGGTTACACAAACTCATTGTAGGGCCCTAATAATAAGAGATCAGGTGGATAACCACCTGATGATATTCAATTATCAATATTTTCAATTATGTATTTGGATAATTGAACATTTGCAATATCAGACACGTCTAAGTTATTGCCTCTTCTAGAAAATCTATTTGTCATTACATATTGTAAAATGTATGTACATTGTACATACCTCGCTATTTCTACCTACCTAGGCATATTTGTATGAAAAGCCAGGTAGCTCATTTCTTTTATTTCGTGTTTACTTACTATTTAAGTTATCTGATTAGGTAGTAAAACACAATAAAAAGTTTTTATGAATCAACATTTATCCAGGTTTTTTCCTTTAATTGGTCGGTGAACCGCGTCTTTATGGGATTGCCTCGCCTTTTTGAACTCAGCATGAAAAGTCTGCACAAAGAAAGTACTAGAAAGTGATGAAGGGCAGGAGGTTTGGCTAATATAATTTTTACGTACGAGAAGTGCTGATTCTTACCCTAATTTTAATGAATGATTCATTTATCAACTTAGATAAATTGTGCGTACGTAAACAAATAATGTTGTACCTCTCTAGGCTGTGGAAAGAAACCAGCAGAAACTACTGCATCACAAAATTGGGGGACAACTAATTGTCACTCACACGGCACAGAGTACACAGCTAAATCATTAAACAAACGCTACTGATATCCACTTATCACAAGTGACATAATATTATACGGTTTGATTTGTACAAAGATTACAGTATTTCAGGCAAAATTGCTATGATTTCCATCCTTCTCTATGTAGCATCGACTATGGAGGTCCGCCTTTTTTTTACATGCCTTTTATTAGCTTCACTTGTATTTTTTTTTTTATTGGGACAAAACCCGCCACACATTTCCCAACCCACTGCAACTACTGAAAGCCGGAATTAACAGTGGAGACCGCCAGAAAAACGCCGAGCAAGCTCGACGACTCCCGGAGAAACGATTCAACTGTCTTGGGTCCCGCAACGAAATTAATCAGAAAAGAATAGCGGAGGAGTAAGAAAAAAGATATTTGTATGTTTGCTTGCTTGCTTGTTTGCTTGTTTGTTTGTTTGTCCGTCTCTAACTCTTTGGACTACGAGTGAGCGGCTCATTACTGTAAAATGTCCCACCGTTGTCAATGCGTTCGTTCGTTTTATTTTTTAAAGAATTTCTAACTAAAAGTTGAAAATAAATATAGTTTAAAAAACTAAAAAACATGCTTTTAAAAAGTATCATTAAAAAAAATACGGCACAAAGCACCTCACGCTTTTTAAAAAAATATTTTTAACTTTTTAGTTTGATACTTTTTAATTTGTTTCCAGGGTGGAAAATCCTCATAGATGTCCGCCGCCCAGGGGAGGGCGGCGGGATCTGTCAGGCTTTAAACTGACTGAAACCTACCCCGGGGTTCCATCGCACACCTACACCCAGGTGTTGCGGAAGCAGTGTGGGCCTCCTCGGATCAGGGGCGGAGTGAAGTGAGGTGACTCCTCCAGTGACGTCTAAGAGAGGCGCGCGTGGGATACTTTGCACCGCCACCTCGGGTCCTGATGTTTGGGGGGTAACAGATGTTGCAGAGTCCATCGCCCCTGGGAGTTCCGCCGAACTTAACTATGGGGGTCGGTTTACAGGCTGGTAGGGGGATAGGTGACCATCAGTGATATTTACATACCAAAACCCCTCCAGTCTAACCAAGTGGTACCGTATTACTCAGTAAGTGGGTAGTAGAAATTAGATAGCAGTCGCTCCATGTATTCTGTTGCATCTGGTTAGATTCGAAGTAACATCGTTGGGATATGCTAGGCAGGGGAACATTACCAGCCGGGGCTGCGGCGAATGTACAAGTATTTCTCGGGCCTAAATTAAGATATTCCATACACAGTTGGTTTTTTTTTACCGTCCCACTACTGGGCAGAGGCCTCCTCTCATTCAGAGAAGGATTTAGCGTCATCACAGCGCTTGCTCAATGTGGATTAGCGATTTCAGACTTAAAGTCCAGGTTTCCTCAAGATGTTTTCCTTCACCTTGTAATCAGTCACTGTTGTCAAAGATATACTTAGAAAGTATATATAACATAAAAAAGTTACATTGGTACTTGTCTGACCTGGAGTCGAGCCCGTACACTCAAACTAGAGAGGCTGCTGATTTGCCACTAGGCCACCCCGACTTCAATATTACTTCAGCGCTTTCAAATTAGTAAGGCGTTGATTAATTTGAAAATACTGAATTAATATTTTTCTCTTCTATCATTTTCTTAATGTAATAGAAATAACAAAATGCAATAACTTAAATTTAGTTTACTTTAGGAACAAGTGAACTGGGGCTCGTATAACACTATCTACGTTATCTTTTAATTTAATTTTAATATTATCCATTACAGATTATTATATAACAAAATATCAATGCAATAACCTTGCATTTAAATAATATTTATTATTAATAATTATTATTATCGGTTACTTTTATCGCAAAGCCAAGGTAACAATTCATACCGATAATTACTAAACGCTTGGTAGTTTTATTACAAACTAGCTGCGCCACACGGTTTTCCCACTTTTGTTTTTATATGCCCCGCTTCTATTGGTCGCAGCGTGATGTTGTATAGTCTAAAACCTTCCTGGATTAATGGGCTATCCAACGCAAAAATAATTTTTCAAACCGGACCACTAGTTCCTGAGATTAGCGCGTTCAAACAAACAAACTCTTCAGCTTTATACAGAGTGGTGATGACAATACGACAATAAATTAAACATTGTGTACCTTAACACATTCACGGTCTACCCATAAAAAAATCATATAAATATGTCCATTAGTTTAGTCACAGCAAATTATTTTTCATTTTTCACATTTTCTACATGATGTACATATTCGTAAGGAAGTGCTTACAGGTTGATGACCGCTGCATTCAGAGGTAATCAACCGTTCTTTTTTATGGGGCTGCAAATACATTTCGGTTTTAGTGCGCTCTTGTTGATCCTAGTTTTTGCTATCGCGCGATCATGTGATGTATGTACGTTTAATCGCGCATTCGAGCTCTATTTTCTGATGCTCTTACTCTTGGTGAAGAAAAAAAAGATGATGCTTAACGAAATAGAAGACGCGAGCGAAGCGAGTGCGAAATTTTTCAATAATTGTACTATAGTTATTAACCTATTTATTCATTCATTCAAAAGAAATTTACTAGTAAATAGGCAAAACTGACTAGCTCCAGTTAGTTTAGGCACTGGGCTAATCAAAAACGCCGTGAGGCCGCTGGTTGGGTATTTCCAACGCAACATCTAGTTTGCGTATGGCAGGTCCATTTTCATCTTTACCAAAAAACCATTTTAAAAATTTTTAAACGCGATAAAAGGAGGCCGTATAAGTACATGAAACTGCATGGCTTGTTACCCCGAGACAAACCAGTTGGAGAAAACTTCTGTCGCTGGATTGAAACGAAGCAGATGGAGAATCGGATTTTCCTCTACAATGTGATGTAGACGGATGAAAGCACCTTCACACCACAAAATCTTCGATACTGGAGCGGCGTCAATCCACGACTAGGACAGGAGACGGGACACCAATACCGATTTACTGTCAATGTTTGGGCTGGAATTCACAGGAACAACATAATTGGTACGGTTTTTATTGATGGCACATTTAAACGGTGAAAAGTTTTTAGAGCTCTTAAACGGACCCGTTTCCAATTACATGGATGAGCTTTCGCTAGATGCATACCACAGCAGATGTGGTACCAATTAGACGGTGCACCAACTCACTCGGTGATGCCTGCAAGAGAGCGTTTGTCGGAGATGTTCGGTCGGCAATGGATAGGCCGTTATGGACCAACGCGGTGGCCAGCGAGATCTCCGGACCTTAACACCGCTGGATTTTTTCATATGGGGTCACATAAAAAATGAGGTGTACTCAACAGCTTTGGATAGTGTTGAAGTTTTAAAAGATAGGATTTTCCTATCTTTTAACAAATTAAAGCACATGGCTGTGAATGGGGACTTGCTGTCCAACGTGAGCAGAAACCTTGTGCGACGGCGGAAATGGTGGCCAGGTGCACAGGTCACAGCCAGGTGATTCATCCATCAGCGATTAATTAATTTGATTAATAAATAATAACTTCGGATATTGATTTTGATACCTCAGTATCTGATTGTTTGGTTATCACCTACCTCCATCTATGATTCAGTGTAATTGTTTTTATTTTACATACTAAACTAATAATAGTGGCGCCAACAAAAAAAAAAAAAAAAAGACCGCGCCGTCGTCGTCGCTCTTACCGCGGGTCAGTGAACCAATATTTTAAAGGATGTTCTACTTCGTTTTAAATTTTAAGCGATTTAGTTAGTTTGAAATTTCCATTTTTTTATATTGGATGCTAGGTTTTTCTCTATGGTTTAAGATTATTCCTATGAGCCAGCATTGTCCGTGTTTTCATTTATTGTCGTATTATAGCACCACTCTGTATATTAGTATTTTTGTATCTACTTTGTAAATGTATTAATTTGAATGTAACGAACTAAATAAAGAAAAAGGCTAGGCGTAGATAGTGTCAAGACGGATAGACCATAATAATGATAGTCATCATCATCATTTCAGCCGAAAGACGTCCACTGCTGGACATAGGCCTCCCCCAAGGTTCTCCACGACGACCGGTCCTGCGCCTCCCGCATCCCAGCGGTTTCCCGCGACCATCACCAGGTCGTCGGTCCACCTTGTCGGGGGCCTACCCATGCTACGTCTTCCGGTTCGTGGTCGCCACTCGAGAACCCGTCGGCCCCAGCGGGCATCGGTCCTACGGGCACAATGATAGTGCACACACTAATTACAAAATAAACAGTCAGTTGGTTAGCAAAAACTTGTTTCAGAACCTATCTTATACCAACGTGTGTTGTATAAAATTCAATTCCTAAATTGATTCGATATCGATTGAATATCATCAAGTTCTCAGTATCTAATTATTAAATTGTAAACAATTGACGACACGGTTAGTGTAGTGGCTGAGTGTCGCTGCGTTGCTTCGCTGCGTGTTGCGGGTTCGATCCCCGCACGGTACAAATATTTGTATGACCTACAAGTAATTGTGCCGGGTCTGGCTGAGTTTAAGTGTTTGTAAACGCACCCACGATACAGGAGTTATCCCAAGTGTGGGGCAACGTAAAAAAAATAGGTACAAACAACATTGAACAAAAACAGAACGACTTGCAGAAATAAATGGATTGCAAAGTTATTTAGAATGACTAAGGTTTCAGAAAATAGAAAAGGTCAGTAAATACAAAGTCATGTACTGGCATCGTTAGCAGAGAAAAGGCAAAGGCCTGGGTGAACTGGGAATGAAAAGATGCGAAATGTGAAAGGTCACCCTTTTATGCTCAGTTCTAAAAAGGTTCAGTCTTGTGAACGTTGTAAAAAAAGTCGTGAATCAGAGAAACGATTCCTTTTCATGTGTGGAATTGGTTACCTTTTTAAATATTTTGTGACCATGTGGAAGTAAATGTAGCGTTTACAAAAAACTACATATTTAATTTCTTTTTCTTACTCTGTCGATATAATAATATAAAAGACGGCTCAGTATTAGGTTTACATTATTGTACGTATGTCTTTGTGCATTCATTAAATCATAGCCTCTGTTGTGTTTAAACAAGCGTTGTAATAATTAATTTATATTATAATAATTAATTAATATTGATATTTGCATATAAATTATAATTATAAATATTAAAACATAAGAAATAGTAGCCAACCGATATCGGGAACAGGGTCCAAGCTACCGGTCAGGGTTCCAGAGAGAGGAAACCTCCTAACAATGCGAGCCGTGTCCAGAAGTACTCCTTTCTGAATTAAGTCCTTGATCCAGCTGCCTAACGAGAGCTTCCTAAGGTGTATTGGTCGAGGCTCTTGGCTACTAAGCCATTGGCCGTCACGACTATCGGTACAATGATTACTAAATCCACATCCCACATGTCGACAATCTCGTGAGCCAAGTAACATAACTTGATTTGTTCACTTGAATACTTGATTTGTTTATCTTTCTCGGCATTCACGACTACCCCTTATTATCATTACTATTATTGTATATACAACGTAATAAAAAGGGCATATACATACCTACAGCACAGCTTCTTTGGAGGATATCAAAGGATATTTGGAATAGCTTTTAAATCTTACATGTTCGAAATTTATGAGAAAAAAACACAGCCTGCGGTAGCTACACTAGGCGCCCAGAATCACGGAAGAAAATCGTGATATTGCAAGTTACTTGACGTGTATTGTGTAGTTATTGACCTACATCCATAGTGCGATGACGTATCGTATGATTTGAATTTAAGATTAAACATACTAATAAACCGAAATGTGGTATCAATTCTTAGTGTAAGTTATTTTGAGTTGAAACTCTGCAAATATCCTTTAGTTGCTTGCTGTATATATATAAGTACATTTTTGTTAAGTAACATATATTTAATTATATTCATTCCATAATTTTCAACTATTTCCGAAACATTGAAAAGGCAAAAGAGTTTTAAGGCGTTACCAAACATATTTATGTAATTCTAATTCACATAACATTTAATCGCAAAACTCCAATAGTGAATTTCACTAAAACCCTGAACATCAATCAATGCATAATATTTTCACAAGTTACAATGGTCGCAAAATTGGCAACGAATGGTAAAAAAAAAAAATTCCCCACACTACGAATTACTCCTGTCTCGTGGTTGCGTTTACAAACATTTACAAATTCACATACACAAAGAGTTAGACCCGGAACAACTACCTATAGGCCATACAAATATTTGTTCCTTATATAACACTAGTGGCCGCCAGCGAATTCTTTCGCGTGGAGTTAGTTATGCTCCGCTCCTATTGGTCGCAGCGTGACGTTATATAGCCTAAAGCCTTCCTGGATTAATGGGCTATCCAACGCAAAAAGAATTTTTCAAATCGGACCAGTAGTTCCCGAGATTAGCGCGAACAAACATACAAACAAACTCTTCAGCTTTATATATTAGTATAGATATAGATATATTATATAAGATATAATGTAATTAACGCACGCATTCAAACACCCCAATTAAAATATTATGTTAATAATCATTATCATAATACATAACCACAGAATTTATAATTTAACGTATGCAATTCTTGGAGAACGAAGACCTTAATGTTCTTGGAATAAGGTTTTTTTTTCTTTATTTTATTATTGTGTATTTTTTTCTTTATTTTTTTTTATATATGAATAATTAAATTTGCATGAAAAAAGTAAAACTGGGATTTTAAAAGTCTGTACAAACAACAAGGTTAATATGACAATAATTTCCGTATGTTTAATTTAATTATTTTTGGGATAAAAAAACAACTATATTAAAAATTATAATATAAACCCATTCAGTAAACCATTATAAACAAACTATTTTCAAGATGTGCGTTAATTAATTTACATCTGTACTAATATACAATATGTCGAAGTTTAGCCATATCAGCAGTTGGACTGGTAAAAGCGGACCCCAGGGCCCAGACTCCAAAGCTGAAAAGGCTTCGGATGCGACTAGGATTACCGCTAGGATGATAATGATTAATATACAATATGTAACAAAAACCCTGTTGTTCCTTCTGCCTACGTTTTAAGAATCGGTATACGGATGCAATAAAACATATCATTTATAAAAATTTGTTCAACAAAAATTATAATTTAAATAATTATTTAATTGTTAATATTTGTAACCTTTAACTAATTTCTTACCTCTGCAATTCTGCATGAAGAAGACATAAGTAGAACGTTCCCGACAATCTCTTTAACTTATAAAATCAGATATTCTAAACATTTTGTCGAATGTGTCGATTTTAATAGTTATTTGATGTTGACCCCACAACTAGACAATAATTACTTTTTTAAATTATAATTTCATGAATGATGTGCTTGTAAGTAAATATATATGTCCCTGAAAGGAACAACAGGGCTTTTGTTACATAGTGTATAAAGCTGAAGAGTTTACTAAAAATTATTATTGCGTTGGATAGCCCATTAATTCAGAAAGGATTTAGGATATATAATATCACGCTGCGCCCATTACAAGCGGAGCATATAAAAAAACATTTCGAAACCTACGCGAGTGAAACCACAAAGCGCATCTAGTCTTATATATAAAATTCTCGTGTCATAGTTTTCGTTCCCATACTCCTCCGAAACGGCTTGACCGATTCTTATGAAATTTCTTATACACATTCACTAGGCATGAGAATAGGTTTTTATCTACTTTTTATGTCAATACTATTTATGCGGGTGAAACCGCGGGGCGCAGCTAGTGTTTTATAAATATAATTGTATTTGACTTACTTCATGCCATCGATAGCGTGTTCCGACAGCCAGTGGAAGTGGAACTGCAGAAAGGTGTAGTTCCCCCTCAGGGGACCACCAGATAAAACTGGCGCTTCGTCACCCTTCACCGCGGCCCATTTCACTGAAACAAAGATAGTTTTCAGCCTGCAGCTTGGATTTATGATTTATGTCTATATTAATCCTGGTGGCAATCATCTGGGTGGCAAATTTCATTCAAATTTGTTCACTAGTTTTACGCGATAGAGTAATAAACATTTATACATTCTTAGGTGCGTATTACAGAACGTCACTCAAAACTTAAGCTTTACTTAAGTCTCGTTTGAAGCCTTTTGATTGGTTGAAACTAGTTTTAAGTAATGCTTAAGCAGAGATCAATGCTTGAGTTTCCTTCTGTAATACGGACCATAGAATGAGTTGGCGAAGCTCAACTCCGCCCCCTAATCGGCGAACACATTTTTCATCTCAACCAGCAGGGGCAGGTCCAAATGATCCCAACTAGTCGCAATCATTTGACAAAAAAGTTTTCCCCGATTAGGCTGCTGGACATTACCCTGCCCATTTTAAAACATTAAAAGGATTTAGCCACCGCAAAATAAGTATTCAATTATATTTTTTCTCTTTTTATCACAATTGTAATTTAAATGCTCAATCTTGACTCATACCTCAAATTTTTTCAATGCTTTTTCCAATTTTTATATTTAATCATCATCATCATCATTTCAGCCGGAGGGACGTCCACTGCTGGACATAGGCCTCCCCAAGGTTCTCCACGACGGCCGGTCCTGCGCCTCCCGCATCCAGCGGTTTCCCGCGACTTTCACCAGGTCGTCGGTCCACCTTGTCGGGGGCCTACCCACGGTACGTCTTCCGGTGCCGGCTTGAGCCTTTTTAAAAGGCCCATTGTTAGCGACCACGTCTCAATTCTAGTAAGTCATCACTGGCAACACACACTGGTCGAAGAGTTTTGTCTTGAGATAAAAGAGAGATTTTTTTTTAGTGTTTTATGTTTATCCTGCCTTATTATGTGTAATATGAATGCTTATTTTTTTTTTATATTATTAACTAGCGCTTGACCGCTTATTGCCGCGTGTTGTTGCTTGAATTTTGATTATGTTAATTTTATTTTATGTTTCTAATTTTATAATTTGCACTCATCATTTATAATTGATTTTCACTATTTGTATCGTGTTTACACCTAGTTATAAGGGCATGTTGTGGTATTCTGTAATTGAAGGAGCCTTCCCCTATTATTGTATTTCTTTTTGTATTTGTATATCCTTTGTAACAAAGGCTTTGTTGGAGATCTCAATAAATAAATATATTCTTCTACGTTTTTAATATTAATAGGATATATGTAGCTATATGTTAGTAGAGGAGGATAATGCAGAGAATATATTGGGTCTGTCAAATATATAAATATAGGTATACAAATGTCATACATGGTATGGAGTTGGGTCAGAGCTAAAGCCGGAAGCTGTATGAAGGACTAAAAGGTTCCAGCGCTGGCCGCTTCCGTTCGTGGAACTTCGTTTACATTTAATTTCCTGTCCTTTCTATTTCTTACCCTTTATGTTAAAAGTAGCTTGATATTAGAAATTATTCTTCCAGACTACCTTTTTTTTGGGTGGAAATCACCAAATGACTTCCTCCGCTTTGGGCGGATTGGGTGGGAGAGTCAGTCTTTTACTGACTAAAACCCACCCGTTTTCCTTCATTGCATGTACCAGGGTATGTACCTGGCAGATACTGATGTATAACCTGACAAATGAATGACGGTGCAGAAGAGCGTGTCACACCTTTACTGACTAAAACCTACCCGTGTTCCTTCACTTGCCTGTGTGGCCCTGGTAGGCACCGGTCCTTATGGACTCCGTCTTGATGTGCTGACGTCTCTCTGAGGAGCACGTACAACACACAAGCTATTTTACCTCCCAAAGGATATAGCTGTGACGATGTCAGCGACGGCGGAGCGATAGGTTCGTCACCATCTTGGTGTGGTGGTAAGGGATTCATATAGTAGGTGGCGTTTTGAATTAAAGCACTTATTGTAAATATACGCTCCAATCTTGACAATAACAATTTAAATAGGCAACCCGAAAGTTTCGCTCGGAGAAGTGACCTGGACCGCGTCTCAAAGCAAAGTCACCGTTCGACAATCCCCACTTTCCAAAACGACTTTGTTCACATGCCGCCATTACAAAATAACGCCACGGCGTTTGCCCCACTACTACATGAATCAAATGAGTAACTTTTATTGAAATTATATTGTTATCCATGGCATGTATGTTTAAAATACTTTCTAAGCCTAATCTAATAGTCACAGAAGTAAAAATAGACTGTTGTGTCTTTTTATAAGATGCAAGTAGTACTCGACCTTAGAAAAGCCGACTATTATGCAATTACAAACTTTATTCTTAAAAGTAGTATTCAGAAACTTACACTCACTCTTTTTCTTCTATCTGCTGCTATCAATGTCCTACTTTATTTGTTTTAAGTTTAATTTCATAATTGTCATATACAATATGTAAAGAAAACCCTGTCCGATCCGTGAAGGTATTGTTAGGTATCGTTAACTGATTCTAATAATGCCTACAAAGCCGGGCTAAACTTAAAAAAAAATCCCCCCAAAAAAAATGAATATTATTTCGAAAAAGCGAGGTAACTTAATGCATGTGCGGTAGGCAACCCGATAGCCGCGCATACTTGCGCGGGTGAAGGGGGGCGGGGCATGCGGCACGTGGTCGCAACGCTATTCGCTCCGTCACAAATGGTGTTGTCAGTTTTTTAAAAATTACTAAATTTCGGGGAAATTGGAATTAAGACCCGGGAAAAAAAGATTATTTCAAAATTCATTATTATTGTTACTGTGATGATTACGTAAAATTTTATATTATATTTGGTCAAGTGTTTACCTAACCTTTATTATCCTTATGGGTCGGACAGGGTTTTCTTTACATATTGTATATTGTTAACTATGTCATGTATTGACCTTCTGTATTATTTTATAATTTTTAATTGTAACTATGTATTTGGTTGGTATTAGTCTGTTCGCATGCTTTAAAATTATACAGCCTAGTTACACAGGGAAACCTATAATTGGCCATAAAATTATGTAATGCTCATATTTGTAAAATATAATTATTATGTGTCGCTGCTGGTTACCTAAATAAATAAATAAACTCACAAGTATGTCCATTATTTGAAGCAGTCAGCTCCACATCATTGTACCCTCGGAAAATCAAGGGCCCTTGGATATGGTTCTGGTTCTTGTCCACCACTGTTTCCTGCGTCATGATGTTAATCGGAGACTGTTGCTTGCCTACGTTGCATGCTCCTGTCCATTGTGATTGTTCTGTGGGGAAAAAAAGGCTTTTATATTTCTTGCGGCAATCGAAGCCCCGAAACAACCTGACAGCCTCCGTGGCGTTGCGGTAGCGAACGCGGCGGCGGCGGTTGCGCAGGGAGGCACGGTTTCGATCCCCGCACAGTGCAAATATTTGTATGCGTGAATATATGAATATTTGCATTGGTCTGGTCATGCCTCGGAAAACACGTTAAGCCGTCGGTCCCGGTTACCAAACGAACATCTAGTGGCAGTCGTTACGGGTTGTTGCAGCCCTCAAAACTCTACAATTGGTTTAACTGCAATGATAGATATCGCTCTCGGGTTGTGGAGGTCAAACGGCAGCCGCTTCACGGAAAATATGGAAGTTTAGCCAAAATCAGCAGTTAGAATGGTAAAGCGGACCCCCGAGTCCAACTAACGATTACCGCTGAGATGATGTTGAATCGAAGCCCCGAAACGTATTACTTACCCACTGCACCAGCCGTGTCATCAACTGACCTCCATAAACCAGTTACGTAATGCTTCTTGTAAAGACTTACGCCCCTTACTATGAAACGAAATTAGACTTATCCTTTGAGGAGTCAGTATTTGTATTTCGAACTCTATTGCGGTTAAGTCCAAATTCTTAATACAAAAGTGACAACTTAATACCGAACAAAGCTGTCATTTTTATATTAAGAATTGCAATTCCATATCGGTTACGTGCATAATTCATTTAGCCATTTAGGTGGCTTAAACCTGATTTAAATAAAATCCATGTTTTGCAATAAGGGGGACGGGGTTCTGAGGAACCGTAACGACTGTCATAGATCCTCATATAATTGTTTAACACACTTTCCAAGTGATATACATACATAATGATTGACTTTTGACATCTTTTGAATAGATACTTCTTTTGAAAAGTC
Organism: Sesamia nonagrioides; assembly: GCA_017933935.1. Lineage (NCBI taxonomy): Eukaryota > Metazoa > Arthropoda > Insecta > Lepidoptera > Noctuidae > Sesamia > Sesamia nonagrioides. Next base: position 494,159 of record JADWQK010000827.1, read on the forward strand.
TCCTCTAAGGGCTGATTTTCTATCGTCAAATAACTGTTAGGGCGAGACCACAATACTGCGTTGCGGGATCGTATCGCAAAAACGACGTGGCACAGTAATAGGTACAATGCGATGATGCAACGCAAATACATCGCAAAAGACATCGCGCGGCTACTGTTTTTAAAAAAGTGTCTTTGTAGTCTAATAGGTATAACAGGTCAATCAGAAAATATTGCGACAAAAAGTTTTTATTTATTTATTTATTTTATTATTTATGTACACACAATACAATACATAAAAATACGACAAAATTAATTAAGGTTGACTGTTTTTAAGGTTTATGTAACTGGCCAGTTACAATTTATTTAAAAAATATGTTAAGTACGTTCCAAATTTGAAAACCCCACCACATTTTTTGCGAGCTAAATAAAATTATCGTGTCTCTTTGAAAAATTTATTTGCGTCGACCATTGATTTTTTACGATTTCAAATGTCGCCTGAAACCAGACGAATCGTACGATAGACTTCAAATGGCATTCATGGATGAAGGCCCTTCTAAGACAACCGTCTATAGGTGGTATAAAGAATTTAAGCGCGGTCGACTAACTTTGGGGTTGTACAAAAAAGTGGTTGCCGTTTGATGGATATTACAGAAGAAAACGTGCTAGCAGTGAAAAGTTTGATCCAAGACAATAGACGAATTACGTACCAAGAAATTCAGCATAAACTGCAGATTGGATCAGGAAGCCTTCACGAGATTCTACACGTGCATCTTTAGTTGAGGCCGCACAATCTCACCGATGCTCAGAAGTAGGCACGGGTGGAATATTGCCATGATATGATAGACAAATTTGAAGCCGGCTTGTCTCGGTGTTTGTTTGTATATTTACGACATCGTTACAGGTGAGGAATCTTGGATTTATCAATAAGATCCAGAAACGAACCGTCAGTCAACGGTTTGGATGTTTCAAAATGTATCAACGCCTACCAAAGTGAAGCGATTTAGATGCGGTGGTAAGATTTTGATCGCAAGCTTTTTCAGTTTGACTGGCTACTTGGTGTCAATTCTTTTACGAAACCAAAGAAGCATTAACGCTGAATGGTATACTACCAAATGCTTGACATAAATTTTCTCTGTTGTGAGCAACAAGCGACCAAGGACAGGGCTCCGCGGGTTACTACTTCACCACGACAATGCCAGCGCATACCGCAATCAAAACGAGGGACTTCCTGGATAGTACACCGGTCGAACTCCTGGGTCACCCTCCTGACAGCCCTGACCTAGCACCGAGTGACTTTTTCTTATTCTCAAAAATAAAAGATCAGTTCAAAGGGATACAATTTTCGTCGCTGTATGATGCGTTGTCAGCGTTTGAGAAGGCTGTAAACGAGGTGTCGCGGCGGACTGGAAAAACTGTTTCGAAAATTGGTTCAGACGCATGAAACTTTGTATAGAAGATATATGTAAGTACATACAGAACATTTTTTTTTATCATCGCAAAACTTTTTAAGTGTCTCACGTACTTTTGTCCCAAAGGACGGACCGTTCCAAAACTAAGGATATCAGGTAATCGATATCATAATCCGCCATCATGAAACGTGCGCACTTCATTCAATGTGGACATTAACTTAGAGGCAGCGCGTCATCGCATTGCAGATTCGCACGTTGCGTCAGCGCACCGGAAATTTCCACGTTACGTTGTGCGGCGTCGTAAACTTTTGCGATGCGACGCCGCAATGCAGTGATGTGGTCTCGCCCTTACTCGAAGAATTATACGGCCGTTTGACAGTTTTTTAAGTAATAAATATCAAAATGATTCCTCGAATAAAGTGTATCTGATGCTTGAAAAATCAGTAAAATCAATGTATTTTGTCACAAACAATTTGATAGATAACTTGATTAAACATGACAGTAAACTTTGATATTGGAGAGGTTTATGATAATCTTTTAATCGATGTCTGATATTATTATAATTAGACACCGGTAGCTGCAGTGCAGTACTTATCGTGCCATCGGCCGTGACATCTCCCCGTTTTTAGGGTCCCGTAAGCGTGACAACGGGATCCTTTCAGTAAGCCGGAAAGCTATGTTTTCTGGCTGTCACAGTCTGACTACATCTTTAGAATGATACTGGCGCCGATTCTGTTATTCAAAAACTATACTAATTTAAAGGAAAAAAAAAACGAAAAGGTAAGAAAAATATGCACTTATCGTTTTCTTTCCTTTTCGTTAAGAAAAGGATAGAAGATAACATTTTAGTTTAATCCTGTCAAATTAAGATACTCAATAGACAGTTCAGACGCGATTAAAAACATTGCGACTAAAAATACGCCACTTTACGTCAGGAGCGCACTAGTTTGACAGGTCTAAACTGACATTTTATCTTCTGTCCTTTTCTTATCTATACTAATATACAGTATGTTAACTAACAGAGGGCGTTCCCGTTAACCCGAAATAGTATAGCATACATACATGCTAAAAAAAATATTTCCATTCGAAAACAAAATGTTTTAAAAATTTTTCCAATATGAAAATATTCAATAAAAATTTTAAATTGACATGTAAAAGAAACACACTGTACACGCGAACATGAAAGACGGCAACGTCGCAATTTATTTATACAATGACATGACGACTACTATTTTGATTTAAAACAGGAGGTTTCAAATTTATTTCCAATTAGAATTTTTTTTATTCGGATTTTTTTATGCTTAATTTTCTATGCTGATATTTTTATTTTTATCTATTAATGATATATATTAACGAGTCTAAGGGAACGCCCTCTGTTATTTAACATACTGTATAAAGCTGAAGAGTTTGTTTGTTTATTTGTGCGCGCTAATCTCAGAAACTACTGGTCCGATTTGAAAAATTCTTTTTGCGTTGGATAGCCTATTAATCCAGGAAGGCTTTAGGCTATATAACATCCCGATATGACTAATAGGAGTAGAGCAGTAACAAAAAATGTTGCGAAAACGGGAGCTAACGCAGACGTACATATTGCTTGCTTTTTGCTTTAGGCTATATAACATCCCGCTGCGACCAATAGGAGCGGAGCATAACTAAACAACGCGAACGAAGTCGCTGGCAGCCGCTAGTGAAAAATTCAATTTAATTCAGTTTGTGAACAAGAGAGTCGGGGCTGATAGCTAGTTTGTTGCAATTTTCACATAATACGTGTTACTAAAATACTATGACCGTTATTGTAGGACATACTCAGAGTCATCTTCAATTTACGATGACGCAATGGCTGAGCCATGGACTGTTGTGCTGCATGTCGCGGGTTTGATTCCCGCACGGAACAATTATTTGTATGACCTACAGGTAGTTGCTCCGGGTCTGACTGTTTCTGTATTGTACTTTATATGTTTTTAAACGCATCCACGGTATAGGAGAAATTCCTAGTGCGGCAACGTATTTAAAATCAAAAAACAAAAAAGAAAAAAAATCAGCCCGTACTTTTTTATGTAGGTTTTGTAGGTAATGTAGGTTTTTATTTTTTGATACATGACGAACTGTTATAATGGCACCTCCATCATCATCTTAGCGTTAATCTTTGTCGCATCCGAAGCTTTTTCAGCTTTGGAGTCTGGGGTCCGCTTTGCCAGTCTAACTGCTCATTTGGCTAAACTTCGATATTTTCTATGAAGCGACTACAGTCTGACTTCCACAACCCGAAGGCGATATCGAAGCATTGCAGTTAGACCAACTGTTGGACTTTTGAGGACTCCCAACAACCCGACTGCTGTTACATGTTCGTACAGCAACCAGGACCAACGGCTTAACGTGCTTTCCGAGGCACGACCATACCAGTGCAAATATTCATATTCATGCATACAAATATTTGCATTGCGCGGGGATCGAAGACGCGCCTCCTTGTGCAGCGGCCGCGTTCGCTACCGCTACGCCACGGAGGCTGTCATAATGACACCTATTGCTACTGATAGCATGTTACGTTATTACACTGCTGGTTGCCCAAACCTGGAACATACGGCACCCCTTTTTCCTTCAAAGTAGTTCGGTTTATTTAATCAACTATATCATTATGCAGTAAGTAAGTAAGAATTTATTGTTAGAATTTGATAACACCACTACTACAAAACTTATGTAAGTAACTTTTTTTTTTTTTAATACTTTGCCCCATACTAGGAATTTCTCCTGTATCGTGGGTGCGATTATTAACAACTCACATACACAAACAGACCCAGAACAAGTTCCTGTAGGACCTACAAGTACACACATATTTTTTCGGTGCGGAAATCGAACCCGCGACACGCAGCACAGCAGTCGTCGATCACCCACTGCGCTAATCCTGTCGTGACTTTGAAGCAATGATTCATTTATTTCGACGGTTTTTTTTTTAAACGGCACTAGAGTATCTTTGTGCCAATGTCAATGTGGATTATTTGACGGTTTTTGTTTTGACAAATGACAAATTTGACGCCCATTCCTTATAGGTACCTAACAATTTTTAGTATTAAAAACACATTCAAAAGAGGGTGTACTTTTTTTTTTTATATAATATGTAAAGAAAACCCTGTCCGATCCGTGAATGTATTGTTAGGTATCGATAACTGATTCTACTAATGCCCACAAAGACAGGCTAAACTTATAAATATTAATTCGCAAAAAGAGGTAACTTAATACATGTGCGATAAGCAACCCCTTCCGCGGGCGGCGGGGGACAGGGCACGCTTCACCTGTGACGTGGTCGCGTCGCTATTCGCTTATAATAATACCGGTGTTGTCACTTTTTTTTAAATTACCAAATTTCGGGGAATTTGGAATTAATTCCCGGGAAAAAAGGATTATTTCAAAATTCATTAGTATTGTTACTATGATGATTATGAAAAATTTTATATTATATTTGGTCAAGTGTTTACCTAACCTTTATTATCCTTATGGGTCGGACAGGGTTTTCTTTACATATTGTATATTATAAACTAGCGCTTGACCGCAATCCTGCCTGATGGTAAGCAGTGACGCAATCGTTGATGGTAAAGCGCACTAGTTTATTAAGAGCCTATTCACTCTAGCCTTGAAGACACTCAAATTGTAGTCCGACGGAAACACCGCCGCTGGCAAATTACTTCCAGTCCCTCGATGTACGCGGTATAAAGGAGGAGGCGAAACGCTTCGTCCGGATCGTAGTGGTGTTAACAACGTAAGGGTGGAAACCAGCCGTACGACGGGTCGTCCGCTGGTGGAACGGAGATGGGGGAATTAAATCATGCAATTCCATCGCACACTCCCCGAAATGCATCCTATAGAACACCGAAAGGGTGGCTACTCTACGCCTGTGCTCTAGGTTTTGGAGACCAACTCCAGTTAGATCAGGGTCACCAATCAGCCTCTTTGCACGTCTCTCCACTGAATCCAAAGTGGCCAGGTGACACTTGGCAGCACCAGCCCAAATGTGGCTGCAGTACTCAACACACGAACGGACCTGTGCTTTGTATAACATTAGAAGCTGCCCAGGTGTGAAATACTGCCGGACCTTTGCGATAACGCCAAGTTTCCTGGCAGCCACCTCAGCCTTGGACCCAATGAACCGCCCAAAGTTAAGGTCCGAGGAAATCTCAACTCCCAAAAGCTGAAGGCGGTCGGAACACTCCAAGGACACATTCCGAAAAGTAGGAGCCAAGGTGAACGGGCTCCTTTTGGCGGTGAAAAGACACGCCTGTGTTTTGGCGGCATTGAATGCTACAAGAATTTGGAAGGAAAGAAGCTTGTCTGTATAAGCTGGCTCTTAGCTATAAGACCGCCCATTGTGTCACCCTTTGTAAAATTTATAATAAATATTCATGTTTGTAATTTATTTCGTGTGGGTACTGACGACAGCAGCTCAAGCTACCCGAAACTGTCAAATATTGGTAATCAAACTTGAGTTTCAAAGCTTTATAGATAAAGTTGAAAATTTAATAAAGAAATCTGACAGATTGTAGTAGCTTGATGTGCTGTCGTCTGTACATAATAAAGACATCTATTATTTAATTATGAGCAAAATGTTTTTACAGTTTATTCACTCAAAAAGGTTTTCATCATTCTAAAGACAAAGCTTTTGTAAGACCAGTTATTTTATTTTCCTTCAAATGTCCCAAAAGAGAGAGAGAGAGAGTTTTTTAAAACTGCTGAAATATTTTTTTACATAAAGATTTGTAAAACTTACTTTTAAAATAATATAAGCTGTCCAAATATTTCATAAGAAACAAAATTACTTTTTATTTAATATACCTTATTTTATTAAACCATCGCTATGAACCAAGAAGACTTATTAATTTTCCTTTTTTCAGTTCTGTTATTGTTTTAAATGAGACAATAAATAATATTTTGAGTTTACACATAAGGTCAATGAATAATTATAAGATTCAGTATTGTTTTATCTAACAAGTTCCAATGTAATGTAATGTGTACCTACATAGACATCATTCATTTGAAATACACACATCAAAAGTGTCTAGGGATCAACATATATTTTTGCAATAACTTTTCTCCTGATTGATATTAATTAAAATTTTCTTTAAGGATTCATCAAATAAAGTGTTTTCGTTTGTCACAGTAACGATAAACCAAGTCACCTTTGCATTAATAAAAAATAAATTTGCAAGAACATCGGTTTGGCATACTCAAAATGAGTTCATCCAAATCACGCTGTGGAATGGCCGCCCATGTTCGTTGCAACAACAAAAAAAGGTCTTCTTGCGACTGGATACCCTCCATATTCGGCAGAGCTCTTCTCTGTAACATATCCCATGCATGCTCAATCGGGTTCAAGTCTGGCGACTGAGCAGGCCAGGGCAGGACATTGATGTTAGCTGCGGCGAGAGTCTGTCTTACAACTCTTGCGGTGTGCGGTCGTGCATTATCATGCATTAACTGAAATAAGGGACCGATTTGCACTTGTAGAGGAACGATGACGTCTGATACAATCGTTTCAGCATAAATTTGAGCGTTGAGGTTGCCTCTGATCCAAATCAACTCAGTTCTTCCGCCGATCCACATACCCGCCCATACCATGATGGTTCCACCACTATAAGGATGGACTTCCTGGCAGGATTTTAATCGCTGTTGGCGTCCAGGGGTTCGCCAGTGTCGTATACGTCTTGTATCCGGTCTCATACCAAAACGAGACTCATCAGAAAAGCACACGAAACGCCATTGTTCTTCTGCCCAATTTCTGTGTTCAAGAGCCCATTGATATCGAATCCTACAATTGTGCATTGCTATAGGTGGTACCCGTAGCGGTCTTCGGGAATGAAGGTTCACTTCATGCAAGCGGTTTCTGACTGTTTGGTCGCTAATTAAGTTCCCTGAAGAGTGATGAAGCCTCACGGCTAACATCATAGCGGTTATTGTTGGAGCTCTTCGAGTTAAGATTTGAATGTATCGGTCTTGTCTCCGTGTGGTGCAGCGATACCGTCCTCCATGGCGCTCAGCCACGGTACCAGTGCTTCGGTAACGTGTCCAAAGTCGACTGATAACACTCTGACTTGTATTCAGAGCTAAAGCCACAGTACATTGCCGGGAACCAGCTTCTATCATTCCCACGGCTCTGAGCATTTCTTCCCTGCTTAAATGACGTCGCCGCTCCATAATAACGTTGGTTTTAATCAGTAGTAGGAAAACAGTAGCACTAATAATGTCTTCAATGCGTTGTATGTTTTTATAGGGAAAATATTGACAGCTGATTTTCATCTTTTACTCGAATTTGATTCACAGTTCCTGATTCAAATTATGAAATGCACCAAAAAGGATCAATATAAATTTATAAAATCATAAATTTATTACAAAGCCACATCTCAATCTCAAGAAATCCGCATAAAAATGCTTGATCCCTAGACACTTTTGATGTGTGTATATAGCTAAGAATTTTAATTAGGTAGGTACTATATTATAATAAGTTATAAAAATACTTACGGTCATAGGTCCATTCTGCCTGCAGGGTCAAGTCTGAAACAAAAATATTTATTTAATCTGTGGCATCCCATAAATGTACTGGACTTTCATAAAAAGAGGTTTTATTAAAAATCGGAAAACAAAATAAACGCTACTAGAAATAAAAGAGCACTATTTCAAATGAGACAATAAATAATTTTAAGTTTACATAATAAAGTCAATATTATAAAATATTGATTATTTAAGTATGTCTATGTATGTTTTTTTAATGATTTAGCTGCGATAAATAGATCACAAATGACCACGTGTTTTTTTTGTTGCTATTGCGAAATAGTGCAAATTACTTAATAATCATCAAATGAATTTTGAATTTAATGAGTCAATGACCCAAACATATGTAAAGTTGGAAAACTCCATGAAATTTGTTTTTTTTTTAAGTACGCACAATATTCTAGGTATCTACAAGTGTCAAAATATCTCATGTGGATATGTAAATATTATTATTTTTATTAAGGGTTCATAGACTTTTAAAAAAATAAAAATTTAAAACCCACCTGCAAAACTGACCACAGACAACACAAAAAACGCGATCATTTTAAAAAATTGAATAAAAAATTTCTTTATTTTTTTAATATTTATTGCACGAGCAATTTATTTATTTTTATTTTTAAAGATCGATTTTTGAATTACTTCAATTAAAATTCATCGGAAATACAGTTTACTCTTACACCCGCGCCTTGGGACTAATATGGAAAATTCAACACCACAATGTTTTATATTTTTTTTTTTATTTTGAACATTTCTTTTTATCGGGCGCTTGCACCGTGCGCCTCGTCCCGCCAACTGACAAACGTAAGTACTTAGTCTTATGTGATAAAAGGTACGTTCGTGACATACGGTGAGGAACGACAGACAACTGGCGCGTGCCGCGGCAACTGTTAGTCAATACTGGGCATGCGCGGCAAGCGGTAAGGGATACCTAACGCTAAAATGTAGAAATTAAACTTTGTTTTGATATCAGCAGGTTGGTGTTTACTGCTGAATGTGGGTAATTTTTGCTGCTGTCGTTAATATTATAGTAAGGAAATTAGTGTTACCTGTAGCGTAAAATTATAATTTGGGATTTAAAAAGGTACCTAATTTTGCAAGTAAAATAATTAAAGAGATGCTGATTTTGCGCGTCGATTTAGTGAAAAACTATGTTCTGCTTATAGGTAGGTGATTACAGGTGCTTATAGGTGAGTAAGTACATACAAGATTAGAAAAAGACAGAAAAATCGTTTATTTGCAGTAAATACGACGGAAAAATTACAAAATCCAATAAATTTAATGAGAAATTTTGGTTGTGGTAACATGTCTTATCTACGCAAAATGGCTATTCAAAACTCAGTTATAGAATTCTTTAGCAGCGTCATTAGAAGTCAGAAAACAGTTATAGATTTTTTCTTCAATCGCTTCCTCCTCTTTCTTCGCCTGTTCTCGCCCCTTCTTCTCCTCTCCTCCATCCTTTAGTATTTGAAAAGATTAAATCTGCCTAACATAGTAGGAAAAACATGTAGTCATTGGCAACACGATTTCAGAAAATTAAAACGTTTATTTTTGTAATCTAACTACTTAGTGTTTGACCGCAATCCAGACTGATGATAAGCAGTAATGTTAATCGTTGATGGTAAAGCGTGCTAGTTTATTAAGAGAATAGTTAGTTTCTTGAAGACACTTGAATTTTAGTGAGAGGGAAACACCGCTGCTGGCAAATTATTCCAGTTCCTCGATCTACACGGTACAAAAGACGAGGTGAAACTTTTCGTCCGCATTGTATACACGCCGTACGACGACAGGTTGAACCGGAGATGGGAGAATTAAGTCATGCAATTCCCTGGCACACTCTCCAAAATGCATCCTATAAAAGACCGATAGGCTGGCTACTCTTTGCCTGTGCTCCGGAATTTGGAGAACGTTTTGAAATAAACCTGGGTCGCCTATTAGCCTCTTCGAACGCCTCTACACCAAAATTTTAAGCTGCCCGGTGGCTTTTTGGAGCACCAGCTGAAATGTGGCTGCAGTACTTCACACACGAACGGACCTGTGCTTTGTATACCTAACATTAGAAGTTGTGCTGGTGTTAAGTACCGCCAAACCTTTGCAATAACGCCATGTTTCGAACAAACAAAAAATAACGTTGTAAGTATATATTTATAAAATAACTAGCTTTCCGCCCGCGGCTTCGCCCGCTTGGATTTTGGTTATATCGCGCTTTTTAGATTTCCCTCAGGAACATCAAATTTTTCCGGGATAAAAGGTAGCCTATGTTCTTTCTCAGGGTCTAAAGATTGTCTGTGCAAAATTTCATCAAAATCGGTTGAGAGGTTTAAGCGGGAAAGCGTAACAGACACACAGACAGACAGAGTCACTTTCGCATTTATAATATTAGTAATATGGATTATATATTTATTTTGTTAGACGTTATTATTTTGTATTAAAAATATTCATTCAGTATCTATATCGGAATAAATGTATTGTTGTATGTAAATATATCGAAAATTACTTTTAAAGTAGACTACCTACTTTAAGTAAAAGCAAGATAATTTAAATAAAAAAAAAAAATGCATAAATAGACAAATTTACTGTTATTTGTTGTAACTAGGTACCTACAAAGCAGGATATAGGTGATTAAGTAAATAAAAGTAACACTATAAATTTAGGTATTTATAGTGTTAATTACTTTTATTTACTTGTTTCGTGTAGATGTGTTTGTGTAGTGTGTTAGACAAACGGCCGAGGACGATCCGCAGGGTAATAGCGTTATACACTATTAGTAGCAATGGGTATCATTTTGACAGCCTTCATTGTGTTAATTACGTTGTTGATCAGACACATTTCGAACATATGGAGCAATGGATTAGCGAAATGATTCCAATTGATAATTATTGTAGTCTGTTACGCTATAATATGCGTCTGTTAGGGTGCTGACTTTATAAATCTGACTTGCCCAGACCTAAAAGGCCAGAAGCTGGGTACGCCCAAGTTTACATACCGATATTCATCCATGGTCGTGGTGGTCTAGTGGTTCAAACACCAGCGTCTCAAGTATGAGTGTGTGGGTTCGATTGCCGGTCAGGCAAGTACCAATGTAGCTGTTCTAAGTTATATGTACTTTGTAAGTAGGTATATCTTGGATGCCAATGACTGATTGAAAGGCGAAGGAAAACATCTTGAGCAAACCTGGACTTTAAGTCTGAAAGTATACGTACGTAAGTATACGCTGTGAAAGAGCGGAGTCTCCTAACACTAGGCTTAATAGGGTTTAATCATCAATCAAGGTAAAACAAATTTCGGTTCAGAAAAAAAAAATTAGATCCAAATGTGAACGGCTAGAGAAGACAGTCGTTCAACTATAAATTGATCGTCACGACACAGTGAGAACGGGATGTGAGTGGAGGGACTATACTCTCTCTCTCTTTTTTAAATGATTTGGAAATGCTGAAATATCAAAAGCCATTAAATTAAAGCCATTAAGACGACACGTGACGACGCGTACTTATATAATGTGTGTAATTTAAAAAAAGAAAAATAGATAAGCCGCACCGATAAGTAAATGACTTTTTTCCAGATAAACATCTGCCTGAAGGCCATCAAATATTTTGTTTTTAATTGTAAATCAACAACTCTTTTTCTGGGATTTTATGTACAGTTTGAACGGTTTGTTTGCCCATCGAAAAGTGCAGTTAACAATCGTGGAGTTTGAACTTCCACAATTTAATGAGCAGTCAATATTACGTTAGGCATTTATCTTTTAGAGTGCAATATTTTGTTAACAGGTTGTGCTTCCGTCATTGTGTATCACATAATACCTGTAAATTAACTAATCTGTATTTATCATCATTACAAAAAAGTAATATAAATATATCGATAAAATTTTATTTATAACGCTTACTTGTAAGATAATAAACAGCTTTATTGGTGGACAACGAGCTATTAAGTTATTTTTATCGGAAATTCCTCAGTAAAAACCCGAAGTCTGGATTTGTGCCCGGTGTATGGGAATGTGTTGCCTAGTGGCCAACTGGTTTCGGCCGCGAAGGTCGTAGGTTCGAACCCCATCAGGCGCTTTACTTTGTGTAAATTATTTCATCACCACTGCTCTCAAAACAACGAAGGAAAATATCGTGAGAAAACTTATCCTAGAGCCAAAACTTGGAAGACATGTGACTTCTACCAACTCGCACTGGGCCTGCGTGGTAGATTACAGCCAGGGACTAGGCCGTAATCTACCACGCAGGCCCAGTGTGAGTCATCTCATCGAGAGGAGGCCTGTGTCCTAACAGTGAGAACAATATACATAGGCTGATTATGTTATGTATGTATAGGAATGGGTTAGCGAGGCCAAGTCTGTAATAGGGGATGTAAACCTAATTAGTGAAATATGCTTATACTATAGATAAAAGAAATAAAATATTTCGATGTTTACAACTCTGCTTATTCCTCCAGAAAAGACGGGCGTGATTGTGTTTTATTATCTTGTAAACTAATGAAATTTATCATCTAATAATTTATCATCATCTATAAATTTGTCATCGTAAATAATCAAAACTCGTAATAAAAATTTACAAAAAACCGAAAACGGATAGCAACGCGAACTCCGAAGATCACAACATTTAATATGACGGGTTATAACATAACACAGCAAAGTAAGGAGTTAATGACATACAAAAGTACCAGAGAAAGCAATAGAACCCCGCCTAAAGATTAATCGGTGAAACTCGACCTGAACGAACCTGAGTGCGACGTCGCTTAAAGATCCAAAGATAATTAGATAATAATTATACATCTCCCCACTAGTTCAATGCTTACTCTAGGATGCATATCCAGTATGGCTTCAAAATCTAACCCTTTTCTACGGGAATGTCGTCACTATACAGGTAAAAACGCACTCCGCAATCTACTCCCCAATTTGCAATATTCGCCGTAACAAGTATGATAAAATATAAAGAAAAAATAAAAAAGAAAAGCACTTTTTGATACACCAGATGAATACTGTAATACCACTTGGAATTTATTACAGTTACAGAGAAGTATTTAGTAACTTGCTTCTTTCTACCCACGATTTCTTAAGTGTGAATTTTCTTGCTCACCCGACACATCCCAACGCATCGTTTTACGTGCCCACACTATTAGGTACTTCGATTTCGCTTAGCGTACTTTCTGATTCTTTTTGTCCGACCCGAAAGGGTCCTAGTGTGATGTGGCCAACAAATGCAAAAATAATTTTGTTCTTTGTTTCAAAGTCGGCTGTGCGTGTTCAAACAGATGCCTAGTTCACAATTGCACTGACTGCGAAATTTACATTTTTGAGGAGAGAGCTTTAAAGTTTAGACGAGAACAGTAGAAAATCCAAGTAAAATAACAAAAAATATGCATCTATTCATTGATATAATATTAAACAGGTATGATATGCTCTAACAAATTAACCAAAATAAATGTGCCGATCGGAGCAACAGCATACACATGCAAATTTTTTATTCTGCGTACATTTCACACGTTGGTACAGTGTGAATGAGATGGGGCGCAATCTAAAGCTTATAGAAGAAAAAGATGGCTAGTGTTTGTCGTTTGCGCTGTTAGTGTTTGTCGTTTGTTTTTACGAGTGTATCGAGAGTGACTAAAGCGAGATACTGGACTTACCTTCTTTTGTGCGCTTCATTTTCAGTGCGCTAGTGACTTATCTACCTTAGTTTAATATTTTATCAATGCATCTATTTATAAGACTAGTCCGTTTACTCCATCGTATCTCAATATTGTGATATTAGTTAGTATAATACCACTTACTAGTAAGTGATGTTCATGGAACATTAAACGAACTCATTTGATACATCTGTGGCCCACGTTTTTGGTAGAAGGGGACGGAATAACGGCATTTTGATTCGCGGAATCGAAAGAACATGAAATTTTAATAACAATAAGATTCAAAAGGCAGTACTCCTCGATACGGCCCGCATCGTGAGAAGGTTCCTGTCTCTGGAGCCCTAACCACCGGTAGCTTGGAACCCGCTCCCGCCATCGGTGGAACACTATTTTTTATATTTTTAAATGTTTTTATGTTTTTTTTATAAATATTTAAAAATGTAAATGAATATGTCTATGTAAAAAATAAACGGAATAATAATAATATCTTTATTTCAGACATAGGTCCATTATTTTAAACAAAAAATAAACATAAAACTATTTTGTGTATTTGGCTTTAAATAAGTAAAAATTGAAAATTTTGTAGTTATTGTGACCTGAAGCATGAAAATAA